>OX456488.1:47443105-47768035 GCA_949748235.1 Platypus cylindrus | reverse complement strand
CCTCCATAATACAATTCCTAGTATTATTTTTTTTTTTATAAAAAAAAAAAAAAACAATAAAAAATAAAACTTTATTGTTCTCCGAACCGAACCACTGTTCACAAACAATCAATACTTTGCTTATATACGTATCGACTTTCGATTTAAACATAAATAAGCATCCGACCACTTTCACTGTCCGAACTAGACTCCATGAAATAAAAATAAACAACTTATATAAAGAAATAGTATCGTTAAATGATAATGCAGTAGAAAGAGAAGAAGCTTGGAAAAAGGATATGGAAAAATTAAGCAATGAAAATAAAAAATAGGAGGTTATTATTAACAATTTAAATGCCGAACAGTAGAGTCCCTCCAGCCGGACTTGATATTTGTAAAGGCTGGATGGAGTCCTAACTACCTCATTTTTAAAAGACTGTTCTACAAATGAACCCACGAGACACCCAGTCGGTGATCCAATCTAGCTCTGCTAGAATTCTTTGTTTCCCAAAGTAGCTAACGGCTACCTTTTTTCAATGGGATTCATAGTTTCTTTTTATCATTTGTAAATTTAACTTTTTTTGATTGTAAATTTAAATATAAACTTTTGCATTGATTTCCAACATCATTTGGATTGTGATAGTACTCACCACAAATTAAAATTCTTAACAGTTAAACAACAAATATTTGGATATCCAAAACAACTACATTATTACTATTTCATCCTGGTTACTTTTTTTCTTAAATATTTTAATTATACATAGAAAATTCGCTTTATGTTATTTCTTTCAAAGTGGCTGCTTGTCATTTTATTAGTTATTGATTTTAAAACTAGTATTTTGTTATCTATTTTGACGTTTTTGAACTTTAACTTATCTAACATATTGCAGAAAAGCTAGCTGCCTATCTATAGAGTTAACTAATACAATATGATACTTAATTAAATTCATATATTATTAATTAATTTGTGATTAAACAAATTAACAATAACATCACTTATTTATTATACAATTTTTCTGATTAAATTTATATAAGAAGCATTGAGATTGAGTCTGTATCTTTTTTGAAATTGATGGCGTCGAGTTTGATAATATGTATCATCTCGCTCGTTAGTCGTTTAAATAGGTTTACCTTGTGTATCTAATATAGTTACGTTATCAAAATCAAATTTAAGTTGTAATTTTTTTACGTGCGTAGTTAGTTACGTGTGTTTTACTTTGGTCCGTGTTAGTATTAATATTTATCTGCAGTTCTTTATTTTGACTCCTGTTATATTCTTGTATTCTTTAACGTACCTACTAGTCTGTCCTACATAACACTTACCACAATCTATGCAATCAATCTTATATATTAAGGGAGCTCGTAATTCTATTGGTGTTGCTGTGTACTAGCTACACCGTAAAAGAATTACAACATAAATTTGATTCTGATAACGTAACGATATTAGATGCACAAGGTAAATCTATTTAAACGACTAACGAGCGAGATGGTACATACTATCAAACTCGACACTATCAATTTCAAAAAAGATACAGACAATCTCAATGCTTCTTATATAAATTTAATCAGGAAAATTGTATAATAAATAAGTGATGTTGTTGTTAGGATCACAAATTAATTAATAATATATGTATTTAATTAAGTATCATATTGTATTAGTTAACTCTATAGATAGGCAGCCAGTTTTTCTGAAATATGTTAGATTAAGTTAAAGTTAAAAAACATCAAAATAGATAACAAAACACTAGTTTTAAAATCAATAACTAATAAGACAAATAGCACGAATTTAACGTGAAAGTAATAAAATGATGAGTAACCACTTTGAAAGAAATAACATAAAGCGAATTTTCTATATATAATTAAAATAGTTAAGAAAAAAAGTAACCAGGATAAAATAGTAATAATGTAATTGTTTTGGATATCAAAATATTTGTTGTTTAACTGTTAAGAATTTTAATTTGTGGTGAGTACAATAATATAAAAATAAAGATAATAATAGACTAATAGATAAGAAAAGCTATGATAACTAAAATTAAAACAATTAGAGTAGGTGGTTTTTAACTTTTAATTATTAAATATTTTTAAGTATATTTGTTTCTTAAAGTTCCTGAATAACTCAACTACTGTAACATTCCAGAATCCTGATTATGAGGTGATAACACCTTGAAACGGTGATGAAACAAAAATAAATTCTTTTCAAATAACGACTCAGAATCTTCACTATACTAAAATTAAAATATAAGTAATAAAGTCATTATAACATAAGTAATTAATTAAATGTAGTTGTCGTCTAGAACATTTTGGAAGACATTGAAAGATTTTTTTAGTTATTCAACAATTTTTTTAATGGGCCTAATTAAGCATTGAAAATTAGTATTAACTAATATTACTAACTAAACATTACATGAAACAAAATTTGTATTTAATAATGTAATTTCATTTCGGTTATTAGAAATTAATAATTGCGACGTTGCTTGTCCGTTTAGCCGGTGTTCTAGCCTCGGCTAATAGTGATGGCTCTTGCCAGAACAAGAGAAATAGATAGGTGTTCTAGCCTCGGCTAATAGAGATGGCTCTTGCCAGAACAAGAGAAATAGATAGGTGCTGACTCAGTTGGACTTCACCAACAAACAAAAACAAATTTGGACTATGTACATTTATTTACAACACTGGTTGAGAGTATTGAAATAATATAACGTTGATGTAAATACAAAACAACCACCTCAGATTTATGTAGTGAGAGAAAGTCTTTTGCCGTGAATATAAACTTTACAGTGCTAATCTTGTTCCCGATCAGTAGATTTCTTTTACTGTCGCGATGGAGTGAGCTAGTGATTTATTTTATCACTTGAGGACAGGTAAGTAACTTTACTGTCACGAGAGAGAGAGGATTATGCTTGTCGACACGTAAGTAACTTTACTGTCGCGAGAGAGAGAGAGCTTATGCTTGAGACACGTGAGTGATTGGTTGTGAGATATGATTCTTGAGATACACTTGTGTAGAAACACTTTAACTTAGTCACTGTAAAATTGTATACTGTCTTCTTGAATGCTCCATTCCCATATACATAATAAATAGGACGCACTGAGCACTGAACTACCATTAAACGTATAATGATGGGCCCTCTCTCAAGCGTGAATTTAATCTGAGTGGTGATTGGAAAATTCTTATAATTACTAAATTTGAACAATTTTCGATGCAAGTTTGATAAGAACAGAATGTGGAAATCTTATTCTATAATGCATATCACTACTGAACAAAAATATCAATCAATAAAAAAGATACAATCAAAATCATATAAAAATTAGTAGAGTTCATCGTTCAGAAACGATAAAAAAGTGCATAGTAATTAACGTAAATATTGTATACAACCAAAAATTGTGTGAAACGTAAATACATACTTAAATCTACATAACAAAAAAAATTATTAGTAATTACAGAGCCAAAACAACATATAGCAGCGAAATTTAAATCGCCGGCAAAACAAGTGCCATATGTGGTCAAGACGGATTTCTTTGGCTACTCCTCTGACGTCACGTTAATAAGCAGTAAACTGTATTTTCGAATGCCTTAGTGTTATGTGCTGGTAAAAATGTGTTGTTTTATGTGCCTTGTACTATAAAGCAGATGTATTGTTTCTTTGCAAATTTCCAATGTATGCAGATTTACTCACGTAGTGTATATGAAAAGTAATTCATATGGTAGATCTGTGTTAAGTAAAAAACTTGAACCGTTATGTTTTTGTTAATAGTTTGCAGTTTGTTTGAGTTCATAATTGAATGGTATTATTTATATGGGTCAAGAGCATTGGTTATATTTAGTCGTTGTATGTTATTTTATTCATTTGAAAACTAGAATTATCATATGAAGAAATGGTCAAAAATTGGCCCAATAAATCGTAGATAGAGCAGCAACATGGTTTTACGTGTGTTACATATCTATTTCAATTATTAACAGAAAATTCATTGTTTGAAATGATTTAGAATAATCAATGTAGTTGACTCTGCATGATAACAGACGCGGGGTGGAGCTTACGATTAGAGACGGGTTGTGCGGCAGAGGAGAGGTAACGAGCATAAAAAGACGACAATACCAGCGAGCGACCGCAGTAGCTGGTCCTGCGTTTGGCGACATCACATCATCACCTAGACGACGGTTACAAACCAATCTGTTCTTTTCAGAACAAATTGAACATTGTTTCGGAAACAACATAAGCAATGGGGCTGAAATTAAAATCGTTCTTTTTCAAGAACACAAGAGAAGAATAGAAATAGAAGATTTGGATCGAAATCTATTGTTCTGCTTTAAATCAAAGAAGAGATATTAGTGTTGTAAACAAATCGTTCTTTTTCAAGAACAAATTCTGGAAAATCGTCCTGAAAGTAAATCGTTCTTTTTCAAGAACCAAATGTAGAAAATCATACTAAAAGTAAATCGTTCTTTTTCAAGAACCAAATGTAGAAAATCATACTAAAAGTAAATCGTTCTTTTTCAAGAACCAAATGTAGAAAATCATACTGAAAGTAAATCGTTCTTTTTCAAGAACCAAATGTAGAAAATCATACTAAAAGTAAATCGTTCTTTTTCAAGAACCAAATGTAGAAAATCATACTGAAAGTAAATCGTTCTTTTTCAAGAACCAAATGTAGAAAATCATACTGAAAGTAAATCGTTCTTTTTCAAGAACCAAATGTAGAAAATCATACTGAAAGTAAATCGTTCTTTTTCAAGAACCAAATTTAGAAAATCATACGGAAATACTAAATGTTCTTTTTCAAGAACCCAAAGAAAAAAAAGAAAATCGTGTTAATGTAGCAGTACTTAGTAGTAGTGTGACGTCACGTCGAAAACAGCACGTTTCTAAGTGAAATACGACCCGCATTTTGTTGTGACGTCGCGTCATTGTTATTATTTTTAAAGAATGCCATAAATTCTCTTGTTGTTTTACAACAAACTCCCCCCTTGTGTGAACGATCTGGGCAATGATGTGTGTCAATGTTTTGAGTGAGTGACTGAAATATGAGTGGCCTTAATGCAATTTGAGAAGCTGAAAAATATTTACAAGTACGTACATATATATACAGCGTGAATGCTGGATAGTAGAATGAACTATTTACAGAGTGGAAGCGGGCATAGGTGCGTAATGTTCCTAACAAACTCTCCCTGTTTTGTTTTAATTCGCGCAACCCTTACCTTCCCATCCTTTCCAGGGAATACTTCCAAAACTCTGGCTAATGTTTTCAAAAAAGGTATTCCATTGTTGGAGTAGTGTAGCTGGCAAATTGTCGTCCCAGTCAATTTTTAATTTCCATAGTTCTTGCATAATAAGTTTGGCGATGACAATGACTGGACCAATCAACCCCAATGGATCAAACATTTGAGCAATTTTGGATAACACCTCTCGTTTTGTTGCTTGTTTATTGACAGTAGAATTTGGCAAAGTTATGGAGAATGTGTCATTATTAGAGTCCCATAATATTCCAAGCACCTTATTAGACTGATTGTTGTCCGTAATCTCGTGAATACCATTGCTGTCAGTATCTATGTCATTGGATAGATTTCTGAGTAGAGGGTGGCAATTTGTGGACCATTTATGAAGTGTGAGTTTAGCTATTCCGCATAAGTCGACCAGCTGCTGGTGTAGGGTAGTTACTGATTCATAGGAGTCATGCCCTGTTAATACATCATCTACGTAACATTGATTGAGGAGAGATTCAGCTGCTATTGGATATTCAGCTGCATGTGTTTCAGCTAATTGTTTTAAACACCTAGTGGCCAAATAAGGTGCACTATTTGTACCATACGTCACTGTGACTAACTCCAGACATTTTAAATCTTCAGATGGACTCTCCCTCCATAAAATATTTTGAAGGTAAGTCTGTGAGGGGTTAATTGAGATTTGACGATACATTTTTTGAATGTCACAAGTTAAATCAAATTTGAATGTGCGAAATCTTAATAAAATGTCGTACAGTTCTGGTTGTACCGTGTATCCTTTATGCATTATATCATTGAGAGATAATCCAGATGTGCTTTTCATGGATCCATCGAACACTACGCGAAGTTTAGTTGTTTTGTTTTCCTCTCGTATTACACAGTGATGAGGAAGAAAATACTTAGAGGCACCAAGGTCGTTTACTAATGTGAGTGGAACTATTTTTGCGTGATTTAGAGCGACATATTCGTCTATAAATTTTTTGTATTCATCGTGCAGTTGTGGAGAGTTTTGTAGTCGTTTCTCGAGGTTGAGGAATCTCTTTTTGGCGATACAGAATGAATCACCTAATGGAAATTCTTTGGTGGGCTGTTTAAGGGGTAAATCAACTTGAAAAGACCCGTTTTCTAAGATACGTGTAGTGTTTTGAAAGTGTGTTTCAACTAATTGATTTTCTTTTGAAAGGAGAGAAGGCGAGAGTGATTCTGGGTTGTCTATTTCCCAGAATTGTTGCATGAGTTGCTCTATTGTAGGGCGTTGGGTCAAAAAACAACTGTGCTTCCTATTCGGTGAGAGAGATTGCTTATTAGAAGCTGTGTCAGGAATTATACCTGATAGTACATATCCAAATTTGGTTTGGATTAGTGTGAGAGAGTGATCATTAATTTTTTGCATATTGGGGAGGAGAATTTGATAGTATACATCCGCACCTAAGAGAATGTCGACCCTGGAAGGAACGTTAAAGTTTGGATCGGCTAGTGGAAGGTGATGTGGCAAAGCTAGCCTTTGCCTACTTATGAATCGTTGTGGTGTATTACCAGTGATTTTGTCAAGCACGCAGCAATTAACCTTTATGGAATAGTTAGGGTCAGTTGACGAGTTCACATCTATCGTAACTGAATTGTTAGATTGCCTAGCTATTCCAGATATGCCCGAGATTTGTACGTGTTCTTCATTTGGAACTTGTTTCAATTGCCGCATGAATGACGTAGTGAGTATGGATATGGTACTTCCAGGGTCGAGGATGGCTTTAGCTTGATGTAGCTGTCCATCCACATCAGAAACTAAAACCACACAAGTGGCCAACAGTACCTCATAACTATCAGATCCAAGAACTGATAATGTGGTCTGTGTATTAGCATCATCATCTGTGCTGGACTTCACTACATTGGTGTTTTGTGTGGATTGTTGAGCTTGTGTGTTTCTAGATGTGGTTGCTGATCGATAGGCACGATCAGCTGAGTGATTAGGTGTGAATTGGGTTGTGTTGTGTGTATTCGCTAACCGAACTGATTGCTGAGGGTTGCGAGATGAATCGTGAAGGAGGGAGTGATGCCTTTTTTGGCAAATAGAGCAGAGACGTGGAGATATACATTGTTTAGAACTATGTCTGGACCCTAAACAGTTATAACACAACCCTTTTTGTTGAACAACTTTACTGCGTTCAAGTACCTTTAGAGAGTTAAATGAAGGGCAACTATAAATTTTATGATTTGAGTTAGTACAGTAAGCACATTGTAATGAGGGTAAAGATGGTTTATTGGAAGATATGGTTTGTGCATGATGTGCCACTCTATGCACACTACTTGGATATTTAAAGTTATTCCGTGATTGTGGAATTGGTTCAGACATATCTTCCAATACAATACACCTTTGTTCCAAAAATGATAAAAAATCAGAGATCGTAGGTAATTTTAAAGTTGTACCAGATCTAACGCGACTGCCTCTATCAGCGATATATGCCCTTTTAGTGGAGAAATCTAATTTATTAGAGAGTAAATAAATTAGTATTAAATCCCAATGATCAGTTGGAATGTTTTGAAGTTTTAGAGACGCGATATTTTGTTTGATTTTTACGATAAAGTCTCTAAGAGTGTGAGCAGTAACTTTAGTGAGCGCGGGGATATCAACTAATAATTTGATATGAGCAAAGATAATCGAAAGTTGATTATCATATCTGTTTTTGAGGGTCTCTAGTGAAATTTTAAAATTGTCATTAACTAATGGTAGTGTTTCTATCAAGTGCAGTGGTTCTTTTTCTAAGTAAGAGCGTAAATATACTAGCTTCT
Organism: Platypus cylindrus; assembly: GCA_949748235.1. Lineage (NCBI taxonomy): Eukaryota > Metazoa > Arthropoda > Insecta > Coleoptera > Curculionidae > Platypus > Platypus cylindrus. The sequence goes on along the minus strand of OX456488.1, from coordinate 47,760,051 downwards.
GTACGTCCGTTAAAGTGTGGTTGTTCGATATTAACGCTTCAAACAGCTCGATGAATGCGTTCCATTTTGTGATATCTCCACTAAACTGTGGAATATTAAGTTGTGGCAAATTCACTGGTTGAATTGAATTACAAGCTATCGCACTGGTATTTTGTGAGATTTCAGAAGTAGAAGTATGTAGTTTCAATGCTGCTAATTCTGATATTTTTGTACTATATTTCGTTAAACAATCGAAATACCTTTTTTCCACATCCTCTGAATCTTCATTCAAAGGATCTATAAGCTCAATTTGAAGTTGTATATCTGAATACTTGTGATAAAATTGACTCAGTGAATTTCGCCTACTTTCGTACATGAAGCATTCAGTTTCGACCTCATGGTTTTTTTCATACCATGAGTTGAGAGAAGTGATTTTACCCTTATAGGCACCGCGTGATTTGATAAGAGATTCTAGTGTCGCCATGATAAATGTCAAGAGGAGTACGACAAAGAAACGGCGTTATATAATCAAATACCAAAAAAAATGTAAATAGAGAATTGTTGATTATTCGTATGATTAATTAGAGCAGCTATTTTGTAAAATAATTAAGGAGTGATGAAATGTGTAGTGTGTAGACAATTATTTATTTGCTTAAACAATCATTCATTGATTAACGAATAATCAAAATTCAAAACAAAAAATTAAAATTTAGCCAAATTTGTTGAATACTCGTCAAATAAATTACAAAGTGTACTATATCGTGATATAGATACAAGCAAAAAAGATAGTCACTATTTAATTAGTTAACAATTAATTGTAAGATTTATTTAAAAGAAATTAACTCTGACTTGACGAATACTCAAATTACAATAACTTAACGGTACCTATGTGATGCGATGCGGTTGTCTGCTGCGTACCAATCCAATTCCGTTGATTTATGTCGATGAAGAACCGGCTCGAAGGACCAATTTGTTCTAGCCTCGGCTAATAGAGATGGCTCTTGCCAGAACAAGAGAAATAGATAGGTGCTGACTCAGTTGGACTTCACCAACAAACAAAAACAAATTTGGACTATGTACATTTATTTACAACACTGGTTGAGAGTATTGAAATAATATAACGTTGATGTAAATACAAAACAACCACCTCAGATTTATGTAGTGAGAGAAAGTCTTTTGCCGTGAATATAAACTTTACAGTGCTAATCTTGTTCCCGATCAGTAGATTTCTTTTACTGTCGCGATGGAGTGAGCTAGTGATTTATTTTATCACTTGAGGACAGGTAAGTAACTTTACTGTCACGAGAGAGAGAGGATTATGCTTGTCGACACGTAAGTAACTTTACTGTCGCGAGAGAGAGAGAGCTTATGCTTGAGACACGTGAGTGATTGGTTGTGAGATATGATTCTTGAGATACACTTGTGTAGAAACACTTTAACTTAGTCACTGTAAAATTGTATACTGTCTTCTTGAATGCTCCATTCCCATATACGTAATAAATAGGACGCACTGAGCACTGAACTACCATTAAACGTATAATGATGGGCCCTCTCTCAAGCGTGAATTTAATCTGAGTGGTGATTGGAAAATTCTTATAATTACTAAATTTGAACAATTTTCGATGCAAGTTTGATAAGAACAGAATGTGGAAATCTTATTCTATAATGCATATCACTACTGAACAAAAATATCAATCAATAAAAAAGATACAATCAAAATCATATAAAAATTAGTAGAGTTCATCGTTCAGAAACGATAAAAAAGTGCATAGTAATTAACGTAAATATTGTATACAACCAAAAATTGTGTGAAACGTAAATACATACTTAAATCTACATAACAAAAAAAATTATTAGTAATTACAGAGCCAAAACAACATATAGCAGCGAAATTTAAATCGCCGGCAAAACAAGTGCCATATGTGGTCAAGACGGATTTCTTTGGCTACTCCTCTGACGTCACGTTAATAAGCAGTAAACTGTATTTTCGAATGCCTTAGTGTTATGTGCTGGTAAAAATGTGTTGTTTTATGTGCCTTGTACTATAAAGCAGATGTATTGTTTCTTTGCAAATTTCCAATGTATGCAGATTTACTCACGTAGTGTATATGAAAAGTAATTCATATGGTAGATCTGTGTTAAGTAAAAAACTTGAACCGTTATGTTTTTGTTAATAGTTTGCAGTTTGTTTGAGTTCATAATTGAATGGTATTATTTATATGGGTCAAGAGCATTGGTTATATTTAGTCGTTGTATGTTATTTTATTCATTTGAAAACTAGAATTATCATATGAATAAATGGTCAAAAATTGGCCCAATAAATCGTAGATAGAGCAGCAACATGGTTTTACGTGTGTTGCATATCTATTTCAATTATTAACAGAAAATTCATTGTTTGAAATGATTTAGAATAATCAATGTAGTTGACTCTGCATGATAACAGACGCGGGGTGGAGCTTACGATTAGAGACGGGTTGTGCGGCAGAGGAGAGGTAACGAGCATAAAAAGACGACAATACCAGCGAGCGACCGCAGTAGCTGGTCCTGCGTTTGGCGACATCACATCATCACCTAGACGACGGTTACAAACCAATCTGTTCTTTTCAGAACAAATTGAACATTGTTTCGGAAACAACATAAGCAATGGGGCTGAAATTAAAATCGTTCTTTTTCAAGAACACAAGAGAAGAATAGAAATAGAAGATTTGGATCGAAATCTATTGTTCTGCTTTAAATCAAAGAAGAGATATTAGTGTTGTAAACAAATCGTTCTTTTTCAAGAACAAATTCTGGAAAATCGTCCTGAAAGTAAATCATTCTTTTTCAAGAACCAAATGTAGAAAATCATACTAAAAGTAAATCGTTCTTTTTCAAGAACCAAATGTAGAAAATCATACTAAAAGTAAATCGTTCTTTTTAAAGAACCAAATGTAGAAAATCATACTGAAAGTAACTCGTTCTTTTTCAAGAACCAAATGTAGAAAATCATACTAAAAGTAAATCGTTCTTTTTCAAGAACCAAATGTAGAAAATCATACTGAAAGTAAATCGTTCTTTTTCAAGAACCAAATGTAGAAAATCATACTGAAAGTAAATCGTTCTTTTTCAAGAACCAAATTTAGAAAATCATACGGAAATACTAAATGTTCTTTTTCAAGAACCCAAAGAAAAAAAAGAAAATCGTGTTAATGTAGCAGTACTTAGTAGTAGTGTGACGTCACGTCGAAAACAGCACGTTTCTAAGTGAAATACGACCCGCATTTTGTTGTGACGTCGCGTCATTGTTATTATTTTTAAAGAATGCCATAAATTCTCTTGTTGTTTTACAACAATAGGCGCTGACTCAATTGGAATTCACCAACAAAAAAAACCAAATTTGAACTATGTACATTTATTTACAACACTGGTTGAGATTATTTACAATGATTGAAATAATACAACTTTGATGTAAATACAAAACAACCACCTCAGATTCATGTAGTGAGAGAAAGTCTTTTGCCGTGAATATAAACTTTACAGTGCTAATCTTGTTCCCGATCAGTAGATTTCTTTTACTGTCGCGATGGAGTGAGCTAGTGATTTATTTTATCACTTGAGGACAGGTAAGTAACTTTACTGTCGCGAGAGAGAGAGAGCTTATGCTTGAGACACGTGAGTGATTGGTTGTGAGATATGATTGTTGAGATACACTTGTGTAGAAACACTTTAAATTAGTCACTGTAAAATTGTATACTGTCTTCTTGAATGTTCCATTCCCATATACATAATAAAGAGGACGCACTGAACACTGAACCACCATTAAACGTATATTGATGGGCCCTCTCTCAAGCGTGAATTTAATCGAAGTGGTGATTGGAAAATTCTTATAATTAATAAATTTGAACAATTTTCGATACAAGTTTGATAAGAACAGAATTTGGAAATCTTATTCTATAATACATATCACTACTGAACAAAAATATCAATCAATAAAAAGGCTACAATCAAAATCATATAAAAATAAGTAGAGTTCATCGTTCAGAAACGATAAAAAAGTGCATAGTAATTAACGTAAATATTGTATACAAACAAAAATTGTGTGAAAAGTAAATACATATTTAAATCTACGTAACAAAAAAAATTATTAATAATTACAGAACCAAAACAATATATAGCAGCGAAATTTGAATCGACGGCGAAACAAGTGCCATATGTAGTCAAGACGGATTTCTTTGGCTACTCCTCTGACGTCACGTTAATAAGCAGTAAACTGTATTTTCGAATGCCTTAGGGTTATGTGCTGGTAAAAATGTGTTATTTTATGTACCTTGTACTATAAAGCAGATGTATTGTTTCTTTGCAAATTTCCAATGTATGCAGATTTACTCACGTAGTGTATATGAAAAGTAATTCATATGGTAGATCTGCGTTAAGTAAAAAACTTGAACCGTTATGTTGTTGGTAATAGTTTGCAGTTTGTTTGAGTTCATAATTGAATGGTATTATTTATATGGGTCAAGAGCATTGGTTATATTTAGTCGTTGTATGTTATTTTATTCATTTGAAAACTAGAATTATCATATGGATAAATGGTCAAAAAATGGCCCAATAAATCGTAGATAGAGCAGCAACATGATTTTACGTGTGTTACATATCTATTTCAATTATTAACAGAAAATTCATTGTTTAAAATGAGTTAGAATAATCAATGTAGTTGACTCTGCATGATGACAGACGCGGGGCGGAGCTTACGATTAGAAACGGGTTGCGCGGCAGAGAGGTAATGAGCATAAAAAGACGACAATACCAGCGCGCGAACGCAGTAGCTGGTCCTGCGTTTGGCGACATTACATCATCACCTAGACGACGGTTACAAACCAATCTGTTCTTTTCAGAACAAATTGAACATTGTTTCGGAGAAAAAATGAGCAATGGGGCTAAAATTAAAATCGCTCTTTTTCAAGAACACAATAGAAAAATAGAAATAGAAGATTTGGATAGAAATCTATTGTTCTGTTTTAAAACAAAGAAGAGATATTAGTGTTGCAAACAAATCGTTCTTTTTCAAGAACAAATTCTGGAAAATCGTACTGAAAGTAAATCGTTCTTTTTCAAGAACCAAATGTAGAAAATCATACTGAAAGTAAATCGTTCTTTTTCAAGAACCAAATGCAGAAAATCATAATGAAAGTAAATCGTTCTTTTTCAAGAACCAAATGTAGTAAATCATACTGAAAGTAAATCGTTCTTTTTCAAGAACCAAATGTAGAAAATCATACTGAAAGTAAATCGTTCTTTTTCAAGAACCAAATGCAGAAAATCATAATGAAAGTAAATCGTTCTTTTTCAAGAACCAAATGTAGAAAATCATACTGAAAGTAAATCGTTCTTTTTCAAGAACCAAATGTAGAAAATCATACTAAAATATTAAATGTTCTTTTTCAAGAACCCAAAGAAAAAAAAGAAAATCGTGTTAATGTAGCAGTACTTAGTAGTAGTGTGACGTCACGTCGAAAACAACTCGTTTCTAAGTGAAATACGACCCGCATTTTGTTGTGACGTGGCGTCATTGTTATAATTTTTAAAGAATGCCATAAATTCTCTTGTTGTTTTACAACAGCCGGTTATGTCAATACAAATAATAATAATTTCCAATACATAATGTTACCGTTATTCTGAGAAAGAAAAAAAAGTTCGCTTCTCCTTTGACAATTGGTGACCTTAATTTAGCTCGATAGCCGGCTAATATAGAACGAAATAATAATATTTTTAATACATAATGTTATCGTTATTCTGAGAATAAAAAATATTGGCAACTTTAAGAAGCGAATTAAGCGAGTTAATAGATAATAAAGCCAGCATCGGCCATTATCGATATTTCCTGAATCTTTACATTTTTATGCATAATAACTAAAAAGTGTAGTAATTACGCATGTTCACTATTATGTTTGGTTATTAATCATAAAAAACAAAGTTTAGTAGTTTTACCTATTTCCTAACATGTTTAGTTACTATGCATATTCACGGTTTTCGATATTAGCGGTAACATATACACATCTATATGTTACTTGTAATATATAAACTAACTACTTACCCTCCAAGTACCTCTATAATTGAAACATTTACGACAAAAATGGCATTCAAATGGCTTTTCTCCAGTATGAGTTCTTCTATGTACCTCATAGTGAGCCTTAAGCGAAAAAGGTTTATTACATATATCACAGGTGAATCGTTGCGGGGTTGTACCTAAATGGCTCATTTCATGGGTTTTTAATGCTGCTCTGGTTTTAAACATTTTATAACAAATTCTACAGCCAAAAGGTCTTTCTCCTAAAAAAATTAATAATAGCTAAATATTAATAAAATATCCTTTAGAGAAAAAGTAAATTAAAGTTAAATATGCGAGCACAAAGTTCCTAACTTCGATAATGTTTTAACCCTATTCTACATATGCTAAGTATTTAAATGTAAATGTTCCATTATTTAGATACAAATAAACAGTCTACAAGAATTTTGATTCACTTGCCATTATATTCATTTTTAATGAAAGTTAAGTTATGTTAACATTATTAATTAATGTTAAGTTAAGTATTTACAAAGTTTCGATAAATAATTAACACTTCAAATGTTTTGATTTCAAACGCATCGTGCCATAATTATTGGATAGGCCTTCCAACTTCATTGGGGATAATTGATGTCAAGTTATCATCGCCCTAGTTAGTAGCATTGCTTCCTGGCTAGACAGCCAACATCATCGATCCAGTGTCTCCAGCCATTGGAAAATACCGCACCTCATCCTGGACCAGTATATGCAAGTATAATTTATAGTGTATCTCTTTGATTATTATTTACTGGTTATATTTTCCTATTTTTATAAATAGGATATACGGTAACTCAAAGTTGGCACCCTATTGGTGTTTACCTACGCAATCTTTAACTTAATATAATTCGCTCTATGCTCTAAAGGCATGATTATATTATTATATACATTACATTATATGTCAGTTCTAAATTAGGCTTGAAATTGGCGTTAGTTAATGTAATTTTATTTTTTAATAAAAAAATTATTTTGTCACTTTTTTTTAAGTTTAATTTCCTGATTTTGTAGTCTTTACTTCATACCGATACGGGCAGGCTGATTTTTTGGAACAGGTCTATGTTTGATGGAAGTAACAGCTGATGGTCTTTTCATTTATCGATCTCCTAGGGCTATAGCAGCATATCAAAATCTTTATATCAGTATTCTTGAATATTACTTCTAACATGTTCCTCATTATTCTCCAATCCAGTCCATCAAAACTGCTGACTAATTTCGACATTGCTACTTTTCGAATGTTCTATACCAATAACTTTTGCCGTAGTTCAAATAGTGCGTTCCATAATTTCTCCTAAGTCATTTTCTCGTGTCAAAACGCTTTGGTCACCTAATACTAAATTTTCTGTTCGGTTTCAGAAATTGTGATTTGAAGCGTTTGTCCAAATTCTGGTCTTTGTCGTTTAAACTCTTCAAATTTCCCATATTTCTTCTTGAAAACAGCAGCCATTTCATAGGATATATTCAGATCTCTTGAAATGCAATGCGCCAAAGAATACTCTGAAGAACCTGTAAATAGGTCTTGTTGTTCTTACGTCGTCACTCCATATGGAACATTATGCGTTGCATGCTCAGCCATAAAGTTTTCAAAATTCTTTGACGGTTTGCTCCGCAACCTAATTAATCCACCGGTACGCGTTAGTTAACGTACGACATGTTAACTAACAGAAGTTATTTTGCAAGTGGGATTTCATGTCTCAAAGCGGGCTACCTAGTTTAACCCGTTTGAAAAGGTTTCTTTTTAACGTCGTACAATTGAAGTGCCCTAAATATTGGTTAGGCCTTCGAGCTGGTTTTTTTGCTAAATCATGTCAAGTTACTTGGTCACTAACATCGCTTCCTGCCTGGACAGCCAACTTACATCAACGATCTAGTGCCACCAGCCCTTGGAAAGTACCGCGCCTCACCTTGGTCAAGTAACCACAAATGAAACTATCTCTTTGATTATTATTTACTAGTTACATTTCGTTATTTTTCTATTTGATATACGGTGGCCAAACTTTGGCACCCTATTTGTTTTTACAGCCTGGTACTTAATATAATTTTCTCTGCGCCCTAAAGTCATCATCATACGTCAGCTCTAAATGTGGCTTAGAAGTAGGAGTAAGTTAATGTAATTTTATTTTTTTAAATTTAAATCTGCTTTATTTAATTTGTTATTATTCGCTTGATTTTTTTTAGAAAAAAAAGATAAAGTAGAGCAAAGGCTGGAGCAAATAGAGAAACAATTCAAAAACAGAATGGATGAATTAGAAACGAAAATATTAGAATTGACAGTGGGAGGTACAATAAATCAAGAAAGAAGCGAAACGACATATGCGGCGATCACGGAAGGAAAACAAGAAAATGGTACAAAAAAGATACAGGGATGGAAAACACCAGAAAAAGTAAGAGAAATCACAGTGAAATCGGCAGAAGGGGAGAATGTAATGGAAAAAATAAGAGAAAACCTTACGATAGAAGAAGTAGGTGAAGAAGGTATAAAGGAAATAAAAAAAATTTAAAAGTGGATTGGTAGTGATGAAGTGCAGAAACGAGCTACAACATGAGTAAAAAAGTTTTTAACAACAGTTAAAAAAAATGCCTTTAGGAACAGTAAACAATATGTGGGGGACTGGGTAGTAGAAGCTGACAAGGAGATAGTCAAGTACGTGGTAAAAAAAGGAAAATTATTGATAGATTTTACTGTAAAACAGGTAGAGGAATATGTAAAGATTGCGATCTGCTATAAATGCTGCTGCTATGGGCATGTAGCCATGTACTGTACAAGAGCGGAGGTATGCTACAGATGTGGACAAGAAGGACATGAAGGGAAAGATTGTGAGAAAAATGAGATAAAATGCGCCAACTGCACAAGAATTAAAGGTAGAGATATAGAGCACATGACCACCAGCAAAAAGTGTCCAATATATAAACGAAGGGACAAACAATATCGAAATAGAATAGATTATGGAAGCTGGGAAGAAGAGAAGAAACAAACAAAAAACTGAAAAAGAATTGGGGACAGGAGCAGAAAACAATGAGAAGAAAAAATGAAGAAATATGGAGATTAGCAACATGGAATATATTCTATAGTAGACTAAGAACAATAAGAAAAGGAAAAACCAACAGTGCTACATATATAAATAACAAAGAAGGAGAACTATTAAAGCAGGAAGATGAAATAATGGAAAGATGGAAGCAATACTTTGAAGAGCTGCTGTCAGACAATATAGAGAGGACCGATACAAGAGAGGTAGTCAATACAGAGAGAATGGAATGCAAAGACGAGGAAGAGGAGCTTAATATGGAGGAATTGGAGAATGGAAAAGCACCAGGAAGTGACACAAAAAAAAACTGAAATGATAAAATATATGGGAGAAGAGGGAAGGCAGGTAATGCTGGACATATATAACAAAATATGGAAAAAGCAAATAATACCTAAGGAATGGCAGCATGCACTAATGTACCAATCTTTAAGAAAAAAGATAAGAAAGATTGTAATAATTACAGAGGAATTACTCTATTAAATACAAACATGAAAGTGTTGGAAATGATGATAAACGAGAGAATAAAAATTAATATAGAGAAAACTCTGGACGAATCACAGTCAGGATTTACGGAAGGCAGAAGCATTCAAAACCATATATTTACGATTAAGCAGATAGTTGAAAAAACAAGTAAAAGGAAAAAAAATGTATACATGGGTTTTTAGATTTAAAAAAAGCATTTGATAAAGTAAGAAGAGATAGATTGTGGAAGAGGATGGCAGAGAAAGAGATAAGCAGGAAAATGATTAGCTTAATAAAAAAAATATATGAAGAAAACTCAAATAGCGTGATAGTCAAAAACAGACAATCAAAAAAATTTTAAACGAAAGACAGGGAGGAGCAGCTGAGGGAGTCGCATGTATGATAAAAAAGGAATGGGCTCACAATATAGAAGAATGGGAGGCATGTTCAGAGAAGATATTGACAATAAATTCGAAGGACGATAATGAGAGCATTAAAGCGATAATAAGTGTGTAGTGACCAAATGAAGACGACAAAAAAGAGAACAAAGAGAAATTCTGGGAAATGTTAACCGAGACGGTAGAAAGAGCAAAAGGCGAAATATACATTGCAGGAGATTTTAATAGTAGAATGGTAAAGGGAAAAACAGGAGAGAGCAGAATATTGGGCCAGAATGGGGAGACAATACTAAATGATAACGGAAAAAGATTGATAGAGTTTTGCCGAATCAACAATATGTTTATAGCAAATACTTATTATAAGCACAAGGATATACACAAGTATACTAGAGAGATGAGCAGCAAAAATGAAAAATCAATAATAGACTACATAGTAGCAGGAAATGAAAATAGAAAGAACATAGATGTAAAGGTGTCAGGAGGACCGGAAGTGGGAAGTGATCATTATATGGTTATATCAAAAATAAAGAAGCCACTCAAATCAGACAACAGAGAGAGAAAAGAAGATAAGATAGAATATGAGTAAATAAAAGCGTATAGGCTAAAAGACGGAGAGGTGGCAAAGCAATATAGAGAAAAAATGAAGAGGATGATTGAGAGCAGAAATGGGAAATGGAAGACATTAAGTTTGGAAGAGAGTTGGGAGGAATTCAAAAAGATAATACTACAAGCAAGCTCGGAAGTGTGTGGAAGAATAAAAAAAAATAAGAAAATAAAACAAACGGCATGGTGGACGGAAGAGATCAAGAGAAGAGTGAGACTAAAAAAGAAAAAATGGAAGGAATATTTACAAAAAAAAAGTAGAGAAGCGTATCAGTGTTACAAGGAGGAAAGGAAAATAGTGAAGCAATTAGTATTAGAGGCGAAAAGAAATGAATGGGCAGAATTCGGCAATAAATTAGGAAACGAAGCTGCAGAGGGGAAAAAAATATTCTATAGTAGACTAAGAACAATAAGAAAAGGAAAGACCAGCAGTGCTACACATATAAATAACAAAGAAGGAAAAATATTAAAGCACGAAGATGAAATAATGGAAAGATGGAAGCAATACTTTGAAGAGCTGCTGTCAGACAATATAGAGAGGAACGAGACAGGAGAAGCAGACAATACAGAGAGAAAGGAATGCAAAGACGAGGAAGAGGAATTTAATATGGAGGAATTGGAAAAGACCATAAAACAACTGAAGGATGGAAAAGCACCAGGGAGTGACACAATAACGACTGAAATGATAAAATATATGGGGGAAGAGGGAAGACAGGTAATGCTGGACATATATAACAAAATATGGAAACAGCAAATAATACCTAAAGAATGGCAGCATGCACTGAGAGTACCAATCTTTAAGAAAGGAGATAAGAAAGATTGTAATAATTACAGAGGAATTACTCTATTAAATACGAACATGAAAGTGCTGGAAATGATGATAAACGAGAGAATAAAAAATAAAATAGAGAAAACACTGGACGAATCACAGTCAGGATTTAGGGAAGGCAGAAGCAGTCAAGACCATATATTTACGATTAAGCAGATAGTGGAAAAAACAAGTAAAAGGAAAAAAAATGTATACATGGGTTTTTTAGATTTAAAAAAAGCATTTGATAAAGTAGGACGAGATAGATTGTGGAAGATGATAGCAGAGAAAGAGATAAGCAGGAAAATGATTAGATTAATAAAAAAAATATATGAAGAAAACTCAAATAGCGTGATAGTCAAAAACAGACAAACAAAAAAATGTAAAACGAAAGACGGACTAAGACAGGGAGGAGGACTAAGTCCAACATTATTTAATATTTACATGGACAAAATAATAAGGAAAACGAAAGAAAGAACTAGAGGACTTGACGTGGGATGGAATTATATGGAGAGAGTTGAAGTAAAGATTGGAGCATTTGCGGACGATATAATAGTGATAGCATCTAATGAAAAAGAGTTGCAGACAAGCATAAATAAATGGAATGAAACACTTAGAGAGAACGGAATGGAGATGTGTAAAGAGAAAACAAAAGTAATGGTGATCGGGGAACAACATGAGATAAAAAATTATGGTAGATAAGGTAAAATTGGAGCAAGTGACGAAATGGAAATATTTGGGAGTAGAAATATCTAGTTCAGGAAAGCAAGGAGAAGAAATTAGCAGCCGGGTAGGAAAAGCAATGAAAGTGTTTTACAGTATCAGCAATACGATTGTGGGGAAAAAAGAAATAACAAGAAAAACAAAAATAAACGTCTATAAAACAATAATAAGACCAATACTGACATTGGGAAGTGAGACATGGATAACAGATAAAAAGGAAATAAGTAAAGTTCAAGCGGTAGAAATGAAATACATGAGGAGAGTAAAGGGAGTGACAAAGAGAGAAAGAATCAAGAATGAAGAAATAAGAAAAGAATTAGGAATAGAGGCGATACACAAATACATAGAGTCAGTTGGGATGGTGAGGCCATCTGAAAAGAATGGGACAGGAAAGACAAGTGAGAAGGGTATGGCAAGCTAGACCTGGGCAGAAAAGAAAAAGGGGAAGGCCTGAAGCTACCTGGGATGACATAATAGAAAAGATATTACAAAGAAGAAGAATAACGATGAGTGAAGCTAGTAGGATGGCAAACAACAGGAAAGAATGGAGAAAGTTTTGCGACGCAGTGACGCGAAGCAAAAACGTATAAGCCTAGAGAAAGAAAGAAAGAAAAAGAAGAATAAAGGAAAAAAAAAGATAAAGACTAACAAGCCTATACCAGAAATGGCAGACAGGCTTTACGATATATATATATATATTATTCGCTTGATATTTTATTCCGGTGAGCCTACATGCTCAGTCAACATCGAGGGGGTTCTGTAATTTCCTTAAAAACCACGGTATCCCAGCCGGTGACTTCTGATTCGCTATACAAGAGCGCACCGGAAAAAATATACGCGTCGGCTTATTTTGGGTACCCATAGTTATAATTCGAATAAGTGCTTTGTTTTGTTAGGTGCTGATTTTATTTTCCTTTTTATATAAGTTTATTTTCCGAATTTTGTATTTTGGGTTTTTCAATAGTTTTATATTTAAAATATAACATTTCACCATAAAAGTTTTATTGTTATTTTTATTGGAAAAATAGTGGCCACATTGTATTGGCCATATTGATGTTAATTAGATTATGGTTTTTGGCGATTTCGATTGATTATTGAATACATATAACAATAACTTGATTAGTTGATTATTTCTTCCATATTCACTGGTTAATATCTTTTTTCAGACCTGACCAAAATGTTGAAGCTAACTAATGAACATGGTGGGTCATGAATTGAATATAAATATACCAAAACCGCAAATACATGCATGATAAAAAAAGTGACAAAATAACAACCAAGTTAAAATTTTCTAGTAATGCTAAACTTTGTTTTAACTCTTAAACATCACCTTTAATTTTCAAAAATAAAAACAATGTTTTTTGACAATAATAACTTAACTTTATTCTAAGACTTTCTTTTTTAATTTAAGAGATAAAATTAACTTTATTAACCTATGATGTAGGTACCAAGTTAAGTCCACGAATAATATACACCCTTGTTTCTATTAAAATATAAATTGAGAAATTTACATTTACCCGTATGGCCTCTGATATGTCCATCAAGTTGAACCTTTGTCACAAAACTTTTGGCACAATAATTGCACAAAAACTTTTTTAATTTCGGACCTTCTTTCTTCGTCATGCGCTTCTTATATTGAACTTTAATGCCTTGATGGATTAACTGATGATTCGCAAAACCCGATCTACTAGCAAAAATTTTTGGGCAAGCATCACATTTCAAATTCAACCTATAAAATTAGAATATAAATTACATACTCTTATTTATTGCTTAAACTATTATTTAACAGTTGAAAATATTCAATAAGTAATATTCGTATGGAACGGAGAACATGCGAAAGTACTATAAACGTTGTATAAAATGTCAGTTTAATCTGTTTTAATCAACTATAATCTAGCGGATTAAAAACTGATACGTTTTTCAATTTATACATTCTAAGACCCTGTACCAATAATTTATAGCAGTTTATAGCCCAAATCTGTGGTGTGAATACATTTTGATGTCATATTGCTTGCAAATTTCATGATAGCAATGCAACGCCATTTTGAATTGTGGTGGGACAATGGCACTTGTGATATCTTATTTTGATGGCATAATCGAGCACTTTATCTCCCCAGAATATTGCTTTGATATTCTTGCATTGCCAAAAATGGCGCCATTATGAAACTTTGTTAATCAAAAACGATTAACAGGAAATCAAGAAATAAATTTAATTTTAAATATTACCTCATCAAGTAACATTCCAATATTGCAGGTAATGTATATCTTAAAAAGACGAATTTTTGTCCCGGAATATTAGCAAACCCTTGTGGTTCAAAGATTTATTCTACAAATTTTGACTAAGGATCCATATTGAAATACATCGCTCACTAATAGAATTGAAGCTGATAATCCAAACGATGTATTCCAAATTCACAATTAAAAAAGAAATAACATTTCTATAGAACAGAACTTCTCCACCTTATTCCAAAAATTCATGAACATACTTACACACCGACATTCCTGATCACGAGATTAACCTCCATAATCCTAGAAAATAGGCTATCAAAGGGACTGATGTGAACGGACTTCCACGGTAGAACTTTTTTCTTGGAACTTTTTTTTCTTTTTGCCTTGCTGAAGCGTAAAATGTGTTAAATTTCCAACTTTTCATTTAGTTTATGATTAACCTCCTGTTAATTTGATTAATAATCGATTTATGTTTAAAAACGAAACCATTAAGGTACAGTAAAATTTTTATCCATGTAATTCAAGATTATAAAGTACTCGATGAAAGATTCAAAACGAGGTACTACGAATGTTCCTGTTTCATTTAAATTTTTTCTCCAAAATCGGTGCAACATGAAATGCTGAAATTTGCGAGTGTCACTATGACATGTGGCATCTATTTAAATTGTGCCCATTTTGAACCGTTCAGAAAATAATTTTCAGTTGAATCATTAGAATCAAAATTTTACCACTAGATGGTATCACCCCAACAAATTTTCAATTCACTTGTGACAGGTGACAGCTAGCAATTGATAGATCTTATTCGATAAGTGACAGATGATGTCTAATAGGTACCTTGTCGCAGATAACGTTCAGTAGCTGCTGGGATATTATCCCATATATATATTGGTCGGGAAATGTTTAATGACAAATAAGTGTCATGTGACAATTGTCAAAGTAAGTAGGCAGTATATATACATTTTGATTTTTGCACCAATAATATTGTAAGATATGTGATATACGATCTATGTAACAAGTTGCGCGCTCCAATAGTAATATATCTTTATTACTTTTCACTTTATGTATGTATAATTTACCTAACTCTTGTTTCAGTATAACCTGGCTTGAGTTCTACTTCGCCTAAAGATAATTTGTGTCGATAAACATGCTTAAAATGGGCAGGATATAACTGAAATCTTTTTCCACAATAAGAGCACACATATGGAGTTTCACCTGTGTGATAGTTCATATGTTCATTACGCCTTCTTACAGTTGAAAAATCTGAAAAAAAAAGATAATGCAGAATTGTAGTGTATATTTTTTCGAAGATCATTTTATTAGGATACTTCTAATTACTAATTCTTATTTCGTTTAGATATTTGACTAGTATTCTACTTCAATCTGAACGTATAATCTTGTCATTATGGATGGCTGTTTCGATTGAAGTTTCAGTCTTTATGAATACTTCTAATCCGGAATTCTTTCCGGATTACTAAGTAAAAAAGAGTGCCATATTTCATAAAAAAATAGATTGGAAAACTCAGATCCCAGCCCCGATGGGTCAAAATATTGCTCTTAAACAGCTATAAAAGACCAGACTGATATCATGTCAATCTAATAAATTGCCAACTTCAAAGTTAAGGTCGACTTAAGTAATCGACCACAAAAATATTCATTTTGACTCTTAACGTGTACGTTTTACGGGATAAACGGAACTCAACTACTGATCCAAAAATTACAGATTCAGTAATTAATTTAATCCGTTATATTCAGAAACTTTGTCCATATCACGGCGCATTTTTGTTTGACTCACTCATTACTACTAGAAAATTCAGAGATTCTAGAACAAATTTCTATGCCTCTCAAGAAATTGCATACATTATATGAACCGCAACAGATTTCAGTATATTGTGGTATTTACATTTCGTCGATAATACTATTGAAACTGATGATAGATCAATTCTGCCAAATAAAACCAATTTTTGACCACTTCAATGAATGAGTAATAATTACGTAGTTGACAAGAAATGATATATTGACGAATCCATGCTTCTTTGGAGGGAACTACCCTTTTTGACAATACATATAAAATAAAAAACAAATGTGGAATCCAATTATACAGGGTGTTTGCGAAACGTTGTCAGAAAATTTGCTCCTGGTAACCATACAAACAACTTTTCCTAATAACTTTTGTTCAATGGAGCAACTTCAATTACTTCGAAATATTAAGCCCGATTCAGCATCGTACGCAGACATGAGTGTTACAGAAGTAAGTGGTGGCAGAAAAATATAATAAATGCTATAAATATGGGACCTTTCGAGTTCAAACGCAGATATTGATATAGCAGAAGTTTGTAGAGGTTCAACATTCTCCCTGGTATTTCTGGCTTTAAGTACGCTACCACAAAATAATTTGTTTTGAATTTAAATTCATGTTCCATTTTTCTCAAAAAGACGTTTTTGTATAATAATTATTACAAAAGATTTTAAAATCTACGTCTCAAAGAATTTTATTTTTAATATATTTATATTACCAATAAAATAATCATAATATAACACGTGTTTCAGTTAAACAATCATCAGATATTATAATTAAAAATACAAATGTAACAAGAAAAAATTTATGAATCATAATTCGAATTGACAATTTTGAAAATTATGACAATATACGTATTTTTGAACCAGCCTAAAATTTTTATTATTAAAATTTAATACTTAATTAAAAATTAATACTAGATTTAAGTTATTGAAAATTAAATAGATTTCAAAATTTGAAATTACGTTAACGCAACTATAGTTGGTATCTTATTTGAATTTACTAATTACTAATTTTTCCAGCAAATCTAGTTTTATACTTTTTTTACATTGATGTAACAAATACACATCATCATGAATTCAAAACGTATGATTGTTCGTAAAAATGATGGGCGAAGATCGTACTATTATCTAAAGCTAAATTTTGATTTACAGTTTTTTTATATTTGTTAATATAATATTGATGTTCTTTCAATCTCTCTTTAATTTCTCTGCCAGTTTGAAGCAGGCCAGTTGGAACAGAAACATTTAAAAAACTAGAAAAAGTTGAGAGCAATTGCCTCGTACAGGACTAAATATGGTCTATTTTCATGTATATAGTTTTTGCTTTTAGTCTGTTTCATTCCTACTGTAACGAAAGCACTTTCTTTTTACTTTCGTAGTTTTTCTATCATTCATTATACGTATCATTTATATATTAATAAAACCTTAATTTAGATTTAGTGGTTTTTCTTTTATTTCAATAAATCGATCTTTTATCAATCACTGCACTAAGTATTGTAACAGTTTATGCTCCCAGGTCATCGCGAGTGATAAAAGTTAGTTTTCGTAATAACTGGAAATCATATTTTTGTGTATCAATGGTGTGAAACTCGAAATACTAATAAAGTATGGCGAAAGAGCACAAATTATCAAATTTGATGATACAAATTTTCAAACATAGACATTTAGCGTCACAATAATTTTGAAGGCACAAAAATTATTGTGCAATGAATGATTCAGAAAGTGAGCCTGAAACCAAGACTTCGTCGAATGAACCAAATGGCACACAAAAGATGCAAAAGCGCCATTAATCTTTGTGACTTCCATTATTCCAGACAGGTTACAGTGTCTCGTAAATCGCAAGCAAATTCCACACATTTCCGCAGATTGTAACATCTGCTGAAATGTGGGGAACGCATAGTACTGTACCTGAAATAAAAACAGAATTTTCAAAAGGATTACTGTGGCCAAAATTCTACGGAATGAAAATAGTTAAAGTGAATTAATTTCAACTTATGTGGCAAAAATAGCATCATTATTAAAACAATTCAATGACATGAACGAGAATTTAAAACTAAAGTGTGAATTGCATACGGCAATACTGAAAATTACAGTATTGGTTATTACATGATTTTTCGCCTATTCTATATTACCATTTTATTAAAATTTCACATTAACCAAACATTTATTGAAAATTATTCTAATGATTAAAATCACTTTTTTTACTGTTAAAAAATAGAAATAGATTTATACAGAAGAATAAAAAAATGCTTTTTTATATTTATTATTGAATTCTACAAAATACACGCAATCAATTTTTATTTCTTATTAATCCATCAATTTTTTTCCATGAACTGATTGATCAATTGTAAATATTATAGTAAGTAACTTATTTAATAATTGTACACTATAATAATATATTCTCTGCTGAACTAATAGAGTATGTTTAGTTGTATCTTTTAATGATATGGTTGAAAAGTTTTCGTTAAATCACCACTAACAATGCGGTTATTAACAGTTCTCCAGCTATAAACACAACATGTGAATACTCAAATGTCAAAAGAAGAATCATTTTGCACAGGGGTGTAATAAGAATCCAAGAAATCGTGGTTGAAGTATAAAAACAAGAAATGTAGTTCAACTGGTAGACAATGAGCAGCCGGCATCAGATTGTAAGCTCGCTATTTGCCCAAAATATAAAATAACAATATAGGTGTTTTAATAATATTGTATTTACAATATTAAGTATGAAAAATACAAAATTACAATATTAGTACGATAATTTATAAGAGAAACAAAATAAAATAGTACAAACGATAAGGAAAAAAAACTTACTCCTATTAAATGATGGGTACCCAAAAAGTATTAACTTTTAATTATCCTGGTGCGCCCCTGAATGCGAGTTACAATCACCGGTTGGGTTTACAGTGGGTTTTATGGGCGTCACTGGAATTTTAGGTGAAATCCAGAACCCTTAGGATGTTAAGTGAGCACGTAAGCTCACCAGGAAAATATGTAAGTGATAATAAAAATGCTAACAAATGAAATAAATAAAATTACAAATACGCCAATGGGGCGTTTAAAAGATTAAAACAAATAATACTAAGCCTTTTAATATTGTTCAAACCGACCATCATCCACTAGTTTCTATTTTCACGAAAAATTTAAATAAAATAAGGGCGCGACCTCAAAGAATGCGGCTAAAATTATAAAAATGTAATATACAACTGCAATATATAACATGTAAGCAAAATGTCGTCGCCTATATTGATAATGAAATTGAGAATGATCCCAGAATGTTGCACGTTATCCAGACATTATATAACAATATTACTCTATCTGAAACTAAAAAATACTTATTTATTAGGGAGACGCATGCTGATGATGAGTTTTAAAAGGTTAAATGTTTTATAATGCAAAGTAAGTGGCCAGCGAATGACAAAAATTTAAATACCGAATTAAAAGAGTATTTTAAAATAATGAATGAAATTTATCTCTCGAATAACTTATTGATTTATTAAGAAAAGTTAATTGTTCCTAAAAGTTTAAGAGTGTCAATGTTACAGAAAATTCATTAGTACCACTTCAGCATTGTAAAATGCAAAATGCGAGCTATGCAGGTGTTATTCTGGCCTAAAATATCACAAGATATAGAAAAATTTGTTGGTAATTGAGAGGCATGCCAAATACATCAAAATAATGATAAGCGCAAAACATTAGTGTTATAAAATGTCATAAAGGTAACAAAATCTACATTCTGATTTTTTTGAAATTAACAATAAAACCTATTTATTAGAGGTTGATGAATTTTCATTGTGGATAGACGTTAAGCAAACAAAAATGAAATCGTTTAATAAAGTTATAGACTTTTTTGAATAAAATTTTAGGTTTGGTACTCCGGATACATTCTTCTCGGATAGTGTTCCTTACAACAGTAAGATATTTAAAGACTTCTCATCTGAATTTAATTTTGATGTGAAATTTAGCAGCCTCTTTAATCATCAATCAAATCAATTGGCAGAAAAATCAGTATGCACGGTGAAAAATATAATAAAAAATTTGAAAAATAAAAATGATGCAGAAATCGCACTAATAAAATAGAGCAATACCCCCATCACATCATTGGGTTTCCCTTATTCACAATTGAAATGTCATAGAATATTAAAAAACAACGTTCCATCACCCTCATAAACTCTAACTCCAAAATTTTTTGATCCAGTAATAATATATGATAAAATTCTTAAGAATAGGTAGAGCGCAAAGGCGAATTATGATAAAAACGAACGAGAATTAAGTAAATTAAATATAGGAGATAAAGTGAGTACAGGCTGGTGAATATTAGCAATGAGAAGTTAAAAGATTGATGATTCCAAGTTAAAAAGAAAAAGAAAGTTTTTGCGGAAAAGGGTCATAGTGGTCAATAATAGAACTTATGCTTACAATTACAAACCGGTTTCTTTTGATGGGATGGAACCAATTAATATAGATACTAATGTTGTTAATAATGATGTCACACTGTCCTATTATACCCCAGGCGAGCAATTAAATCACCTACATATCTACATGACTATGTAAGATGATTGGTATTTGAGTAGATCTGTGATTGTTAGTTTAAGTTGTTATTAGTGTTTATTACTATTAAAAAGAAAAGAATAAGGGGAAGCCCTGAAACTACCTGGGATGACATAATAGAAACGATATTACAAAGAAGAAGAATAACGATGAGTGAAGCCAGTAGGATGGCAAACAACAGGAAAGAATGGAGAAAGTTTAGCGACGCAGTGTCGTGAAGCAAAAACGAATAAGTTAGAGAAAGAAAGAAAGAAAAAGAAGAAAAAGGAAAAAAAAAGATAAAGACTAACAAGCGTACACCAGAAATGGTAGACAGGCTTTACGATACATATATATATGTATCGTAATATATATACGTATATAATATATATACTATTAAAGAGAGAAGATGTTGTGTATAGAGGGAGTTACCCACGAGCACCGCTAGATGTAGTGGCAGCGATGTAAAAGAAGGGAAGAACGTAGCAGGCCGTGAGAAATAAAGTTTGTTCTTGATTTATGAATATTGTATATTTTTCTAATTACTTCAACGAGTGATTATTAAAAGATAACGTACGAAACAGAACACTACATACTCTAGAATAACTTCCATTTCCAATACAAATATACATATACCGCAATCAATGAATCAAAAAATTGTTGTAAATTAGATAAATCAGAATTATTGTATAATTATGGGTACATAACCTTATTAAAATACACTTTAAAGTATTAAAATGGACCCTCACGTGTTGAGGGACATTTTGATCTCAAAAAACACTTATTGTTGATTATGGAACCTATTTCTGCAGCTAAGTGTTACTTAAGTGTAAAGTGACCCCTAAATAACGACTACGAAAATGGACAGAAATCCCCATACCGAGAAGCAGTAGTCATTAATATTTCTACGTACACTCAGTCGCCCTGATATTTGCTTCGCGGCAAATCAAGTCAGCCATTTGTAAAAGTTGCTGACTTGATGACTTTTATTTACAAATAATCCAGACAGAAACAATTAGAAAGCAATAAAACGTATATTCAGTTATTTAAAAGGAACCATACACAATAAAGTTGTATACAAAAAATCTAAAAATACTTTAATGTTAATTGTATATACAGACGCAAACTACGCCGGATGTGCAGATATCATAAGGTCAACAAGTTGCTATATATTTATGTGATCACGTGGTCCTATTGGTTTATGATAAAGCATGGACATCCCAAATAACATAGTGCTTTAGCATAATCAACAACTGTTGTATAACAATATTGTTTTCAATATAATGAATTAATACGAGTGTTAAAGAAATTCAAGATTTCTCATTGTTTTTTACGTTTAATATGATGTCACCATCATATTGGCCTTTGGCTTGGAAAGCCAGTCTTTTTTAGTTTTCAAACTTCGCAAGAAAATATGACTGATATGGACTAAATATTATGTTGGTTCTTCGAGCTAGTGACATAATGTATAATGAGGGTTAGCAAATGTTTTGGTAACTTAGTAACAAGAAGAATAAAAAAAACGTGAAAATCTAAAAATACAGTCATTACTTTCTAAAAATTAGTGTTATTACAATTAGGTTATATCCAAACAATTAGTTTATCAAATTAATGAATACGCTCTACTACTAAAAAACATTTGGTCCTTCGAGTCGGATTTAGAAGAAATTCGGGTTATCAGAACTTACGCTGTATACATAGCACGTAGAAACCCGCAGTATAATTTGCATGTTGGTCTCCGATTACACCGAAGTTGTGTAAATCAATTCAAATCGACTTGTCTTAACTAATTATTGAATTGTACTGACCTGGTTGACTTAATTGTAGTTCATTTTAATCTACTTGACTCCTAATTTGATAAATCTCGTATAATTAATTAAATCGTTAATAAATTATTACATAAATATCGTTTAGTTGGAATTATCTCGCTCAAATAATTATAAAAATGGCTTCTAAAAGAAGGCAAACTGGTAAATCAGCAAAAATCGAAGAACTTATGCTTACACGAAGTATAGTAACCAACAGGTTCACACGATTCGAAGAATATTTAACGAATGAAGCAGTAGTTGTGTTTCAGCTTGAACCACGTTTGCAAAGCGTAACGGACGATTTTTCATATTTTGATTAAATTCAAACACGGTTAGAATTTCTAGATATTGATGAAAAAACTAATGGACTAGAAACGGAATCACGGTTTTATACAATAAGTGGAAATGTGTGGTCATAAAGATCATTACATCACAAGATCATTTACCAGTGCAATAATTCCATGAATTTATCGTTAAAGGATAAATATAAAGAAATTAAAAAGTATTCATTATGCGCAAATTGTTTACGTTCAGGTCATTTTAAACGAGATTGCAAAAAATGTAACTTGCGACATAATACCTTATTACATGTGAGCAACGGCAATACAGATAAGATAGATAATACTGATAATCAACTTATTGTAAGAAATGAGCAAAGCATACCAATATGCACGTCATTAAATTCTTATTCGAATTTATCAAAAATTCCATATCAAGGCATTTCTCAGGGTTTACTCTCAATAGCGATAGTTTTGATAGAAGATAATCAAAATAAATGGCACGGTTGTATGTGTTATACAACCGTGATTTACGGATACAATACACGCATAATAAATTTAATGTTCCTATAGAGATTGATATTTTACTAGGTGCAAGCATTTTCTATGAATTACTCGAATCAGGAAAAATTGTTTTAGGAAATAATATGCCTATTCTGCATGAAACGCGATTAGGATTGATATTCTCTGGAGAAATGTGAAATGAAGCTAATAAATGCAAGCAAAGTTGTAACTTAGCGCGGATAATGAATAAAGGAGTACTCGAATCGATAAATAAATTCTGGGAAATTGAAGAAGTATCAGATGAGAAAGTTTCGTCTAAGAATGAACAATATTGCTAGGACCATTTCAAAAATACTACGAAACGAAACGCGAAAGATCAATTTCTTATTACGTACCCGTTCAATAGTAATAAAGATAAGCTTGGAAATTCAAAGGCGATAGCTTTAAAATGATTTACAAAACTCGAATCACGTTTATTAAGGAACCTTCAGTTATAAAGGTTTATATCTAAGCAATGGATGAACTGATCCGGAAACCGAAAATTGCGGTCCTTTTATATATGGCCTATCCGTTAAAATAATCTGTGTGCTTAGTTATAGTATAAAGTTATAGACAATTTCACTTATTAAAATACATGTCATTGAGATTATTCTAGAGTGTAGTCTTGGTGGCTATTAGTTACGTAAGTACATATCGTTACACTGTCCTCTGCACCTCATCTTGGGCCAGTAACGTAAGTAGAGATTTATCCTTTTGATTATTATTTACTGGTTATATTTTCCTATTTTTATAGATACGATATACGGTGATTCGTACTATATACTTCGTACATACTTCAACTTCGTGAAGTTGGCACCCTATTGGTGTTTACCTACGTAATCTTTAACTTAGTATAATTCACTCTATGCTCTAAAGGCATCATTATATATCAGCTCTAAATTAGGCTTGGAATTGACGTTAGTTAATGTAATTTTATTTTTCTATAAAAAAATTATTTTGTCACTTTTATAATTACAATGCAACATTTTACCATCAAAGTTGTATTGTTATTTTCATTGGAGATATAGCGGAAACAAATTTGGCGCTCCAATTAAGCCAAAATAGAGTATATAGTAAAAGATAAAAGATGGGAATTTACTGCAAAATTCTAGAAAAGTACGAAATTTTCAATATGGCGTCAACGTGAAATATAACGCGAATAGAACATAAAATTTTATAAATGTGAATATTGATTAGACAAACTAAGTAAATTGGCAATAATTCATCTAGAAATGAATTACTGGACAAATAGAGTTAATTAGAATAATTAACTATGAAAAATTATAGATTGGAAAGTTGAAAAAATTAAAAATAAAAATGAACGCGACGTAAGATTTTAACTTTTGAGAAATGTAGTAATGGCTCCCAGTGGCTACTGGTCACTCCTTTTATCTGTTTTTTTACATGGAACATGCTAGAATATTCTAGAACGGCTTTTTCGCTGAAAACGCGACCAATTAGAATTTTAATTAGTCGGAAGGTGCAAGAATTGTCAAAAACAATGTCTTTGGAAAGACATTAAAGTATTAAAATGGACCCTCACGTGCTGAGGGACATTTTGATCTCAAAAAACACTTATTGTTGATTATGGAACCTATTTCTGCAGCTAAGTGTTACTTAAGTGTAAAGTGACCCCTAAATAACGACTACGAAAATGGACAGAAATCCCCATACCGAGAAGCAGTAGTCATTAATATTTCTACGTACACTCAGTCGCCCTGATATTCAATTCATAAGGTTATTACTTCCGTTAATGTTGAAAACGATACTTCCTTCTCGATGTCTATAGAATAATATAGTGAATAATTTTCAATCACAAAATAATGTTAATCTAATAACTTAAAAACTACATTTTTGTTATCAACTAACTATTTACATGTATTATCATTGGCGAAATAAATAAATAACGTATAATTACTAGAATTGCATATATCGAATTTGTGTTTATTGATCGGCGCTTCGAACGCAATCTCATCTACGGTAAGACAAAGATAAATAATTTGAAAAGGGAGACAAATCTATTGCTGTCATTTACAGTGTTGAAATTAGATGCAATGAACATTGCAAAAATTATTAGCGATATTGTTAAATGTAAACATTTAATGGTCTATTTTCGCTATAGGTAAAACAGAATTAATATGCTGACCTTTGTCCATATCCTATCGAGTAAGTACCCCATTGAATTATACCCGTTAACCCTTTTTTGTAGGATAGACCGCTAATCTATTAACGGTACAATACGTGGCTTCTATGACAAAACTTTATCAATCTTTTTCCGTTATCATTTACCATTGTCTCCCCATTCTGGCCCAATATTCTACTCTCTCCTGTTTTTCCCTTTCGCCAAAGACTTCTTTGTGTTGTTTGCAGTTTCGCTAATACTTATGCCTATTTGTTCATTGGCATAAAAAAATGGCATAATAGTACATATACACACAACCGGAAACGAAATGCTGTAATCTTAAGAAGTTTTGAAATCTTAATCATCATAATCTATTCATCATCATTTATCATCCTCATATCATACCAAACCCGACTCACAACAACAACAACTCCAAGCCAAGCAACCCATTATAAATTAGAGTTCTCCATATGGAGGAACCCACAACAATCTAAATCGAAGTTCGACTACCCAATAGAGAGCTTTAATTTATAACGGGTCTTTTTGGTGTTTTGTCCGTTCTACCCTATAGAGAAGTCTAATTTATAAAGCGTTCTTTGCTTTAGTTATGAAATGGTATAATAAAAACCGTCAGCACCGGTTAAATTAATTTAGGATTTTACTGAAAAGGTATTTGACAATGATCTTTATAAATGTTGTAATTCAGTAATTTAACCCTGGGTGAAGCCAGGTACTTTGGCTAGTATAATCATATATAGCAATGACTAAAACATTTAAGCAATGCCAGACAATACGCATAATAAAATAAATATGTGAAAATTTAAGGCAATTTTGAGTAATGTAATTGATGTCCACATTTTGTTTCAGCAGTGTACCCATCTGTTTCCTAAAATTATTTACCGATTATTTACATAACTAGGAGATATTTGATTAACAAAACACTTTCATCACTGTACATAATGTGACCTGGAACTTTACGTTACTAACGATACAATAGTAATATATATATTTTTTTTATATTGGATAGTTAATATTATCATTTTACTTAGCTTTTTTTTGGTATTTTTTATCCTGTTGTATTTTTTTTTATTTTCATTACTCTGGCGGCCGTTTCGATAATTTTATCTTCGTCAAAGAGTTCTTTTGTCTTATTTGCAGTTTCGCTTATAATTATGAGTAGATATACAAGAGCAGAACTAGACCGAGGGTTCAAAATGTCGTCACTAGATAGCGCTAGAATCGCGGGAGCTCTATTTTAATGTCGTTGAGTTTAATGTGTTGTCTACTAGATTTCCGTTTTTCGATTTTTATGTTAGGTGGCGCTGTATGGGTCATTTGTCGTTGTCATATTTTTGCCTTTTGTGTGTCAATTATCATTGTCATATTATTTTGTCAATGAAATGTCATATTTGTTTTTGTAATGTGGCGACATGTTGTGGTTGGTAGAGTAAGTTTCAACGTGGTTTCCAAGGTATCTTTTAATGTAATTTTTGAAGTTTGATGTCGGTAGCTTCGACTATTGTCAACAATTCGAACAAAGGATGGCTTTTCTCGCTTACCACGTGGATAAGTATAATTACTTATATATATAGTAATAATGTTGTCGTCGGGACGCAGTTATAATAGGCGTCCTTACACGATACATTATATATTATCGTCAATATGGTAAGCAAGCTCGTGATTGCTGCAGTAAAGGGAGAGGAGTAAAGGAAAAGGCGAGGGAGAGACGGATGATAGAAAAGATCTTGAAAATAAAATTTTTAAGATGTGAATAGGAATCGAACCTATAAACTTTTATTTGGGGTATAGGGACCTTATCACTTCACGAAAAGCCGTGCCCACGGTTTCTCCACAAGAGAAACCACAAAGCCAACCGACATCCACTATTTTGGCTTGGGTATATAAATTGAATTTTGCTGAATAACAATCTGTATTTTTAATATGAAATATAAAATCGCCTTAATTCTTTATTAGAAAATAAGTTTAAAATCAGCTATTATAAAATTATTATACAAAGTGTTTTATAATAATAGATAATATTATATAATATTATAAGTCAATTAAATTTAGCCTATTAATTAAGGGAACTACATGATATGTATTGATAAATATTATGTTAACCAAATCAGATTCTGTTAAGCATATAGTCTTTTCGTGTCTGGTAATTTGAATAAGTTTTAATTCGTCATTATTATTACCTGTTATGATTATATTCTTACTACAAATGAAACGTAAATAGTCTAATTCCTCTACCTAATAGTCTAATATACTCTACAACGTATTTCCACCTGTTTTCTGTTTTCTTTGTCGTCTGAATCCACCAAAACACGCTTCAGAAGAGCGTTATACGAGAGAGTCCCACTAAGCTTTTACATTGGGAGAGTACAGTGCAATATCTCGCCACGTAGGTTTTTGGCATTCCTTTTTCCATTTGACGACAACTTCCAAATCTTTGTCACACTATTGATCTTGTTGTATTTCCAGCGATTGCCAATTATCAACCACTATCGTGGTTTGATTGACTCGAGCATTCGTTCCTCAGCTTGGTGACAATGCTTGCAATTTTCTTGGCAGGGTCCTTTTGACAAGGTGTCAGCATTACTATGAGCAGTACCAGCTCGATGCTCAATTTCGAAGTCAAATTCTTGAAGTCGTTCTATTCATCTAGCTATCTGGCCTTCTGAGTTTTTAAACTGATGAAGCCATTTTAACGGAGCATGGTCGATTCTCAGTAGAAATTTCTTCCCATAAAAGTACTTATAAAAATTTTCCACTGCCCTGATGACATCAAAAGGAATAGAAGGAGGAATTCCCGATAGTTAAAAAGCATCTGTTACACCTAGTACAGGAGGTGCTTGACCAGTAGTAGTACGCAAATGCCAGTTCGATGGTAATATTTTACTCCTATTAATATCAGATCTAGTTAATTCATTGTTCGCCCCTGCATCCAACAGCCATATCCGTGGTTTGCCATTAACAAAACCATCCACATAAATGCTACTGGATTGGCGACTTATGGAGGCGACAAGTGCAATATCTTTGTGGGCTTGTTGGATATAGGCCGACGATCGCCCCAAGGCATCGACCCCATTTAGCTTACCGGCAATTCTTTAGGCGATGCATCTTTCTCAGTGCATCGACTTCGGATGTGCCCATAGTTGCCACATCTCCAGCATTGGATCTTCCGTGGCTGTTCGGTATTATTTTCTTTGAAAATAATACCGAATTTCAATTTCAATTTACATTGAAAATTGCGGCCGTTTTATATAAAGTACACATCCTAGAATATTCTCAATGATTTTGACTAATCTATGGCTGATCGATTTAAATAATCTGTGCCCGTCAAGACAGTTGTAGATAAGTTGCCTTATTAAAATACATGTCATTAAGATTATTCTGAAGTGTATTAGTGGTGGCTATTATTTATGAACGTAAATATCGTTACAATATATTAAAATAAATGAATGTACTTATAGTAAACACCTGTTTATACGCTAAATATATCACCACCAAAGAAAATATACAAATTTAGGAATATAAGTATTTTTATACCAGAAATGAAAAAATTGATAGCGGCTCAGATTTAGTAATCCGGTGTCAAAATAACGTCATTGACAAACTACTACATAAAATAGGTCAATTTCGAGAACTTGATAGTGGTTGGGCCCACCACTATCACGTAGCTATCACAATAGTTAATTTACAAATTAATATAAATAAATATGAATTCGTTCTTGCTGCTTCATCTTGTATTCATTTACCTAAAGAAATTTCTAACATAATTAATTATGAGAATTCATGTTCTCATTGGATCGTTATTGCAGAACTTTATCTTTCTAGAAGTCATTCAGATAGAATTTCATCGTATCCACATTATTTAAATGTATTATAAACAGATGGCTTCCAATTGCCGATTTTAATAGGTCAAATAAGTATATTTGAAAAACTTAATAGCATTTCAGTAAATGTTTTATATAAATGCGTCAGAGTTACATGAAAACAGTGAAAAGCAAAAAATTATATAACAGTACCTTGTCGAATAGCGAACACGAGATCAGAAAAACATGTGAATTTATTTTACAATAAAATAAAAATTATCCTAAAATAAATTATTACTCTCTGTTACCCGATAATAACACTGAAGATGAGAAGCTTATCTAGCACCATTGCCCTATAAAAAATATGTCTAGGCTCATATCAAAGCGGATTAGTTAATGTAAAATTTTTGTTTGCGATAGGTGCCTTAATTATTTCCTAACTCCTCCTTTCTAACATATAAGCAAAAATCGCCTTTCGTAATTTATTTAGATTTGAATGTGTCTTAGAGAAAATAGATATTTCACACAATAAAAGTCAAACTTGTTATCAACCGCATACGCAATTTAGTGTAGGCTATTATGTAAAACATGCTTATGATCAATCACTTTGCTACTACGATTTTTATCGAGGAAAAAATTGTTTAACATGGATACTAAACCAGTTAGAGTTATTAGCAAACAAGATTGAACAAATGATTAAATCATCTATGCCTATGTCTAGTGGACTAGATATCGAAGCAGCAAAGTTAAGTTCATTTTGAGAAAAATTTGTTCAAATTAATGATTTGATGATGTTTCAAATTAATGCCGTTTTCGGAAAAACAATAGAGAACATTAGAAATCAAACTTAAATTAAAATGGTCAAAGAATGTGATGGTCGTTATGGTTCTAAAAATCTAATATCGAGCTCATTATTCCATAGCCTTAAAATAGTTGATAAAAGTTTAGTGGCTATAGAGCTAAACAAATTACATATAGTGTTTAATAAACCGGTTTATATAGGAGTGCTTATTCTAGACATATCTAAAACTCTTATGTATGACTTTCACTATAATTTTATATTGAAAGAGATTTCACCAAATGAAAATTGCAAATTAATGTGCATGGATACAGACAGCTTCATATATGAAATCATAGCTGATGATGCATATTTAGGTGTTATTTAAACTCATATACAAAAATTCGATATAAGTAACTATGCTGTAGATAATTAATACGGTATACCATTAAAAAAAAAGATTTGGGACTGTTTAAGGATGAACCAGCCGGCCATATCGTTACCAATTTTATAAGATTACGATCTAAAATGTATACTTATAAAATAGATAGTTTGAATAAATGTATAAAAAAATTAAGCGGGTGAAATACAACATTGTAAAAAATGAAATAGATTATATTACTATGAATGTTTAATGTCAGCTAAAGAAAAAGTTATAAAACAGCGTTCTATACGTTCTTATAATCATGATTTATTTAGTGTAGAGGAAACTAAACTACCTCTCAATTCATTTGATGATAAACATTATTTGCCGTTCCTCCAAGCCGGCTGAAAGTGGGTATTAGAAAATCGCATCTGTTGGGAGGATATTGTGAGAGTTCTAGCGTGTGGGTGAAAATTCAACCCGTAGTATGTGAAAGGGAGAAAGGGTGTTGTTGTAACAGGGGTTGCAACAACGACATGAGAGAGACATCGAAGGAAATGAGAGTGATCAAGTTGAGCTAGCAGCTTAAACAGATCGAGCTTGTGAATGCGTAAATCAGGGATAGAACACCATGAGGTTAATATACTGGTAGCATGTATATCACAGACTGATTTGAGAGAGAGTCGACCATCCTTCTCTGCTAATGGAGAGTGGTGTTGGCAGGGTGTGACTTTGGTAGTTGTTTGTAAAGCTAGTATAGTAAGTTTGCTTGTAGCGAAAGCCATCTGGCGGGCGGTGCTGCAACAAAGTTAAAACGTGTTGTCAAGACATGTTGATGCTGCAGTATACATCAAATACAAGTACTTTGATACGGCAGTACATACACCAGCGTATGTGTATATCATGTACATAAATTTGATGTATGCGATATAGATGAATGTATGTTTTAGATGAATGACAATTATGATGTCTGTGTCGTTTGTTATATTCACAATCGCTATACAATGTATGCTACCAACTAAGCTGACACTTTTCAAATTCAAACAAGTTCAGACCTGTTGATAGACGAAAGCAGGTAAGTAGGTATAATTTAAAATAACCAATTCGATATAAATAGGTTAAGAATTAACCGATAAGAATATAATAAATTATTATAAACATTCAAATATATCGATTAATTTAAAATAATTTAAATTTAAAATTTAATAAAAAAATTAAGATTTAAAATGTCCTCACATATGGTACAGTTAATCCTATGTATATGTAGAGGTCATCAATTACATAATAATCATCATCATCTTCATCTGTACGATGTCCCCAACAAGGCTTCAAATATTCTGATACCATTTCTTCTGGTAGCTCTAATTGATTACTTAATATATTTATAAAATAATCATGGAATTTGAGTGGATACTCAATGCTGTTAATCATATCTTTTAATTTTAAAATTTGATTAGTCGTTACCATGATTTCTTCTTTTACCAATAAATTTAAAAGCACACTTTAAAAATAATGTTGACGTTACTGCCACCACACAATATAGTATCGACCAAATTGAGTCGGGTTTCTGTATTGATGATATAAATATTGGGGCGGGGAATCGCTTTAAACTCTCCCAATCACTATATTTAAACTCAGTACTTTGATTTATAATTCGAATTTTGTATTTTGTCGAATAATTTGGAATGGTTGTAAACAAAACCGAGTCTGTAGCTTTTTTCATCTTACTTCAATTGGAAGGCCAGTCATTAGTTAAATTGAAACAAATATAAACTTGTTCTGCATTTTTCGGATTAATTACATATAATACATTATTCAAAATTGTCACTAAAAAAAGGAAAGTAAATCCAATCATGGTGATCTGATTTAGACTTCTTGAATAAATTGAGAATCAACTGTTTCGTATGCATATATATATTTAAATAATTATTTATATATGTTATTATTATTATTATTATCTATATATTTATTGAGGCTAAAACTTGTACATGCAACTGCTAAGTATAAAAGAATTTCTTAAACTACACATATATAACTTATCATTTAGATGTTCGATACATTTTGGAATATCACGATTATATTTAGGTACACAATCAGAATTACTTAAAATTTTAATATTTATAATTTTGGGTAGAAGTGATGTTGATGATGATCCAATTCTATTAGATTCACTGAATAATTGTAAAAAGTCTTTCTTTTGAAGCCCTGTAACATACACTAGATCAATTTTATATAATTACTTATTAAATGTATATCATTGTAACTTATATGCCCTGGTCCATACAAACGTCCATGAATATTACGAATTG
Source organism: Platypus cylindrus (assembly GCA_949748235.1). Classification (NCBI taxonomy): domain Eukaryota; kingdom Metazoa; phylum Arthropoda; class Insecta; order Coleoptera; family Curculionidae; genus Platypus; species Platypus cylindrus. Next base: position 47,727,400 of record OX456488.1, on the reverse strand, counting down.
CATAATTTACATCTTTCTTTCCAGAAATGGTCAATGTTCAGTAAGGTTTAGGCTCTTGAAATACATAGTGATTATACTGCGATCCATTCATAATAGTGAGTTGTTTAACATGGAATTCTCGTTCACCTTCATAATTATTTAAAACCAAGCCTTGCATGTTAACAATAGCAATTTTCATGGCTAATTAATTTTTCTAACTATTTCACTTCATTTAATGAAAAATTTAAAATCATTTAATGGTAGTTTATAGTGCAAGACATTCTAACAAAATTTATTTTTATATATATAGTTATTATAAAGTTTTTTAATTGAATACAATGAGAAATAGTTTTTGATTGCCAAATTTTTTATAATATCTATTTCTTTTTGAAAATTCTCTTTAGATAAAGGTAAATTAAACAATCTACAGAACAGTGAATTAAAAGTAGCAAATTTATGTGAATAGGGAGAATTAGGGGTATATTGAATTATGTTATCCGTAGAAGTTGGCTTTCTATATATTTAGAAATCTAAAGTATAATCTTTTTTTGTAATTAGTAAATCCAAAAAGATTATTTTTTATCATTTTCTCTTTCTAAAGTAAATTTAATTTTATTATGTAATGTATTCGTAAATTCTAAGAACTGATTCAAATGTTTATTGTCTCTCCAAATAATAAGGATGTCATCAACATATCTTCTATAAAATAAGATTTGATTAGAAAAGTGGCTATTTGAAATTTTGACTTCTAAATTTTCCATAAAAATTTCTGCTAGAAAAGGTGATAAACATGATCTCATAGCTAAACCTGTTTTTTGTTTATAATTTTTTTTTTATGTATGTAATTTTTATGTATATTGATTTAAATACAGATTATACAACATTTTGAGACGTAAATTGGAGACAATTTGTTCCCCTCGAAAACTTACAAATTCTGATCTAGTATTGTTAGTGAAATGGTAGATATCTCTTTTCCTGCTGCTGGTAAATAAACTAAGTTTCGTGGAATTTCGTCTATAGAAAATTCAGGATTTCATGTGATGGGAAATTCATATAATGTATGTGAGGGTTTGTTGTAGTATGTAGTGTAGCATAGTATACACCACTTGTTATATTACTATCCACGTGAACCGTTCGGACTTTTATAATATATACAGGATGAACAGATGAATGAACTATTCCAGCTTGCAATATCTTTCGTGAGAATCCTAGTAGTCCTGCTAGCGAATTTTCTGTATTAAAGTCTATATCAAAATCAATATAAAAAATTTCACACTTTGAAGTATTATTATTGGCTTTTAAATAAATAACTTCTTCTTTTTCATTTCCATTCAACTTAAAGGGTATCAATTTCTTCTTCAGAAAATTATTAGTATCTGTAATCTCATATACTCCAGCAGGTAGATTAATTGAAATTACTTGTTTATTTTTATCTATATACTGAAATTTAGTATTTTCTTCAATGTTCGATATAGTGGAAAGAAAGATGTTGTGGGAAAAGAAACCAATCAACGCCAGTCCGTATTGAAAATTTGTATCTAGTTGGATGGAATTGGGAAAATCTATGGAAAGTGTTGATTTACGACACGTATAATATACGAATATTATAGACATAACTAACACTAGACTGTACTATGGCTTGCTATTATATAGAAGCTCTATACATAAATGACTACACTTATTGGAATTAAATTTTTGGTATCGACTTCAGAAGAGCTCTGTTAGGCAGATTCAGTAATTTTTAGGTACTACCCATACCCTATAGAATTTTGACGAAAAAAATAATCTTAAACCTTTCTTCCCAATTTTAACATTGTTGCCATTATTCCCATTTATTTTCTTTTTTGTCTATTATATTTTTAGCTACAGTAGACGCTCCACCAGCTAGGGCACCCATTGCTCCCAAGGCAGATAAAATATTCAACATTGGTAAAAATCCTCCAGATTTATGCTCAAATGGAATAACGCGAGGCAGACGGATATTTGTTCGGCCACCTGCTTTTTTAATAGCCAAAAATTTGGCTATTTGGCTATTTGGCTTTCAATCCTTTTAAACTTGATTTTCATAAATTTTTATGATTCTTGTATTTACTTAACGCTTTCAATATAGGATCGATAACATGTGTTATGAATGAAAGCTCAATTTTTCAGCTTTAGAAACTTGAAGAAGCTAAAGAAAACTCTATATATATATATTCGATGGTGCTTCATGTGATAAGCAAGATAATATTAGGGCATATTTTTCAAAGGGACGACACAAATCTATCAACGTATCATATTTATGCCAAACTTATTATAGAATCCCTAAACAAATAATAACAGACAATTGTAAGTGATTGTACTTTTTAAACACGACGATATTAACTTAAAGCATATTTTTGATGAACATATCACACCAGATATATCGTACAATTATTTTAAAAACATGTGTCAACAGTGCTGGAATAGTAATAAATTTAAGCCATGAGAAATTGTAAAAGAGTTCGAATTAAATGATGGTCGATGTGGTTTTGATGTATATGTCAAACCACCACTATTCATGAATAATTTTATTTTCAAAAATCAGTTATTTTTATAATCATGAAGCTTCTGGATAAGTCGAAAAGTGCCCGCCAAAGAAAAATTTTAGAATTAGCTAATGATGTTATGAAAAAATATTTAGCATTAAAATTGGGAAGTTCTAATGAAAATGGTACATTGAACGGAATTTTTACACCTGTTATTCATCAGTTAAAAAAATTTGCAGCAGACCATGTGGTTGTTAAAAATAAAGCGTCTGAAATAAATGGAAACGAAATGAAGAATGTTAAGAAAAATGAAATAAAGAGATATCTGAAGTAGATCAAATTGATCTACTTCAAATATTGGAGTCGAATTTAAATTATTAACTGTACTTAATTCTTTAATAACAATGCTGAACTTGCCCGGCAAAAATAGTGCAAATTTTTCTTAAACGTTTCAGTTACTCGTTGGGGCAGAAACAAAATCTTATTATCTGCAAGATCCACTTGTACCGCTTCTTCATAGTGGCTATTCGAAATCTTAATTTTGGTTTGGTACTAAATCTTGTAATTTTACTAATACTTTTCGAACGTATTTAGCAGAATTATTCAAAGCATCTAAATCCATCTAGAAAAAATATATATAATATATAAGAAGTATGAGAAAAAAGATAAGAAGAATAAGATAATAATATAGTTACTTACATTTTATTTATTTTATTTTTTTTTTTGGCACTATAACAAACACTAATCAACAAATTCGGAATTATGTAGTTGAAACGAATACTTAAACATTACTATGAGCATACGGCTTAAATACCTGATGCAGGTACCACCACCCCCAGCAAAATCATAATTCCTTTAATAAGAAAACCTTTTAATCTTTAATAGAAAATCGGTCTGATTTTATATTTTGCTAAATAAACAATACAGATTATAACATTTCTAAAGACATTTTTCACTCTTATAATCTTTTAATACGACTAACATCCTGTTACAGAGTTAGGGTGATTTTATATTTTATATTAGTGCCAATCAAATCGATAAACATCTTTGTGTAGGTTTGTCATGAAGCAAAACTTTTATTATTATTAAATACAAAATTTTCTACAATAAAGAATAATTGATGTTCGGGTAAACATTACGCTTTTTATAAAATTAAATAATGTCTTCTAATGTGAAGCATCTGAATATGCTATCATATATATATGCTATGTATCAAAAAATATGACACTGATAACTGGCACAAAATGCAAATATATGACATCGACAAATGACACATAGAGCGCCATCTAACATGAAAATAGAAAAATTAAAATTCACACAGCGCCATTTAGTGGACAACACGTGAAACTCAACGACATAAAAATGGAGCTCCCGTTATTGTAGCGCAATCTAGTGGCGACATTTTGAATCCGCGGGCTGGGTCTGCTCTTGTATATCTACTCATAATTATAAGCGAAACTGCAAATACCACAAAAGAACTCTTTGACGAAGATAAAATTATCTAAAAGTCCATCAGAGTAAAGAAAATAAAAAAAAATACAACAGGATAGGAAATCCAAAAAAGACCTAAGTAAAATTATAACATTAACTATCCAATATAAATATATATATATATATATATTACTATTGTTTCGGTAGCAACATAAAGTTCTAGGTCACACTATGTACAGTGATGAAAGTGTTTTGTTTTACAAATACCTCCTACCTAATTATATGAAATATAATATCATATTGCAAATATGTATTGCAATATTTAAAAATTTATATTTAAGTAAACGTGCGTAATTGGATTTAAAATAATCAATCTGACCTAGTTATGTAAATAATCGGTAAATAATTTTAGGAAACCGATGGGTACACTGCTGAAACAAAATGTGGACATCAATTACATTACTCAAAATTGCCTTAAATTTTCACATATTTATTTTATTATGCGTATTGTCTGGCATTGCTTAAATGTTTTAGTCATTGCTATATATGATGATACTAGCTAAAGTACCTGGCTTCGCCCAGGGTTAATTTACTGAATTACAACATTTATAAAGATCATTGTCAAATACCTTTTCAGTAAAATCCTAAATTATTAATCCAAACCGGTGCTGGCTGATTTTATTATATCAATTTATAACTAAACCAAACTACCCGTTATAAATTAAAAATCTCTTTTAACTGGTGGTAAGTTCGATTTAATTTGATTGTGGGTTCTTCCATAAGAACTCTAACTTATAATGGGTTGTTTGGTTTGATTGTGAGTCGGCTTTGGTATGATATGATATGACTGTGATAAATGATGAGGAAGTGATTATGAGAAAAAAAAAAGAAAATAGACCGTGAAGATTCCTAAACTTCTTAAGATCACAGCATTTCGCTTCCGGTTGTTTAGTAATTTTTTTTTTTTTGTTGTCTTCAAAAGTTTAAATAACCAACAGTTACATATTGTACATTTGACTACAAAAAACCTACTAAGAAATCTATCATAAATAAATAGTTCAAATGCATTGCTTTTGTATTTTCGAATATTTGTTTATATTTTTTGAAGCTTTTACGCTTCATCGCTACAGCGGCTTATCCCTCGATGGAAACTAATGAATTTCTTATTATTTTTAAATATCACAAATTTCGCCTTTACCTTTTTTGCAGACATCACATTTAAACAATTTGAAATTTTCGGGTCTACAATTTTCATTTTCCTTATAGTGCAGGCATAATTTTGTTTTACTAGTGAATTTTGTTCGGCAAACATTACAAATCGGCGCAGCACTACCGGATTTTTCATTCTCGTTGTTCTTTTTCATTTTTGATTTTTGAACACTTCGCATAACAGGTGCAGATTTTTTTCCATTCCGGATTACTTCTTCTTTACATGATGCCTCTGTGCCATTTCCTATAATTGTAGTAATTACTGATTTCAAACGATAAAGATTGTGTGATTATATGTAAGCTCATTTTATAATTTTTTGTAGATAAATACCGTGCTGTCGCATTTTTTTATTCCCATTCGTACGTAGTCATACTTAGTGTTGGCAAACAGAACAATTTAATTTATTATTTTATCCTGTAAATATCTATATATTTACAGGGTGTATCACTACCAGTATTTTTAATTTCTATGATGGATAGGGGATGAAAAACTAAATGGAAAATATCTAAGCAAGGGGCGGTCTATCTTCAATAGCTGCCGAGATAATCAGTATTTTCTGATTTCTTCAAAAGCGTTCGTGAACTGCAGTGTAACTGACATACGCAATACTGGGTCCAAAAGTAGAAAAAACATTGAACTCATTAACGAGTTCAATGTCACACGTCGTAAAAAATTCCTCTATTTTCTGTGAGAGACAGTGACGGCGTTTTAATAATTTAATTTTATAGTGAATTTTAAAGCTGAAATTTTTACAGATTTTCCATCTTTTAACATTACATTAACATGACAATTTGGTCATTAATCAATTTTGGAGTTTAAAATTAATTTGGAATTTGATCTAGAACCTTTTAGAGGGCATTGAAGGATTAGCTTTCTTAGTTATTAAACTAATTCATTATTTAATATGCCATATTAAGTATTAAAAATTAGTGTTAATTAATCTTCTTGCGACACATTCCCTAAGATAAAATTTCAGTCTAATAGCATAATTTAATTTCTTTTTCTAACGAAACAGAAAGAAAATCATAATGCGACGGCACTGTCTCACCAGCTAGTCAGCGATTCGAGTCGCCGAAAATGCTAGCGTATTCATTTTCCAATACAAAATGTAATTACCCATTTAATGTTTACTCTTAGAAAAAAAAAACAACTATGCTTTTTTTTTAAATGTTGACCTCATTTTTATAACAATAATTTAGTTATATTGTGTTTGTTTTGAGAAAGAAGCTTAGTGAACATTTAGATTTAATTATCATAACAAAAATATCTCCATGAAAAAAAACATTTTTTACATTTTAATAGACCGTGCAAATAGAATGTACTAATTTAATTTCGGAATCAAATTGTACATCGTATCATAGGTACAACATTATGTGTCAGCTAATAAAAATGCAAGTAGCATAAAACAGTTCAACAATTTTACACTTGGTACTAGGTTTCGTTACTATGCTGTATTCAGCAATGTCCATTTGTTTAAGTACATTGCATTAACTTCGCTTTTGTCATTCCTTAAAAGTAAAAAAAGGAAACATAAAAAATTCTACTAGCAGGTTATTGATAAATTTCTTGAAATTGTTATGTTAAAGTGAGAATCGAAAATAAGAAAGAAAGAGAGAACAACAAATTAGAAAGAAACACTCAAGTGAAAATGTAAAATTAGATTAGTTAAATGTTGAATTCGGAGCGAGTAACTTTGATTAGATTGTAACTTTTTTGAAAGTGTTTTCAAATATTTTTGGAACAATTTATAGAAACTATTGGATGATGTCCTATACCAATTACGCCATGATATGTGGTTTAAGCATGACGGAGCTCCACCTTATTTTTATTCCAATGTTAAATCTTTTCTGAATGAAAAATGTCCAAATAGGTGGATAAGCTGTGGGGGACCTATGGCGTGGCCAGCTAGATCTCCTGATTTAAATCCCTTAGATATTTATTTATGAAGCTACATGAAATATCTAGTGTACAAAGAGCTCTTTGACAATGAAGATCAACTTCATGCACGAATTTTTGAATTTGCAAGAATAATTCGTGAAAAAGCTGCAGAACTATTCCCAAGAGTTCACAATTCTTTTATAAATCGGGCTCAGCATGCGATTAAAGAAAATTGTGGTCATATTGAACACAATCTGTGAATAACCAATAAATTTCTAGTGATGTTTTAGTGAACCATTAATGTAGATATTGTACTTTTAGTGTAAAGTTGAATGTAATTTGTATTGTCTGGCATAGTATTCAATGTCTAGTGTTGTGGACATCTGTTTATGTAGTGATAGCTGATTAATTACGGGCGACAGCAGGGTGGTAAGCCATACCACCTAGCCTGGTAAGTTGAAATTTACTACTAATTTGCTGCAGTAATTACACCAAATAATTAGTGGTATGCATTATGGTATGTATTTCCTTAATCTGCATTACCCTAATAAAGGTAACATTAAACTGCGGTCTGTGTAATTGATAACTTGCTATCTAATTTGGTAGCATGGATATTGCACAAAATACATTTTTTAAAACTAGACATGACTATTAAAGTTAAATAGTTTTTGTTGGCTTTAAATATAATTTCATAGAAAGTATTATGAAATACAAGATTTTCCATACTCTCCTCTGATTGAAATTAGACGAGGAAGATTGAAATTAGAATTAAAAAATTAAATGTAAAGAAATAACTTCAAAATAGATTTTGCATTTTTTTAAATGAAAACTTTAAATTTTTTTATTTTACATTACATAACTTTTACAATTGTTTTTTAAATTTTGAAGTGTTTTTAAAAGGTGTTCTTATGACTAAATAAACATGTTCAATTTTTCTCATTAAATTTTTATAATTCTAATTTCAAGACATAAGCAAAAAAATAAACAAGCCTGATCTTCAATCATTTGCTTTGTGTGACAAGTCATTTAACGTTTTTTCCATCACTTCTCTCACGGCTGTTTCGATAACGGTTGTCTGCCGTTGCCTGGCGCGAGCCACTGTAAGGTACAGTGGATATCAAACGTTTTCAAACCGCTTTAAAATGTTGCGCAATATTGTGAAATAATTAAAGTTGATTTTTCAAATAAAAGTTATTAAGAAAAGTTGTTCATATTGATGCCAACACCTTGTATATAATAACCAGCCAGCATGGTGAAGTTTCATGGTGGCCTTCGTAAGATTGCTGACGTGACGTGTCGGGGCCTTGTGTTCTATATACATTTTTTACGTTCTAAAATTCTCGGAGCAACAGCTGTTGAACAGGGAACGGCATATCGAGTAGAGTGAAAAAAAAAAATGCGAAGGTAGGCAAAAAAAAGAAGTGTGCTGGTCGATGAAGAAGGGAAAAAAAAGAACTCACGAAAAACAGTACAGACTCTCAGCCGTTTAATTATCACGTCTCGATAACTCGTTAAAATAACATATAATTTTTTTAGGCTCGTTGTGCATCAATTCCCTCTCACTCTCGCCTACGTTGTTGTGCCAAAGCAGATTCTCAAATAATCAATGGAATGAAGCGTTGTATATGGCAATTATTATTATATGGTTGTCTTGCTTGTTTTGATAAATCTTAATGAACCAGTTATCTTTGTACATAGTGTAAAACTTATACTAAAGCTTAGAATACATCTTAGTTTCTATGAATCGGCCCTTTTATTATTTGCCATAACTGCGTCGAACGTAATTATCTCCATTGAAAGTCACGGAAGTAACATGATTTTCTGAAGTGCTGCGATTTCCAATCAAAGTAACTGGAGCCAATTACATGACGCGTAAAAGTGTTAATTTACTACTAGAAAATTAATACGATTCGTATGAAACGTCGGCATTATAGCAAATTGAAAATAATGAGTTAGATAATACTGACCATTATCCAACCAACTTTCCCTAAAAATTTCTTAAAACTTATTAAATTATTATTGAAGTCAAAAAACTATCTAAAAAAATAATTATTAATTATTTTATTACGATGAAATTTGATCTTAGGGCTATTGTATGCTTCGCAATAAGATTAATTCAGACTAATTTTTAATGCTATATATGGTTCAATAACTAAGTAATCGAATCTTTCAATGCTCTCTAAAATGTTCTATATTTCCAAAATATTCCAAATTCCAAATAAATTCTAAACACCAACATTGATTAATGATCAAATTTAAATATTAAGATTGAGAATCTGTAAAAATTTAATCTGGTATAGTTTAGTTAGTAAGTTAGTAGTTAGTAAAATAGTAACTGTTGCAAGAAATAGGCCTTGTTATTGAAACGTACCAACCAGAACAACTATTTTTAAATATTACCATAAAACATCGAATTTTAATGCCAAAAAATAAACAATAAGTTCTCTAATCAAATGATTAAAAAATTCATAGAGCATTCTAATCTGACATACAGTAATAACAGTCAATAACTTAGAATGAACAAAATAACAAATTATTATATAATTAAAAACAATATTAGCACCAAATATATTAAATCGATTCCTAACCAAAAAAAAAAAATAACACTTCAAATTAATTGCGCCAATCGAGCATCAAAATTCCAAGCCGTTTTGGAATAGAGCACTCTGAAGTTTAGTAAAATTCGGTTCTCTTTAGTAAAAATATTGCCAAAAACGACTCGGAGCCCATCTCTATTTTTAAAAATGTTTAACTGGCATCTTACAAATGTTATAAATGGTGTCCAAAATTTTATACTCTGTTCCAAAGTTCAACATTGTGCGATGTAAAAAAAGTATTTTGATTTCAGACTATTTATTAATCAAAAGCAAACTTATTTTCCATTTAATCCACTACATAACTAATAGTGTTATACATATGTAGTGCAACTACATATGGTCATTTAGATGGTCCTATTCCATAAGAGGCATCGAATATGAATAAATTTTGGGGTAATAAATTTGCGAAACGGCTCGGAATTTAGATGTGCATTTAGCGAAACTTTTTGTGTAGTATATTTATATACCTGTATATTTATTCTACTTGAATATTTATATTCTCCGCTATAATAGATTAAAAAAGTAGGGCAATGTATTAAAACAAAAATTAAATCGATAGTGAAACTCTATTTTAGAAAACTGGGATTTGAGTCCCTATTGGTCAAAATGAGTCCCTCGAGTGACCTAAAAAATAGGCATCAAGTCGATCGGATACATTTTCAAATCTAGTAATGGCTAGGACACTAATTAAATGACAAAAATAAAACTAGTTAGTAGGAATGGAAATTGATTGAAGAGTGGATTTACAATGGATGTAAAACCTTTAATTTGCGTTGTTGCTGTATAGTTACTTCCCTTCTAGATTTTCGACTGTGGTGACCCGACGGGCCAGGTGTGAACGGGTGAAACTAATTTTCATGCAGATTCTCTCCAGACGACCTTTTTAATATATCTCGAAGACATTTTAGAAACTTTGTGGATCATAGGTTATCTTTCGATAGTTATTTCGATGATTAACCTAAAGCTTCTAAATGAACACCTGTGTTCATTAGTACACGTGTAACATTCATTTTGCATAAGCATAATCAATTGTTGATCTAATTTTTGGGGCTGTAACGTAGTTAAAACGACTACTGTAAAAACTCTTTGCTGATACGCTTGGACTATGTAAAGCTACCACATATAAATTTACCGCCAATTCAACAACCCCCTCACAGGTAATCCAGAACACCACATGGCGAATTCCATTCAATATTTTATTTCATAAAAACTAGCAGATACAAAAATAGTTACACGTGCATAAAAAATTAGGTCTACATCAGAGATGATCATCGACTATCGAATCGAAAATAATAATGATAATGACAGTGATGTCAAAATCTGAACATAGAATAAACAACGACCATAAAATTAACAAACTATTATGATAAATGGAGTAAAGTCAGTGGCCTATTATAGGTGTCGCCACAAACACCAAATTAAAAAAAAATAGAAAATGTTGAAAAATTTATTTCGTTTAAATTATATGTTATATTTAAAATATAGGTTTAAACTATATATCAATATTTAAATTAAATTGAAACATTCATGAATACCGAACGATGATGTCATACATGCTACTTGACTGTCTATGCCTAAACAGACGAGACAAGTCAAACTTGTTTGAAACCAAGTTTAGTCACAAGACTAAGCAAGACACCCGGACAGACTAGTCGCAATTGCTTTTTATTCATTAGATAAATAAGACGTTTATTACAATTGTTACAATATCGCTAAACAGTATTAAACATTACCGTTAAACAAATATATTGCTTAAACAATTTTTTTACATCCGCCAGTCTCCATGTTCCTAAACACATTTACAGTGTTACAATATCTTCAGACGCTAGTTCACGAATGTTTTTGTGCCATCTAACATGCCAAATATGCCGTTGAAAAAATTACTTACCATTATTTCGCAGTGATTTTTTTGTTCGTTTCCTCAGTCGCTCAAATTCTGAAGCATTGTCGGAACTGTCATCGTTTTCTAATTTTAAATTTTGATTATCTGCTATATTTTCTTGAAATCTTATCTCCAATTCTATATCATTTTTCAGTTTATTGTCTTCATTTTGTAAAATACCCTTCAGTAACGTATCATTTTTTTTACATATTTCTGCGAATTTTACTACATTTCGTAGGTAATCCAAACAAGGTGCGCAAATATTTTTTGGCAAACGATTATCTTCACATAACTGAAAAAAAATAGAGATGATGTAAATGCGTTTTTGTTAGCACATAGAAACTAGTAATCTGAGAATTGTGTGAATTACTACTATACATCCTGCAAAGTTATATGTAGCAAACTGATTCAAATCTTTTTCATGGGCATAATATCAAAGAGATGGCCTTTGCCATCTTTAATTTTGTCATAAATTAAATTATCGCTGACACCATTTAAAGAAATACTGTCTTTAGAAATATATGGTCTTTCCCTCCCTTTAGAGAGACATGCATACCCCTTAAGTAGTACCGGGTAATGGTTACTTCTGAATTTTATATGTTTTATTGTTTATTATCGCTTCAGGCATTTTTTAAGTTATTGTCTGAAACTTAGACCAATTTTTACACTGTCTAAAAGTTACATACTTTTCCGTTAGCTTTCCCTTGGAGTCCTACGCCCACGGCAACGCATCCGACGTCAAACGATGGCGCCGAACAAGAAGCCGATGTACCAGGAGAAATTGATAAAAGATAATGTGAAACAAATGATGAATAATAAATCGTTAACAGGCGTTTGACAAGGCGTAGCTCTTATCAATAATACGCACTGCTAAGCGGACTGGCGATGGGGGTGAGTCACTTGTTGTAGGATGTTAATTGGTGTTGAAAAATAAATACAATAACTTTTTTTGGTTCTTGGTACTTTAATAATTAAATAAACAACCACTTAACGATTAACTGACACAATGTCGTAACACATGATTGGTAACAACAACACTTAAAACTAAAAACTTATCCTATTTATACATTTCTAACCTCTCGTACTCTTAGTACAGCCTACGTGCCATCCTAATTTACCCTAACTCGGTTATGGCCAGAACCGTATTTCTAATTTCGTGCTGGAGGGTGCACTCCTAGTTACTTTGTGTTATTACTCTTAGCTCACGTCTTTCGTTTGATTTTGCTACATATGATTCATATGTTTGCTTAGATGCACGGATTTGCCTATACAAACGTGCTTGTTCTATAGAGAACGCCGTGTGGTCGGTTATAATAGTTGGTAGCATATATATATATATGCTACGATATACATATATATATATATATATCGTAAAGCCTGTCTACCATTTCTGGTGTAGGCTTGTTAGTCTTTATCTTTTTTTTCTTTTTCTTTCTTTCTCTAGGCTTATACGTTCTTGCTTCGCGTCACTGCGTCGCAAAACTTTCTCCATTCTTTCCTGTTGTTTGCCATCCTACTAGCTTCACTCATCGTTATTCTTCGTCTTTGTAATATCTTTTCTATTATGTCATCCCAGGTAGTTTCACGTCTTCCCCTTTTTCTTTTCTGTCCAGGTCTAGCTGCCCATACCCTTCTCACTTGTCTTTCCTGTCCCATTCTTTTCAGATGGCCCCACCATCCCAACTGCTTCTTCTCTATGTATTCGTGTATCGCCTCAATTTCTAGTTCCTTTCTTATTTCTTCATTCTTGATTCTTTCTCTCTTTGTTACTCCCTTTACTCTCCTCATGTATTTCATTTCTACCGCTTGGACTTTACTTATTTCCTTTTTATCTGTTATCCATGTCTCACATCCAAATGTCAGTATTGGTCTTATTATTGTTTTATAGACGTTTATTTTTGTTTTCCTTGATATTTCTTTTTTCCCCACAATCGTATTGCTGATACTGTAAAACACTTTCATTGCTTTTCCTATTCGGCTGGTAATTTCTTCTTCTTGCTTTCCTGAACTAGTTATTTCTGCTCACAAATATTTCCATTTCGTTACTTGCTCCAATTTTACCTTATCTACCATGATTTTTATTTCATGTTGCTCCCCGATTACCATTATTTACTAGACTAACCCGTCTAGTAGAGTAACGAAGTTTAGCCTGATACTGGAAGAGTATGATTTCACGGTGAAGTACGTGAAAAGAAAAGGAAAATGCACTATCAAGGCTAGAGATGAATGCAGACGAATTAAGAGCATCGGAAAAGTCCGTACTTTTCCGGTACTTTTTTCTACTAAAGAAAAACAGGAATTGATTGATTTTGAATGATTTCCACATGCTACCTACAGGCGGACATGCTGGGATAAAGAGAATGTATAATAACATCAAGAAGAACTACACTTGGAGCAGCATGAAAAACGATATAGAAGAATATAGAGCCAATGACTATAACTACGACAGTAACGTAATCATTTCGAAAAGTATTTATAGTTATAGTAAGTCCTTTAGAATTAGACAGCGAAGGAAATAAAATGATTTTAACGCTACAGTGCGACTTAACAAAATTCGTAGTGTTAGGCGATTCCAAACGAACAAGCAGATACCGTGGCGAGCGAGATCGTGAATAATTTCATACTTCGGTACCGTAGTCCAAGTTAAGTAGTAAGTGATCCAAGGACAGAGTTTATTGCAAAAGTGTTCAAGGAAATTAAGTATTAAAAATAAAAACAGTAAACTCGGCGGCATATCACCAACCAAGTAATAGGAGCCTTAGAAAATTCGAATAAAACATTAGAGGCATACTTCAGTATGAAAACGGCAGAAAGATCTAATAGTTGGAGCAGCTGGGTACCTTTTTGGTGTTTCGTGTATAATAGCCCTGTGCATACAAAGACAAAGTACACACCGTACGAGCTTGTGTTCGGGAAATCGGCAAGTTTACCGTGAAACCTTAACATGCGGGCGGAACTATTATACAAATTCGATAACTATCCGTTAAAATCCGTTAAAGTTGAAGTCTAAGTTACGAACTGCATGGCAAGACGCGCGGGAGAACTTGATTCAAGCCAAGCAAATGAGAAAGACTTTCTGATAAAAGAAGGAGTAGAGTGACTTACTAGTGCGAAGATAAAGTGTTAGTGCAAAACGATGCGGGACAAAAAAAACCTATTTTTGATGGACCATACGTAGTGTTAAGAGAAGAACCGCCAAATATTGTATTAAAAATAAAATGAAGGCATAAGGAATAGAGTTAAGTTATATAGATAATGAAATAAGTATGTTACTGGAAAGGCATTAGAAGAAACAATCATCTATATCATATGCAAATCGATTTTTTTTGCCCTCAACTTAACAGAAATTTTCATCACTCCCTTCCCATTTCTTAGTATACAACTATATCAATTTACTTGCCATATTTACCTACCCCCCTTTAACAATTAGTGCTAATAAAAATTTAAAAAAAAACCTTTTCTTATCCCACAACCAATAATGTTACGAACACTGCAACTTCAACCGTGACACTAGTAGTTTTAAAAATGTGAAATATTGTGAAATGAACATTATTTAAAATATTATAAATATGTGCATATACTATAGTACTGTCTAACTATATAGCTTATACAGGCTAATTACTGTAATTGGATCATTATTTGTATCAGATTATGATTTGATTTTATTATCATTGAAATTAATGAATTTTTTCGTAGCTAAAACAAAATGACATGTATAAAATGTTAATTTGCCATTTTATATTTGTTCCCAAAACGAAAAGACCGTTGAATTTTAATTTTAGATTGATTTATGAATTATTTTATGAGCATCTGAGCAAGTTAATTTCGAAAATGACAGTTTCATTCAGTACATTTTCGGCTCCGTTGTAAGTGCAACTAGTGTCTAGCGGATTCGAGTTACAATTAAACTCGAGAAGTGGGAAGACACGTAATACATGTATTCTGGCCGTGGAAATAACTACGTAGGCTTCTAAACTTATAAACAAAGAACTATTCTGTGGTTATAAACGTTATACAACCGATATAACGAAAATTTAAAATTTCTAGTCATAAATATGATGTAATTTTTTTATTCATCTAACTGAAGTATTTACATTTACCTGAAAGTTCCTACCCAATAAAAAAAAGTAAATCAAAGTAAGTGGATATTACTTAGTTTATATGCTATCTAGTATTTAATTACTTATTTTTTTAGCTCAGGCTTCAAGCATAATATTTAAATAATTATAAAAAAGATTAGAATGGTTATAAAACAATGTAGTTTACATAAGAGACGATC
Organism: Platypus cylindrus; assembly: GCA_949748235.1. NCBI lineage: Eukaryota > Metazoa > Arthropoda > Insecta > Coleoptera > Curculionidae > Platypus > Platypus cylindrus. The sequence goes on along the minus strand of OX456488.1, from coordinate 47,711,637 downwards.
AATTAACCCATAATTGTATCTTTAAAAGGAAATTGAAAAATTTCGTGTTCAAGAAATAGGCTATTCTAAAACCGTCTTTGGACATTTTTGATGTTAGTTTTTTAAAATAATTTAAAATATAATGTAAATGTTTAGATAATGTAAAATAATTGGCTATTGAGAAGTTAATATAAAAATACCATAAGTGTATTGGCGTATAAATGTATGTCTTTTATTTTAGAGATGCATGAAAATTGAAAATGATATACAAATTAAATATAAATACAAACAATTTATTATGTAGTAATATTAGCTTACAAAACGGCCTACTTTAATCAGCATTCATTTTCTCGGCCAGAAATCATCTTCACAGTTTCAATAGTTTTAAATTATGGAAAATAAATGCTATTTTCAACTACAAAAATAATTGTTCTAAATAAGCGGCATACCTCAATTTGACTAATTCTATGAAAAATATTTGCAACATCAGTTTTCAAAATTTGTTCCAATTGTCCATTGGCTAAACATACGCGACATACAGTTTCAAAGTCTTTATATTTAATATTAAGAATAGGATTAACGGAATTCATTTCAAAACCTAATACACTGCAGCTGTGTGTCAAGTAGAGATGCGCACGACATATCGATTTCTAACAAATATCGGTATATAGCTTTCGATAATCCATATAAGAATCGATGATTTTAGTCTCGATAATGACGTTTGATTTCGATAATTATTTCCTATATATCAAGTTTGTTCCCACTTGACATTTCAAACTAGATTTGGATTAGCTTGAAACTATGTAGCCAGAAACTTCTAATTGCGTATTTGTCTCGGATTAGGATAGGTTTAAAGGATTACAAAAGTAGTTTGAAAATTTCTAACCTAGTGATTAGATGTCATAGTCATAATACCATTTTCATTTTGCATCTAATTTTTATTTTGTTTTAATGGTTGCTTTGGTTTGGTTTATTTTTTAATAATTCCTAACATTGCATTTACCTACCACAATAGTTTTTGTTATTTACTCATACGGTAAATTGTGTTTCACTATCACTGTCTTTTCTATGAGAAGAAGACAAAAAGTCAAAATCGTCTTCAAAAATACTCATTTTTATAATTAAAATAAAGCTGTATCTCAATAATAATAATAAATAGTCAATAATAAAACCAATGAAAATACTGAGAGTAAAATTCATAACATTAACAATGCTTGTTAATAATTTTTTAATGAACTGGACGCTAATGCATTTATTGAGCAAATGTTTCTGACTAATAATACATAGGCTCAGTCCAAACCAAAACAAACTATCACAAACTAGTTGGGTATTAAAAAAAAGTAAGTTGGAACATGTGGTTTTTAGTTTCAGTTTCAATTTGTGTAAAGTTGGCACAGTTTTTTGTATTGCCCATCCTCTTTACAATCACACACTAGTTTGACGCCTACTTGAAACAAAGCTATCGTTTCATTAGGTCTCTAATGGCATCTAGGCAGAAACAAAATTTCTGGAGGAATCTTTTCATTTTTGATTTAATCTATGGCTTGTAATGTTTTCTGTGACATCACAAAAAGCAAAGGTAATCGGTAGTTTATTTTTTTAAATATTGGTAAAAAATATATAAAAGTCCCCAATTTTAATATAAATTTAGATTTTTTTCCGCCAAAACTACTGCATAGAATTACTTGAAAATTTCACAGTAGCTAAAGTGAATCTTTCTGTGTATGAGATTGTATTTTTAAGTCAAAATATTTATTAGTTAATGAGTTGTAGAGCATAAAAGCGCTCTTTGATATCTTGCTTAATCTGCAACATATTAAGAAAATATTTTCATACATAGTAGCTGATGCATAAAACAACATTTCTAGAAAATCACTATAATAAATCGATTATAAACCCGCTTTTTGTTCAATAATATGCCTTTGAATAAGGATATAAAATATATGTGTTTGGAGTTCATACGGTAAGGGGTTACTAGTACTAGAAATTACTAGTAACGGAAATTTTCAAGAAAAATTTGCACCATTTTTTGTCGGTCAAGTTTAGCATTGTTTTTAAAGAATTAACTGTAGTTAATAATTTAAATTCGACTCCAGTCTTTGACGTGGCTCTCAGTTAATTCAGGTAATACAAAACGTTAAAAAACTAAAATTATCTTCATGATTTTTTTTTTCTATAGTCAATAATTACTTTTCCAGATTTCCCAGTTTTCAACGTGCTAATATATATATTTAAAATAGTTAAAAGAAAATAAAACGATTTATATTTTAAAAATGTATATTACAATATGTATATTATTGCTAATATAATAAATTTTCAATTATATATATATATCGTAAAGCCTGTCTACCATTTCTGGTGTAGGCTTGTTAGTCTTTATCTTTTTTTCTTTTATTTCTGCTTTTTCTTTTTTTCTCTAGGTTTATACGTTTTTGTTTCACGTCACTGCGTCGCTAAACTTTCTCCATTCTTTCCTGTTGTTTGCCATCCTACTAGCTTCACTCATCGTTATTCTTCGTCTTTGTAATATCTTTTCCATTATGTCATCCCAGGTAGTTTCAGGTCTTCCCCTTTTTCTTTTCTGCCCAGGTCTAGCTTCCCATACCCTTCTCACTTGTCTTTCCTGTCCCATTCTATTCAGATGGCCTCACCATCCCAACTGCCTCTTCTCTATGTATTCGTGTATCGTCTCCATTCCTAGTTCTTTTCTTATTTCTTCATTCTTGATTCTTTCTGTCTTTGTCACTCCCTTTACTCTTCTCATGTATTTCATTTCTACCGCTTGGACTTTACTTATTTCCTTTTTATTTGTTATCTATGTCTCACATCCAAATGTCAGTACTGGTCTTATTATTGTTTTATAGACGTTTATTTCTGTTTTTCTTGTTATTTCTTTTATCCCCACAATCGTATTGCTGATACTGTAAAACACTTTCATTGCTTTTCCTATTCGGCTGGTAATTTCTTCTTCTTGCTTTCCTGAACTACTTATTTCTACTCCCAAATATTTCCATTTCGTCACTTGCTCCAATTTTACCTTATCTACCATGATTTTTATCTCATGTTGTTCCCCGATCACCATTACTTTTGTTTTCTCTGTACACATCTCCATTCCTTTCTCTCTAAGTGTTTCATTCCATCTGTTTATGCTTGTCTGCAACTCTTTTTCGTTAGATGCTATCACCATTATATCGTCCGCAAATGCCCCAATCTTTACTTCAACTCTCTCCATATAATTCCATCCCACTTCAAGTCCTCTAGTTCTTTCTTTCGCTTTCCTTATTATTTTGTCTATGTAAATATTGAATAATGTTGGATTCAGTCCTCCTCCCTGCCTTAGTCCGCCTTTCGCTTTAAATTTTTTTGTTTGTTTGTTTTTGACTATCACGCTATTTGAGTTTTCTTCATATATTTTTTTTATTAAGCTAATCATTTTCGTGCTTATCTCCTTCTCTGCCATCATCTTCCACAATCTACCTCTTCTTACTTTATCAAATGCTTTTTTTAAATCTAAAAAACCCATGTATACATTTTTTTTCCTTTTACTTGTTGTTCTAGCCTCGGCTAATAGAGATGGCTCTTGCCAGAACAAGAGAAATAGATAGGTGCTGACTCAGTTGGACTTCACCAACAAACAAAAACAAATTTGGACTATGTACATTTATTTACAACACTGGTTGAGAGTATTGAAATAATATAACTTTGATGTAAATACAAAACAACCACCTCAGATTTATGTAGTGAGAGAAAGTCTTTTGCCGTGAATATAAACTTTACAGTGCTAATCTTGTTCCCGATCAGTAGATTTCTTTTACTGTCGCGATGGAGTGAGCTAGTGATTTATTTTATCACTTGAGGACAGGTAAGTAACTTTACTGTCACGAGAGAGAGAGGATTATGCTTGTCGACACGTAAGTAACTTTACTGTCGCGAGAGAGAGAGAGCTTATGCTTGAGACACGTGAGTGATTGGTTGTGAGATATGATTCTTGAGATACACTTGTGTAGAAACACTTTAACTTAGTCACTGTAAAATTGTATACTATCTTCTTGAATGTTCCATTCCCATATACATAATAAATAGGACGCACTGAGCACTGAACTACCATTAAACGTATAATGATGGGCCCTCTCTCAAGCGTGAATTTAATCTGAGTGGTGATTGGAAAATTCTTATAATTACTAAATTTGAACAATTTTCGATGCAAGTTTGATAAGAACAGAATGTGGAAATCTTATTCTATAATGCATATCACTACTGAACAAAAATATCAATCAATAAAAAAGATACAATCAAAATCATATAAAAATTAGTAGAGTTCATCGTTCAGAAACGATAAAAAAGTGCATAGTAATTAACGTAAATATTGTATACAACCAAAAATTGTGTGAAACGTAAATACATACTTAAATCTACATAACAAAAAAAATTATTAGTAATTACAGAGCCAAAACAACATATAGCAGCGAAATTTAAATCGCCGGCAAAACAAGTGCCATATGTGGTCAAGACGGATTTCTTTGGCTACTCCTCTGACGTCACGTTAATAAGCAGTAAACTGTATTTTCGAATGCCTTAGTGTTATGTGCTGGTAAAAATGTGTTATTTTATGTGCCTTGTACTATAAAGCAGATGTATTGTTTCTTTGCAAATTTCCAATGTATGCAGATTTACTCACGTAGCGTATATGAAAAGTAATTCATATGGTAGATCTGCGTTAAGTAAAAAACTTGAACCGTTATGTTGTTGTTAATAGTTTGCAGTTTGTTTGAGTTCATAATTGAATGGTATTATTTATATGGGTCAAGAGCATTGGTTATATTTAGTCGTTGTATGTTATTTTATTCATTTGAAAATTAGAATTATCATATGGATAAATGGTCAAAAATTGGCCCAATAAATCGTAGATAGAGCAGCGACATGATTTTACGTGTGTTGCATATCTATTTCAATTATTAACAGAAAATTCATTGTTTAAAATGATTTAGAATAATCAATGTAGTTGACTCTGCATGATAACAGACGCGGGGTGGAGCTTACGATTAGAGACGGGTTGTGCGGCAGAGCAGAGGTAACGAGCATAAAAAGACGACAATACCAGCGAGCGACCGCAGTAGCTGGTCCTGCGTTTGGCGACATCACATCATCACCTAGACGACGGTTACAAACCAATCTGTTCTTTTCAGAACAAATTGAACATTGTTTCGGAAACAACATAAGCAATGGGGCTGAAATTAAAATCGTTCTTTTTCAAGAACACAAGAGAAGAATAGAAATAGAAGATTTGGATCGAAATCTATTGTTCTGCTTTAAATCAAAGAAGAGATATTAGTGTTGTAAACAAATCGTTCTTTTTCAAGAACAAATTCTGGAAAATCGTCCTGAAAGTAAATCATTCTTTTTCAAGAACCAAATGTAGAAAATCATACTAAAAGTAAATCGTTCTTTTTCAAGAACCAAATGTAGAAAATCATACTAAAAGTAAATCGTTCTTTTTAAAGAACCAAATGTAGAAAATCATACTGAAAGTAACTCGTTCTTTTTCAAGAACCAAATGTAGAAAATCATACTAAAAGTAAATCGTTCTTTTTCAAGAACCAAATGTAGAAAATCATACTGAAAGTAAATCGTTCTTTTTCAAGAACCAAATGTAGAAAATCATACTGAAAGTAAATCGTTCTTTTTCAAGAACCAAATTTAGAAAATCATACGGAAATACTAAATGTTCTTTTTCAAGAACCCAAAGAAAAAAAAGAAAATCGTGTTAATGTAGCAGTACTTAGTAGTAGTGTGACGTCACGTCGAAAACAGCACGTTTCTAAGTGAAATACGACCCGCATTTTGTTGTGACGTCGCGTCATTGTTATTATTTTTAAAGAATGCCATAAATTCTCTTGTTGTTTTACAACAATAGGCGCTGACTCAATTGGAATTCACCAACAAAAAAAACCAAATTTGAACTATGTACATTTATTTACAACACTGGTTGAGATTATTTACAATGATTGAAATAATACAACTTTGATGTAAATACAAAACAACCACCTCAGATTCATGTAGTGAGAGAAAGTCTTTTGCCGTGAATATAAACTTTACAGTGCTAATCTTGTTCCCGATCAGTAGATTTCTTTTACTGTCGCGATGGAGTGAGCTAGTGATTTATTTTATCACTTGAGGACAGGTAAGTAACTTTACTGTCGCGAGAGAGAGAGAGCTTATGCTTGAGACACGTGAGTGATTGGTTGTGAGATATGATTGTTGAGATACACTTGTGTAGAAACACTTTAAATTAGTCACTGTAAAATTGTATACTGTCTTCTTGAATGTTCCATTCCCATATACATAATAAAGAGGACGCACTGAACACTGAACCACCATTAAACGTATATTGATGGGCCCTCTCTCAAGCGTGAATTTAATCGAAGTGGTGATTGGAAAATTCTTATAATTAATAAATTTGAACAATTTTCGATACAAGTTTGATAAGAACAGAATTTGGAAATCTTATTCTATAATACATATCACTACTGAACAAAAATATCAATCAATAAAAAGGCTACAATCAAAATCATATAAAAATAAGTAGAGTTCATCGTTCAGAAACGATAAAAAAGTGCATAGTAATTAACGTAAATATTGTATACAAACAAAAATTGTGTGAAAAGTAAATACATATTTAAATCTACGTAACAAAAAAAATTATTAATAATTACAGAACCAAAACAATATATAGCAGCGAAATTTGAATCGACGGCGAAACAAGTGCCATATGTAGTCAAGACGGATTTCTTTGGCTACTCCTCTGACGTCACGTTAATAAGCAGTAAACTGTATTTTCGAATGCCTTAGGGTTATGTGCTGGTAAAAATGTGTTATTTTATGTACCTTGTACTATAAAGCAGATGTATTGTTTCTTTGCAAATTTCCAATGTATGCAGATTTACTCACGTAGCGTATATGAAAAGTAATTCATATGGTAGATCTGCGTTAAGTAAAAAACTTGAACCGTTATGTTGTTGTTAATAGTTTGCAGTTTGTTTGAGTTCATAATTGAATGGTATTATTTATATGGGTCAAGAGCATTGGTTATATTTAGTCGTTGTATGTTATTTTATTCATTTGAAAATTAGAATTATCATATGGATAAATGGTCAAAAATTGGCCCAATAAATCGTAGATAGAGCAGCGACATGATTTTACGTGTGTTGCATATCTATTTCAATTATTAACAGAAAATTCATTGTTTAAAATGATTTAGAATAATCAATGTAGTTGACTCTGCATGATAACAGACGCGGGGTGGAGCTTACGATTAGAGACGGGTTGTGCGGCAGAGCAGAGGTAACGAGCATAAAAAGACGACAATACCAGCGAGCGACCGCAGTAGCTGGTCCTGCGTTTGGCGACATCACATCATCACCTAGACGACGGTTACAAACCAATCTGTTCTTTTCAGAACAAATTGAACATTGTTTCGGAAACAACATAAGCAATGGGGCTGAAATTAAAATCGTTCTTTTTCAAGAACACAAGAGAAGAATAGAAATAGAAGATTTGGATCGTAATCTATTGTTCTGCTTTAAATCAAAGAAGAGATATTAGTGTTGTAAACAAATCGTTCTTTTTCAAGAACAAATTCTGGAAAATCGTCCTGAAAGTAAATCGTTCTTTTCCAAGAACCAAATGTAGAAAATCATACTAAAAGTAAATCGTTCTTTTTCAAGAACCAAATGTAGAAAATCATACTAAAAGTAAATCGTTTTTTTTCAAGAACCAAATGTAGAAAATCATACTGAAAGTAAATCGTTCTTTTTCAAGAACCAAATTTAGAAAATCATACGGAAATACTAAATGTTCTTTTTCAAGAACCCAAAGAAAAAAAACAAAATCGTGTTAATGTAGCAGTACTTAGTAGTAGTGTGACGTCACGTCGAAAACAGCACGTTTCTAAGTGAAATACGACCCGCATTTTGTTGTGACGTCGCGTCATTGTTATTATTTTTAAAGAATGCCATAAATTCTCTTGTTGTTTTACAACACTTGTTTTTTCAACTATCTGCTTAATCGTAAATATATGGTCTTGATTGCTTCTGCCTTCCCTAAATCCTGACTGCGATTCCTCCAGAGTTTTCTCTATATTAATTTTTATTCTCTCGTTTATCATCATTTCCAACACTTTCATGTTTGTATTTAATAGAGTAATTGCTCTGTAATTATTAAAATCTTTCTTATCTCCTTTCTTAAAGATTGATACTATCAGTGCATGCTGCCATTCTTTAGGTATTATTTGCTCTTTCCATAGTTTGTTATATATGTCCAGCATTACCTGCCTTCCCTCTTCTCCCATATATTTTATTATTTCAGTCGTTATTGTGTCACTTCCTGGTGCTTTTCCATTACTCAGTATGTTTTATGGGTATAATTTTCAATTATACAAATCAATAAATATTTTTTCTTTATTTATTAACATGCATTCTGTCAAACCAAAACTGCGCTCATCAAATGCTATATTACAATATTCATTTATTATACTTTCTACACTTACTGGATAAATTAATTCTGATAACAATTCCTTAAAAGCTTTTATAAAATTATTATAAAAAGTGTTAAAGTCAATTAAATTCAGCCTATTAATTAAAGGTACCAGATGATATGTATTAATGAATATTATGTTAACCAAATCATATTATGTTAAGCATACAGTCTTTTCCTGTCTAGTAATTTGAATCATTTTTAATTCCTCATTATTATTACCTGTTATGATTATATTCTTACAACAAATAAAACGTAAATAGTCTAATTCAATTTTACTAAAATATATAAGACGAATCCAATATATATTTAAAATCAGTGTTTATCATTCAAATTTTTCCAATTCGAGGGTATTATTTAACTTTATAAAAGGCCAAAAGTTCATGGCCATATTTAAGCCAACATCAATTAATATATTATCACTTATTGTAGAAAATCTTGTATTTAATAATAAAGGTTTTGCTTAATTTTTTTCACTAATTTCATGTTCAAACTTGTCTAATAGTTCAAACAGATCTGTGTCAATTTGATCAGCACTTAAAACGCATTTGTTTTCAGAAGGCGTCATGTTTATAGAGTTTTTGTACAACAACTAATTTTTTTCATAGTATATTTGTCTTACGAATCCAGCTATTATGAGAATTATCAAAACCAAGCCATTTTACATATACCATGTTGCTTTTTTTCTTTAATACTTTCTCAACTAAATAGATATCTGGTTGCTTTGTCTTCTGCAATTCATAACTATAGAAAGATCCCTTTATTGGCTGTTTATTTAAATCTTCCAACAAATACGTTACAGGATTGGTGTAATTGATTTTGATAATTTTAAATAGTTCGGTGGCCCAGTTAGGTGTGTACCCTTTATCGAAAACATGCTTTTCTTTACTGATGCGTACCATATCGCAAACATTTAATTTCGATCCTGGAAAGATTTTCATATGGTTATAGATTATATCCAACAACTTTTTCTTAATTGTCTCACCAACAACATCACATGGCTTCATTTTAATTGTACTATGTTTTGCTTCATTATCTTTTTTGACATTAACTGCTAAAATTGAAATCCACTTGTGCGTTCCATTTAAACTGAAATATTTATACAGTCGTTCTTTTATAGTACGAATTGTTCGTTCAGCAATGGCTGCTTTCATTCGCGAATATGTTGAATAGTGATTAATTTTGTATTGTTTAAGCAAATCTTGAAAATGACGATTGCAGAATTCTTTGCCTTGGCCCGTTTGTAAATTTTTAAGGCTACGTTTTGAGGTAGTTTATATTTTAAAAAACGCTTCCACCACCGAATCACCAGATTTATTTTTTAGCGGTTGGGCCCAAATATATTTAGAAAAACAATCAATAACAAGCAGAAAATATCTAACTGGTTATTTTCTTTTTCATATGTATCCATTTGAGCAAGATCTGCTTGCCATAAATCGTCTAACCCTTTAATAATTGTATGTCTCCTCTGAAAATTCCATCTTATTGGTTTATGTAGTTCATTAACAACTTGATTTTTTTCTTTCGATGCCATTTAGCGCTTGATCAATTTAAATGTTAAATAACAGGTGTCTAGAATCTTAGCAAATTACCTTCAGTCTAGACATGTTGTTCCTGGTTGTTTATCAGCTTTGGAATAATTAAGATTTTCTATCTTGTCGCGATTATTAAATACATCCATCTGAACCTTATCCAATGTTTTAATTATATCTTCAATCGTGTTGTTAGATTCAGCTCTACTGCTATCAAATAATGCCGATAATTCTATAATTTTTGTCTCAAAAGTATTGATTAAATCATTAATTCTATTAGATGTATCTATTAATCGCTGTCTATTATTTACTTCACTTTTAGCCACATCTTGCTGTAGCATTAAATACAAATTCATTATTGGTCCACATGAACCATCCACATATTTTTTATTAGCAACGTCATCATTTTGAATGGGTAAATTAACGTTACATATTTTTAAACCTACAATATCTAAATCACCATTATATGTGAATTAAAATAATGATGAGGAAGTAGGCGAGGAAGAAATCTGATAATATGAGTATTTATCAGACGAACCTCCAAACTTATCTATACGCATCACCGTTGTTTAACTAAATAATAATACTTATGCATGGTAATATATTAATATATAACTTTTGCTTCTTTTAATTCTTCAATAATTGACGCAATCTCATTACTATGAAGAATTACCTGCTCGCATACAACTCAAGTTCTGCATTATCTGATAGACATAAGGCGGACAAAGAATTAGAAGATCGTGCTTAGGAACGACTGAAATCAAAAGATTCCAGTTTTGGTGAAAAAGCTGCATCTTGGTTAGTTGTAAATGCAATGAACGCTAAAAGATAAATGGGAATGGGGCTTTCATTCAAAACACACGTTATCGATCCTACATCGAAAGCGTTAAGAAAATATAAGAATCATAAAAATTTACGAAAATCAAGCTTAGAAGGATTAAAGAAGCCCGATTTGCTATTAAAACAGTAGGGGGCCGAAAAAATATCCGTTTGCCACGCGTTGTTATATTTGAGCATAAATCTGAAGGATTTTTATCAATGTGGCCTATTTTATCTCCCTTGGGAGCAATGACTGCCCTAGCTGGTGGAGCGTCTCCTGTAGCTAAAAATATAATAGATATGAAAAAGAAAATAAATGGGAATAATGGCAACAATGTTGAATTTGGCAAGAAAGGTTCAGGATTGTCTTTAGGTAAAAATTCTAGAGGATATGGATTGTACTTAAAAAAAAATCACTGAATCTACCTGACAGAGCTCTTTATGATTATGAAATATTAAATTGTATAAATAAACAGAAATTGCCATATTTTAGTGGTGTTTTTATGCGTGATACATTCCCCAAATATATACGTTATAACTAAAGTGGTATTGTTTATTTAGATTTGAAGGCCAATACAGGCACTCATCGGGTGGCGTATAAAGAGCAAGGTAATACCATCAATTATTTCGATAGTTTTGGTAATTTGAAACCACCAATAGAACTAGACTTAATTCTAATAATTGTGGTCATTTATGTATTGAGTTTTTATATAATAGCAAGCCATAGTACAGTCTAGTGTTAGTTATGTCTATGATATTCACTTTAAAGGATCGTAAATCAACACTTTCCATAGATTTTCCCAATCCCATACAGTTAGATACAAATTTCTAATACGGATTGGCGTTGATTGTTTTTTTTTTGGTTTTGTTTTCCTACAACACTATACCAAACGTTGAAGAAAATACTAAACTTCACTATAGAGATAAAAATAAAAAAGTCAATTCAATTAATCTACCTACTGGAGTATGTGAGGTTACAGATATTAATAATTATCTAAAGAAGAAATTGATACCTTTCAAGTTGAATGGAAATAAAAAGAAAATGATATTTTTTTCATAAGACCAATTGTTCTAGCCTCGGCTAATAGAGATGGCTCTTGCCAGAACAAGAGAAATAGATAGGTGCTGACTCAGTTGGACTTCACCAACAAACAAAAACAAATTTGGACTATGTACATTTATTTACAACACTGGTTGAGAGTATTGAAATAATATAACTTTGATGTAAATACAAAACAACCACCTCAGATTTATGTAGTGAGAGAAAGTCTTTTGCCGTGAATATAAACTTTACAGTGCTAATCTTGTTCCCGATCAGTAGATTTCTTTTACTGTCGCGATGGAGTGAGCTAGTGATTTATTTTATCACTTGAGGACAGGTAAGTAACTTTACTGTCACGAGAGAGAGAGGATTATGCTTGTCGACACGTAAGTAACTTTACTGTCGCGAGAGAGAGAGAGCTTATGCTTGAGACACGTGAGTGATTGGTTGTGAGATATGATTCTTGAGATACACTTGTGTAGAAACACTTTAACTTAGTCACTGTAAAATTGTATACTATCTTCTTGAATGTTCCATTCCCATATACATAATAAATAGGACGCACTGAGCACTGAACTACCATTAAACGTATAATGATGGGCCCTCTCTCAAGCGTGAATTTAATCTGAGTGGTGATTGGAAAATTCTTATAATTACTAAATTTGAACAATTTTCGATGCAAGTTTGATAAGAACAGAATGTGGAAATCTTATTCTATAATGCATATCACTACTGAACAAAAATATCAATCAATAAAAAAGATACAATCAAAATCATATAAAAATTAGTAGAGTTCATCGTTCAGAAACGATAAAAAAGTGCATAGTAATTAACGTAAATATTGTATACAACCAAAAATTGTGTGAAACGTAAATACATACTTAAATCTACATAACAAAAAAAATTATTAGTAATTACAGAGCCAAAACAACATATAGCAGCGAAATTTAAATCGCTGGCAAAACAAGTGCCATATGTGGTCAAGACGGATTTCTTTGGCTACTCCTCTGACGTCACGTTAATAAGCAGTAAACTGTATTTTCGAATGCCTTAGTGTTATGTGCTGGTAAAAATGTGTTATTTTATGTGCCTTGTACTATAAAGCAGATGTATTGTTTCTTTGCAAATTTCCAATGTATGCAGATTTACTCACGTAGCGTATATGAAAAGTAATTCATATGGTAGATCTGCGTTAAGCAAAAAACTTGAACCGTTATGTTGTTGTTAATAGTTTGCAGTTTGTTTGAGTTCATAATTGAATGGTATTATTTATATGGGTCAAGAGCATTGGTTATATTTAGTCGTTGTATGTTATTTTATTCATTTGAAAACTAGAATTATCATATGAATAAATGGTCAAAAATTGGCCCAATAAATCGTAGATAGAGCAGCAACATGATTTTACGTGTGTTACATATCTATTTCAATTATTAACAGATAATTCATTGTTTGAAATGATTTAGAATAATCAATGTAGTTGACTCTGCATGATAACAGACGCGGGGTGGAGCTTACGATTAGAGACGGGTTGTGCGGCAGAGGAGAGGTAACGAGCATAAAAAGACGACAATACCAGCGAGCGACCGCAGTAGCTGGTCCTGCGTTTGGCGACATCACATCATCACCTAGACGACGGTTACAAACCAATCTGTTCTTTTCAGAACAAATTGAACATTGTTTCGGAAACAACATAAGCAATGGGGCTGAAATTAAAATCGTTCTTTTTCAAGAACACAAGAGAAGAATAGAAATAGAAGATTTGGATCGAAATCTATTGTTCTGCTTTAAATCAAAGAAGAGATATTAGTGTTGTAAACAAATCGTTCTTTTTCAAGAACAAATTCTGGAAAATCGTCCTGAAAGTAAATCGTTCTTTTTCAAGAACCAAATGTAGAAAATCATACTAAAAGTAAATCGTTCTTTTTCAAGAACCAAATGTAGAAAATCATACTAAAAGTAAATCGTTCTTTTTCAAGAACCAAATGTAGAAAATCATACTAAAAGTAAATCGTTCTTTTTCAAGAACCAAATGTAGAAAATCATACTAAAAGTAAATCGTTCTTTTTCAAGAACCAAATTTAGAAAATCATACGGAAATACTAAATGTTCTTTTTCAAGAACCCAAAGAAACAAAACAAAATCGTGTTAATGTAGCAGTACTTAGTAGTAGTGTGACGTCACGTCGAAAACAGCACGTTTCTAAGTGAAATACGACCCGCATTTTGTTGTGACGTCGCGTCATTGTTATTATTTTTAAAGAATGCCATAAATTCTCTTGTTGTTTTACAACAAACTCCCCCCTTGTGTGAACGATCTGGGCAATGATGTGTGTCAATGTTTTGAGTGAGTGACTGAAATATGAGTGGCCTTAATGCAATTTGAGAAGCTGAAAAATATTTACAAGTACGTACATATATATACAGCGTGAATGCTGGATAGTAGAATGAACTATTTACAGAGTGGAAGCGGGCATAGGTGCGTAATGTTCCTAACAAACTCTCCCTGTTTTGTTTTAATTCGCGCAACCCTTACCTTCCCATCCTTTCCAGGGAATACTTCCAAAACTCTGGCTAATGGCCACTCGAGTGGTGGGGAATTTTCTCCCTTTAAGAGAACAATATCGTCATTTTTAATATTTGGAGCAGGGGTGATCCATTTGGGCCTATTTTGGAGGAGATTGAAATAATCCTTTGACCACCGAGACCAAAAGGACTGTTGGATTTGAGTGAGTCTTTTCCAACGAGTCAACCTGTTTAATGGAATTTCTGTTACATTGTGCTCGGGGTATGCAGTTAGAGGTCCTCCTATTAAAAAATGGCCTGGAGTTAAGCATTGGTTGTCACTGGGGTCACTGGTTAAGGGTGGTAGTGGTCGTGAATTTAATATAGCCTCGATTTGGCAGAGAATAGTGGTGAGTTCTTCAAAAGTACAAGCTTGATTGCCCATTATTCTGTGTAAGTGATATTTTGTACTTTTGATGCCTGCTTCCCATAACCCACCCCAATGAGGTGAAAGCGGAGGAATGAATTTCCAAGAGATTTCTTTGGTGACGAGAAACGACTCCGTGGTAGTGCGTGTGTGTGTGTTATTTACAAAGTTATATAAATCTTTAAGTTGATTTTTTGCTCCTACGAAATTGGTGCCGTTATCACTGTATATGATGCTAGGACAACCCCTACGTGAAATGAAACGTTTTAACGTTGCTAAGAAGGCTTCTGTTGATAGACTTGACACTAATTCCAGATGAATTGCCTTGGTGGCCATACATACAAATAAGGCGATGTATGCTTTTTCGGTTCTTGAACTTCTTAATGTCGATGATTTAACTAAAAATGGGCCTCCAAAGTCCACTCCAACTTTTTCGAAAGGGCGGCAGGGTGTAAGTCTTTCTTTAGGGAGCTGGGCCATTATTTGTTCGAAGTTTTTTGCTTTAAACTTGTAACATGGGTGACACTCTATGATTAATTTTTTGATGTCCTTGAGTCCATTTAAAGGCCAATATCTTGCTCGGATATTGGATAATACTGCTTGCGGACCTGCATGTCCTAGCTTGATATGTTCTCGAGTTAGTATTAGAGTAGTCACGTGATCCTTGGAAGGTAGTAGTATAGGAAACTTTTTATCATACGGTATAGCTGCAGCTGCTAGTCGACCTCCAACCCTTATTAGTTTATTATTATCCAAAAACGGACTTAATTTTTGTAAGTATTGATCAGTGATGCTTGATGAGTTTTCATTAAGTTCCTTGTATAATTTTGGAAATGCATGAGCCTGTGTCAGCTTACAGATTAGGGCTTCAGCTTGTGTCAATTCTGCTACTGTTAACCGTCCTTGGATTTTGTCAACATCAGACTTGCAATTGTTTGTGAATCTTATTATATAAGCCATAGTGTATTGCAATCGTGAAAATGATGAGAATTTTTTGAAAATTTCTTGCCAATATTCAATGGATGTGTGTTGTGTTGCCAGACAAGCTGAAACTATTGGCTTTAATTTTCTTTCTTCACCTATTAGCACGGGGATGGATGGTGATGGTGATCTGCTTTTAGTTGTGATTTCTTCTTGTTGAAGAAAATTAGGGCCGTGAAACCAAAGTGTTGATGTCGACAGTGTAGCCGGCATAAGACCTCGAGACAAACAGTCTGCTGGATTGTCCGTCGAACAGATATAATTCCAAGTGTAATTTTGAGTAATAGTTTGGATTTGAGAAATGCGATTTGATACAAATGTGTTGAATCTTGATGAGTCTGAATTCAACCACGCGAGAACAATTTCCGAATCAGTCCAGCAGTGGATATTAGTGATGGATAATCTGTTTGTCAAGATAGATGCTACTCTTTTCATTAGAGTAGAAAGCAATAGTGCTCCACACAACTCCAGTCTAGGGATGGTGATTTCTTTTATTGGTGCTACCCTGCTTTTTGATGTCAATAACTGTGTCGAAATGTTTTTTGAAGGGAAAATAGCTCGTGCATAAATACAAGCACCATATGCTCGTTTGCTTGCATCACAAAATCCATGGAGCTCTACTATAATTGGGGTTGCATCTTCCATGATGTATCTTGGAATTTTTAATTCCTTCAACTGGCCAATGTTTTCAAAAAAGGTATTCCATTGTTGGAGTAGTGTAGCTGGCAAATTGTCGTCCCAGTCAATTTTTAATTTCCATAGTTCTTGCATAATAAGTTTGGCGATGACAATGACTGGACCAATCAACCCCAATGGATCAAACATTTGAGCAATTTTGGATAACACCTCTCGTTTCGTTGCTTGTTTATTGACAGTAGAATTTGGCAAAGTTATAGAGAATGTGTCATTATTAGAGTCCCATAATATTCCAAGCACCTTATTAGACTGATTGTTGTCTGTAATCTCGTGAATACCATTGCTGTCAGTATCTATGTCATTGGATAGATTTCTGAGTAGAGGGTGGCAATTTGTGGACCATTTATGAAGTGTGAGTTTAGCTATTCCGCATAAGTCGACCAGCTGCTGGTGTAGGGTAGTTACTGATTCATAGGAGTCATGCCCTGTTAATACATCATCTACGTAACATTGATTGAGGAGAGATTCAGCTGCTATTGGATATTCAGCTGCATGTGTTTCAGCTAATTGTTTTAAACACCTAGTGGCCAAATAAGGTGCACTATTTGTACCATACGTCACTGTGACTAACTCGAGACATTTTAAATCTTCAGATGGACTCTCCCTCCATAAAATATTTTGAAGGTAAGTCTGTGAGGGGTTAATTGAGATTTGACGATACATTTTTTGAATGTCACAAGTTAAAGCAAATTTGAATGTGCGAAATCTTAATAAAATGTCGTACAGTTCTGGTTGTAGCCTGTATCCTTTATGCATTATATCATTGAGAGATAATCCAGATGTGCTTTTCATGGATCCATCGAACACTACGCGAAGTTTAGTTGTTTTGTTTTCCTCTCGTATTACACAGTGATGAGGAAGAAAATACTTAGAGGCACCCAGGTCGTTTACTAATGTGAGTGGAACTATTTTTGCGTGATTTAGAGCGACATATTCGTCTATAAATTTTTTGTATTCATCGTGCAGTTGTGGAGAGTTTTGTAGTCGTTTCTCGAGGTTGAGGAATCTCTTTTTGGCGATACAGAATGAATCACCTAATGGAAATTCTTTGGTGGGCTGTTTAAGGGGTAAATCAACTTGAAAAGACCCGTTTTCTAAGATACGTGTAGTGTTTTGAAAGTGTGTTTCAACTAATTGATTTTCTTTTGAAAGGAGAGAAGGCGAGAGTGATTCTGGGTTGTCTATTTCCCAGAATTGTTGCATGAGTTGCTCTATTGTAGGGCGTTGGGTCAAAAAACAACTGTGCTTCCTATTCGGTGAGAGATATTGCTTATTAGAAGCTGTGTCAGGAATTATACCTGATACTTAGAGCTTTTAAATGTTGCATAATATTTTGAATTAACTAAAGTAGATTTTTAAGGAAAAGTCATTAAAAAAAATTGTTTGGATTGATGTCGTTAATAGGTGAGTAAATCTTCGACCAACTGTTTGTATTCAGTTTGTACATATTACACATTATTATTCTGAATTACATATTATGGATTTTGAATAACATTATAAATTTATGTTGAAATAATTTTATCGTTGTAGTGATGTTTTAATTAAAAAATTATAATTTAATGCAAGCACTCCAGCTCCTAGTGCTGTGGTATGATCATTGCATCCATCTTCGAAATATGACATGGCTCTTCTTTGACGATATTTGAGAAACCTATCCATATCAGCGGAATAACAACCGTTAGATTTCTGAGATTTTAAAATATACGGAAGCCATCTCTTTTGAAGAAATTCACTATATCCTTCATATCCACAAAGCAATACTGCAAAATAAATAATAGAATATTAATTGATAATGTAAATAGAAAACACTAATGTTATTGTTACGCAAAAACAAATTATTAATAATATTAATATAAACAGTTTAATAACAGCAGGCTAGAGATTTGATGCGATGTCAGTGGGTCTGCTGAGACAACAAGCATCCCAAATTCCGATTAACTAGTTCAGGCGTAAAAGAGTCTACGTGACTGACATAGTTAGACAGAAATAATAGTTACTAAACAGATTGCACCTTATTAAAAGGGGAGTACAAAGCCGTAAGTATTGGGAAAAGTTATGTCTGAGTAGTTCTATTCGTCCCATCTACAGGCGAGTGTGCTGCACAGCCTCAGCTTTACCTCGAACGTCGAAATATGACTGTAGCCTAGTTTACTACCCTCCAATGTATATGATTTGTACTTGAAACTTAACTAGTTCGGTTTCGACCGAATCACAATCAATAGAAAATGCAAACTGTTATCAGTATTTTCAGATGCCGTAGATTGAATATTGTAAGTCAACTTATAATTTTCAGGTAATAAGTTATGTACAAAGTAGTTAAGAAGATTATCATATCTTTTAAGATTGAATCCCGACAATCAACAATCCATTCAAATACGAATGATAATATGATCGACAACTCTAAAAACGAAAAATAGAATAAATCTTTGATTGAAATTAAGATAATTTTAATATTGTAAAGGGAGTCTCATCAGTTTTTTTTTCTAATTCTTCATTCGTATCGGCATCGTGACTTCTTTGCTTTTTACAAGCTTTACAAAATATTTGTCGTGCAGAATAGCTTATTTACCTAGGTATATTACGCTGTTAAGTTATTAGGCATAACTCGAGAAACAACTTGTATAAAAGGCATCTATCAAAAAATATTGATAGGAGCCATTGTGCTGAAATTCAGGCAAACAATATAGAAGAACATAAACAGAAGGAAAAGATTATGAACGGCTAAAAAAATAGAAAATATTGTGAGGAAGTACTTTTTCGAGATAGACGTAAGCCCTCATTTTAAATATTATCCATGGTCATTTTTCAGCATAACCATGTTGAACAGTTTTAAAAAAATAAAAAATGCTTATTGAGAGAGAAATTTAACATATATTAGTATATATTATTTAATATATTGTGCTATATATGGTTTTTTAATAACGTCTAAGTTTTATAGCGTGTAATTTTGAACACACGTAAAATGTGTTCAAAATTAACACATTAATGGTTAATTTTGAGTTGTAGAATATTTATACTAGGTACTCTTGATATCAATACAAACAACTTTTCTTAATAACTTGCCTTCGAAAAACCAACATTAATTAATTCAATTTTTAAGCAACAGTAGATATGCAACAGTAGAACTAGACCACTGGTTCAAAATTTCGCCACTAGAGGGCGCCACAATGAGGGCCCCATTTTGATGTCATTGAGTCTCATGTGATGTCTGCTAGATGACGCTGTGTGTAAATTTTCAATTTTTATGTTAGTTGGCGCTGTATGTGTCAATTGTGATCGTCATATTTTTGCATTTTGTGTGTCAATTATCATTATCACATTTTTTTATCAATGAAATGTTATATGTATTTTTGGAATGTGGCGCCAAGTTTCAATGTGGTTTCCAAGGTGTAATTTGATGTAATGTTTTAAGTTTGATGTTGTGTGGATAGATGTCGGTAGCATCGGATATTGTCAAGAATTCGAAAAAAGGTGAAGTCTTTTTGCGTGCTTACCAGATGGATAAGTATAAAGATGCCGTCCTTACACCTCTCCTCAATGTGGTAAGCAACATCGTGATTGCAGCAGTAAAGCAGGGGAGTAAAGGAAAAGGAGAAAGAGAGAAAGACAGATGATAGAGAAGATCTTTAAAATAAAATTTTTAGATGTGAATAGGAATCAAACCTATAAACTTTCATGGGGGTATAAGAACCTTACCACTACACCACAAAGCCAACCGACAACCATTATTTTGGGTTGAGTATATAAATTGAATTTTAGGTTGTGCCGAACAATAATCTGTATTTTTAATATAAAATATAAAATCGCCCGATATCTTTAACAGGATGTTATTTGAAAGGATTATAAGGGTGAAAATTTTTTCTATAAATGTTATAATCTGTATTAAATCTAAATTAACATCTTTAGCCATATGCAAATGGCTATAAAATCAGCTTTTATAAAATTATTATAAAATGTGATAAAGTCAATTAAATATAGCCTATTAATTAAGGGAACGACATGAAATGTAGTGATGAATATTATGTTTACCAAACCAGATTTTGTTAAGCATATAGTCTTTTCCTGTCTAGTAATTTAAATCATTTTTAATTCATAACAGGTAATTATTATTACGTGTTATGATAATATTCTTACAAAAATAAAACGTAAATAGTCTAATTGTATTTTACTAAAATATATATGACGAATCCACTACATATTTAAAATCAAATTCTTTGAATTGGAGGACATTATTTAATTTTACAAAAGGCCTAATGTTTAGCCGAACATCAATCATTCTTTAATGTATTTAATAATAATAAAGGTTTTGCTTCATGATAAACCTACGAACACATTTCTCTTAAGGAATTTTAGAATGCGTGGAATAATAATCTGAATTTTTAATATAAAATCACCCTACATATTCAAAGGATTTCTTATTAAAGGGACTATGATTTTTGCTGGTGGTGGTGGTGGTACCTGCATCAGGTATTCAAGCCGTATACTCATAGTAATGTTAAGAACTAAATTTATGGTTGCTTGTAATATTATAAAGTTACTATTGTTTTGTTTACTTATTGTTTTCAATTGTATATGTGTGCATATAGTGATCATGGAAAGTGCAATTAATTTAAGCAATAATATAGTAAATATACTTTCAAAAGCTGTACTTTTGTTACAAGGAAATTTCAGTCTAGAAATGAGCACATGGATCAGGAAGATCAACAAAAGTATCCGAGACATCATGAAAATCATGCGCGAGAAGCAACCAGTAAGTGTTTGTAATAAGCTTTCTACTAATTTAAGTCACTTAAGAAGATTTCGGTTTACATTAAAAAATAATAATTACTAGAGTCACACTGGTGGTAATTTGCGAGATTCTAAGAGAAGTGATAGAATAATTTGGGACGATCTAAAATCTGCATTCAACAACCGTGTTCGAACAGGCATCATTTACAACATGAGACACACAGATGCCACCGAAATTTTAAAAGATTCATTTGAACTTTTTAAGAGACGTGTAAATAATATATTAAAGTTAATGAATGTACTTAAAGTAAACACCTGTTTATGCGCTCAAGATATCACCATCAAAGAAAATATAATAATTTTGGAATATAAGTATTTTCATAGCGGAAATGAAAAAATTGATAGTGAGACGAATTTAATAATCTGGTTGCACAATAACGTCATTAGCAAAAAATACTACATAAAATGGGTTAATTTCAAGAGCGTGATAGTGGTTGGGCCCTAAAGGCAATAGTTAATTTACAAACTGATATAAATAAATATGAATTCGGCCTTGCTGATTCATCCAATATTCAAGTACCTAAAGAAATTTCTAATAAAGGAACTAGTATTAACATAAAGAATTACGATAATATATGTTTTTATTGGAGCGTTATTGCAGGACTTCATCCTGTTACTAGTCATTCAGATAGAATTTCATCGTTTCCACATTATTTAAATTTATTAAAAAAGGATGGCTTACAAGTACCAATTTTAATAGGTCAAATTAATTAAAAATTTAAAATTTAAAAAACGTTTCAGTAAATGTTTCTGCGTTAGAGTTACATAACAACACTGAAAAACAAAAAAATTATATAACAGTACCTGGTCGAATACAGAACACGAAATTAGAAGAACATGTGAATTTACTATACATACAAAATAAATATTATCCTAAAAATGAATGATTACTCTCCGTTACCCGATGACAACACGAACGATGAGAAGCTTAAGTATCACTATTGCCTTATAAAAAATATGTCTAGGCTCATATCAAAACAGATTAATAAACGTAAAATTTTTGTTTGCGATAGGTGCCTTAATTATTTTCTAACTCAGGAAAAACTAAACAATCATCTCATTTTATGCGAACAATTAAGATTCTGTAAAATATCTTTTCCAATCTATGATTATGCATATAGGCAAAAAGCACTTTTCGTAATGTATTTAGATTTTGAATGTGTCCTAGATAAAATAGATATTTCACGCAATGAAAGTCAAATTTGATATCAACAGTAAACGCCACTTACTCTAGGCTATTATGTAAAATATGCTTATGATCAATCACTTTGCTACTACGACTTTTATCGAGGAGAAAATTGTGTAGGATGGATAGTAAATCAGTTAGAGTTATTAACAAACAAGATTGAACAAAAAATTAAATCATCTGTATCTATGTCTAGTGGACTAGATGTTGAAGCAGCAAAAGATTGTCACATTTGTGAGAAACCGTTTTTAATTAATGATAAATTTGCTAACGATCACAATTATTATAATGACCATATACGTAGTCTAGCTCATGCAGCCTGTAACTTAAATTTAAAAAATTATCTGAATTTTTAATATAAAATATAAAGTATCCCCAACTTTAAAAAAATTATTTGTAGTACCAATAATTTGCCATGACGTTTCAAATTATGATAGTCATATCCTAGTTAAAGAAATATGTAAAATAGAGACCACTACTTTATTGCCAAAAATTAAAGAAAAATAAATTTCATTTACCCAGCATTATCCTAATAGTTCTTTTCGATATTGTTTCATAGATTCTTACAGGTTTTTAAACACTTCACTGTCTGAATTAGTATCCACCCTACAAATAAATGAATTAAATATTCTAAAACATGAATTCCGTAATTTAGATGCGGAATCTTTTAAACTGCTATCTAGGAAAGGTGCTTTTTGCTATGATTATGTAGATAATTTAAGTAAGCTAAGTGAAACAGAACTACCAGCTAAAGAATTATTTTATAATAAGCAGTCTAAATCACATATAAGTGAGGCCGATTTTGATCATGCTAAAGTAATTTGGAAAAGATTCAATATTACTAATTTAGGCGAATATATTTACTTATACTTGAAAACAGATGTTCCCTTGCTGGCTGATGTATTTGAAAACTTTAGAAGTAAGTGTATAAATATTTATGGTTTAGAGCCGGCTTTCTACCATACGCTACCTGGGTATGCTTGGGATTGCATGTTGAAAATATCAAAGTGTAAACTTAGGCTTCTCAAAGACATAGATCAACTTTTATTTATAGAAAAAGTCTAAGAGGATGTATTTCTATGTGTTCTAATAGATACTCCGCGGCAAACAACAAATATATGAAGAATTTTGACATTACAAGGCCATCTAAACATTTATTGTATTTAGATGCCAATAACCTATATGGTTGGGCCATGTGTCAGTATCTACCTTACGATAATTTTGCTTGGCTAAATAATATGAATGAGGTAGATATTATCAATGTTGATTCGTGGTTATATTCTCGAGGTAGACTTAGAATATCCAATGTCGCTGCATGACAAACATAAAGATCTGCCGTTCTGTGCAGATCATGAACGAACACCAGGTTCTAAATCTGTTAAATTACTGAATACAGTTACTAATAAAAAAAATTATATTATACATTACCGAAATTTAAAATAAGCCTTGCAGGATGGTCTGGTCTTGACTAAAATTCATAAAATATTACAATTTAGCCAAAAACCACGGCTCCAACCATATATAGATTTGAATACTAAATACCGAGAACAAGCTAAAACAGATTTTGAGAAAAAGTTTTTCAAATTAATGAACAATGCCGCATTCGGAAAAACAATGAAAAACATTAGAAAACATAGGAAAATCAAAATCGTAAAAAAATAGTGTAGAAGAAAATTAAACTAGCTATTAATTCATTTGATGATAAACGTTATTTGATTGAAAACAGTACAGACACGCTTTCCTGGTGTCACTATAAAATTCAATCTAATTAACGGCAATAGTAATGATATGTATATAATTTGTATCTCTAATATATGGTAGTATTACTAATCATCTATAAATTAATTCATTTGTGGTACAAGACATTGATATAGATATATATATATATATATATATGTCTATAAGCCTTCTACCATAAACTGGTGTCGGCTTGAGCTTTTCTCGTTCTCCTCCTATGCATCTCTCCCACTCCTTCCTGTTGTTAGCAATTCTTCTTGCATCATTCAGCTTCATTCCTCTTTCTCTTATTGCTTTTTCAATTCCCTCATCCCATGTAATTTCTGGTCTTCCCCGTTTCGCTCTTCTTCCCTCCCTTGCCTGCCAGACTCTCTTTACTTGCCTCTCCTCACTCATTATTACCAGATGTCCCCACTATCCCAACTGCCTTCTGTGAATGAACTCCGCCACTGGTTCTATCTCCAACTCTTCTCTTATTACGCTACTCCTTATTTTATCTCTTTTCGTTACCGCTTTTACTCTTCTCAAGAATTTCATTTCCACAGCTTGTACCCTACTTATGGCTTTTTGTTCCATTTTACACGTTTCACATCCGAATGTTAAAATCGGTCTTATTATGGTCTTGTATACATTTATTTTTGTTTTCCTTGTGATTTCCTTGTTCTCCTCTATTAATCTATTGATTCTATAGTATGCATTCATTGCTTTATTCACCCGCTCTGTAATTTCATTTTCCTGTTTACCCCCACTGCTGATCTGCACTCCTAGGTACTTACAACAATCGACCTGCTCTATTCTCGTCTCTTCTATCTTAATTTCTAACTTCTGTTTCTCTCCTATTACCATTACCTTTGTCTTTTCCTTACACATCTCCATCTCGTATTTTTAATCACTTCGTTCCATTTGCTCAGTTATCTCTGCAAACTCTTTTCATTCTCCGCAACTAACATCACATCATCTGCAAACGCTCCAGTCGTTATAACCACCCTTTGCATGTTTTTATATCCAACGGCTACTCCTCTTTCCTCTTTATCACTTTTTCTCATTATTTCATCCATATATATGTTAAATAATGTTGGACTCAGTCCTCCTCCCTGTCTTAATCCGTCCATTGTTTTAAATGTGTCTGATTCTTTACCATTTACTATTATACTGTTTGCATTCTCCTCATATATCTTCCTTATTAACCTAATCATTTCCTTTTCTATACCCCTCTCTCTCATTATATTCCATAATCTGCTTATATTTATTTTATCAAATGCTTTCTTTAGATCTGGAAAACCTACATATATATTTTTTTTACTATTTCCTGCCTTTTCCACCATTTGCTTTATAGTAAATATATGGTCCTGTATGCTTCTACCCTTTCTAAATCCGCATTGTGGCTCTTCCAGGGTCTGCTCCACTTTATAATTTATCTTATTTTTCATTAGCTTCTCTAGTATCTTCATCCCTGTATCGATTATATTTATTCCTCTGTAGTTCTTACAGTCAGCTCTGTCTAATTTTTTATAAATTGGTACTATCTGTGCTCTTTTCCATTCCTCTGGGATGCGTTCTTCACTCCATATTTTGTTATATATATTTACCAGTTTTTCCATTCCCTTTTCTCCAATATTCTTAATCATTTCCGATGTTATTCCTTCAGTCCCTGGAAACTTCCCATTCTTAAGTTCTCTTATAGTCTTTTCCAATTCTTCCCTTTCTATTTCTTTGCCTCTTTCCTCTTCATTATCAACTTCTTGAGATTTATCTTGACCTAATCGCTTTTTTTCGCTATTTTTACTGGGTTTCCCACTTACATTTCCCGCCAATAGCTCTTCGAAATATTCTCTCCATCTGTTTATCACCTTTTCCTCATCTTTTATTACCTTTCCATTCTTGTCTTTCATGAGCACTCTGTTTTCTTTTTTATCTTTTCTGCACCCTCTTAGGACACTGTAGAAAACTTTCTTATTTTCATTGCTATTTCTTTCCATTTTCTCACCAAATTCTTGCCATTGTTTCCTTTTTTCGTCTCTCACTAATTTTTTCACCTTATTCCTCCCCCTCTTGTATTTTTCGTAGTTGGCTTTATTGGTCACCTTCAAGTATTCCCTCCATCTAGCTTTTTTTTCCTTAATTTTCGATTTTATTTCCTCTGTCCACCACGTTGGTTTTGCTTTGCTGCATTTTCTTGTTGTCCCACATGCTAGTTCGCGGGCCTCTAATATTAATTGTTTTAACATATTCCACTCCATATTTACATCTCCATCTTGCCACGCTCCTTCTTTAGCTGTTATTTTTTGCGTTAATATGTCTCTATACTCTTTTGCAACTTCGTCCTCTCTTAACTTGTACGTTCTTATTTTTCTATATGTAATACCCTTCTCAACTCTACAATTCCGCACTACTCTCCTATTCGCTTTTATAACTGCTATCACCATAAAATGATCTGTTCCTAATTCTGGACCCCTATCAACTTTAACGTCTTTTATGTTTCTTCTATTACCCTCAGCGTAATCCACATTATTCTCTCTGTATACGCCTCCCATCATTCAATTTTATCTTCAAAGGTCTTATGCACAATACCCCTGCTGCCGCTCTGCTGCAACTATCTACTCCACTGTACATTAATATGTGCCCATTCTTTAGCCTCTCAGTCCCTTTACCCTTCTCTTTGGTTCCGGAAATTGCTAATACTTCCATCCCTGCTTTTTCGAATTCCTCCTCTAACTCATATTCCTTACCCCTTATACCTCTTATATTCCACGTACCTATTTTCCAAATTTTATCCTTGTACTCCGCTGCTCTATATTCCCTATTATCATGATTCCTCAATTTTATCCCTCATTTTTTGAGTTCTCCTTTATTCCTCGCTCTAACCCATACTCGATATTTGCAATACATTGCTGTCTCTTCGTCCTATAAACTGAGAACTCCCTATCTGTTGCCCAGTGCTCGTGATCTCTTCTTCCCATTCTCACACGATTTCTTTTCCTCTTCGCATCCTCTGCAATCATGTCCTCTCCCGCCGCATTTATAACAGTCCTTTTCTTCCTTGCAGTATTTTGCTACGTGTCCATATTTGCAGCAATTCATACATACCACTACATTTATGTATTCTTCCACCTTTTTGTAAGTAAAATCCATCACTATCTTTCCTTTTTTTACTAGCCATTTAAAGATATTCACCTCTGTCTCTATTATTAAGTCCTCTACATAACTATTTACTTTTCCCCATGCCTTTCTTGCTACTATCTTCATTACATCCCCCATTTTCTTTTCCCCCAATATACTCTTAATTTCCGTATTCTGCACCTCTATTTGTTTAAATACTTCCTCTTCCGTGTACCCCTTTTCTATTCTTTTTATCACTACGTATGGTTTTGTCAATTTATTTCTTCTGGTTATTAATCCCTCAACTTCCCTAATTTTCTCCTCTACATTCATTTGTTGCGCTTCCGTTCTACACTTTATCATCACTGCTCCGCTTTTGTACTTCTTTACCTTTTCAAATCCGTTTGAAATTTTTTATGTTTAAAATTACTTATGTGTAAAATTACTTTTACTTAAACCTTGTGTGTTTTAAATAAATGAGAATTACGATTTGTCTGTGTCATTTGTTATACTTAACATCACTATACAATGTACACTACCAACTAAGCTGACCCTTTTCAAGTTCCAACAAGTTTAGATCTGTTGATAGACGAAGGTAAGAAAGTAGGTAAAATAAATCACTTACAGTTATTAATAGTCAAGTAACAAATTAAAGTAACTAATAACTTTCTATTAGTTATTATTTTTCTATTATAAACTGATATAAAAATATAATAAATACAAAAAAATTCAAATATATCGATTTAAAATCTTCACAATTCTTCACATATGAATTAGTTTATCTTATGTGTATCGAGAGGGCTATCAATTGCATCGCAATCATCATCATCCTAAATTGTACGATGTCCCCAACAACGCTTCAAATATTCTGATATCATTTCTTCTGGTAGCTCTAATTGATTACTCAATATCTTTATAAAATAATCATAGAATTTGAGTAGATACTCAAATGTAAAAAATGTCTGTTAATCATATCTTTTAATTCTAAAATTTGATTAGTCGTTACCATGATTTCATCTTTTATCAATAAATTTAAAAGCACACTTTAAAAATAATGTTGTTGTTACTGCTGCCACACAATAGAGTATCTACAAGCTTGAATCGAGTTTCTGTATTGATGAAACAGATGAAATAAATATTGGGGCGAGGAATCTGTCTAAACGCTCCCACTCACTATCTTTAAACTCAGCATTTTTGTTTATAATTCGAATTTTGTATTTTGTTGAATTATTTGGAATGATTGTAAACAAAACTGAGTCTGTAGCTTTTTCCATCTTACTCCAATTAAAAGGCCAACTATCATTAGTTGAACTGAAACAAATATAAACTTGTTCTGCAATTTTCGGATTAATTACATATATTACATTATTAAAAATTGTAACTAAAAATAGGAAAGTAAATCCAGTCATGATCATCTGATTTAGACTACTTGAATAAATCGAAAATCCACTGTTTCGTATATGCATATATATGCATATATATTTATTTTTATTGAGGCAAAAACTTTTCCATCCAACTGCTAAGTATAAAACAATTTCTTAAACTATACATATACAACTTACCATTTAGAAGTTTCATACATTTTGGAATATCACTATTAAATTTAGGTACACAATTAGAATTACTTAAAGTTTCAATATTTATAATTTTAGGTATACAATTAAAATTAGTTGAAGTTTCTATATTTATAATTTTGGGTAGAAGTGATGTTGATGATATTCCGATTCTATTAGATTCACTGAATAATGTTCGTAAAAAGTCTTTCTTTTGATGCCCTTTAACATACACTATATCAAATCCATATAATTTCTTTAAAATTAAATGTATATCATTGTATCTTATATGTCCTGATTCATACAATAGTTCATGAATATTAAGAATTGCATAATTTACATCTTTCCTTTCAGAAATAGTTAATATTGAGTAAAGTTTAGGTTCTTGAAATACATAGTGACTATACTGCGATCTATGCATAATAGTCATTTCTTTAACATGGAATGCTCGTTCACCTTCATAATTATTTAAGATAAAGCCTTTCATGTCAACAATAGCAATTTTCATGGCTAATTAATTTTTCTAACTATTTCACTGAGAGGTAAATATTCTATCACACACTCGTGAATAATGATACACTAGGCTTTAGTTTCGGAAGCAAAACCTTGATGTGACTCCATTTCGAGCTTAACGTCAACTGTTGAAGATTTTATAGACTTATCTCTTCTTGAACAATCAATTACAAACAACGCATGTGTAAAAAAAATATCGTAGCTTAACAAGACTTGTTTGCGTTCTAACAGAGATTGGTTCATATAACTTCAATAAAAATCTGAATAATTACAGTATATATCTGCATAGTTATTTGAAGCAAAATTTATATTTGGTCTTTCAAATGGATAATAGTCTCCATTTACAATCAGCCTAATGCTAGAAGTGTTAGTATGATCAAATAAATTATTATCACTAGTTATCTAATCTTTTCGGATTCGCTGAAAAGCAACAATGACATACCGAGGACATTCTACATTAGTGGTAGTTTTCACATTCCATATCTCTTTTATTCAGAGAAGGTAATTCATGATAACTCCATTTTTTGAACGGAATTAAAATTGATCGATCATGCTTTATCGATTTTAATAATTCCATTTTTATATAATCATTGGGCGTTATATGCTTTACTTTCTATTCAATATTGTCAATTAGAATTTCTCCTATTTTTGTATCGTCACTGGTTAACATAGCATTGTTATCATTACGAAAACGTACTAAACGTAAAGTATGTTTTCCACACATCATTGTTTTATAATCGCTGAATAAACCAAATAAATGAGATAGTGGTATTCGCATAAAGAATTCCTCTTTGGCACACGTTGATAATCTATTTGGGAATTTCCAACTTCCTATAATTAAATTTTTTGCATCTTCTTCAGTATAACATAAGTATCTACGAATAAGACTAACAATTCCCGGATCTTTAACATGCTCCACTTCTACACCATTCAATTCATACGTTACTGAATCAAATAAAAATGGTTTTGCATTATTAACTAGGCACACAGTTCCATCTCCTCTTGTATTTTTCAATTTTCCTTTAATAACCAAAGCAGAATAGCCAAACATCATTTCTATTTATTGTTATTTCAATTCCATCACTGTTAGAAAATGACTTAATATAGACAAGATAGGTTCGATATTCCATATGTGTTATATCGATTTCAAAAAAGTTGTGTTTAAATTGGACGATTTACCCCCCAACTTTCTAACTGAACATGTTTGCTTGTTAATACTCCTTTTATACGATTCATTAACATTCTTATTATTATCACTATTAATTATTAAGACCATCATTTTTTAATTCTAACCAAACGATAACTTTTTTCCCTCGAAAATTTACAAAATTAAAATTCTGATCTAGTATTTTTAGTGAAATTGTAGATATCTTTTTACCTTCTACTGGTAAATAAACCAAGTTTCGTGGTATTTCGTCTATAGAAAATTCAGGATTGGACGTGATGGGAAATTCGTCCAACGTATGTGACGGTTTGTTGTTATAGTATGCACCACTTGCATTACTATGGTAATATGGCATATTACCATATTTTTGTACCATATTACTATCGACGTGAATCGTTGGGACTTTTACAATATTTACATGATGATCAGATGAATGAACTATTCCAGCTTGCAATATCTTTCGTGAGAATCCTAGTAGTTCTGCTAGTGAATTTTCTGTATTAAATTCTATATCAAAATCACGATGAAAAATTTCACACTTTAAAGTATTACTATTTGGTCTTAGACATACAATTATTAAAGGGTTGGACGATTTATGGCAAGCAGATCTTGCTCAAATGGACATATATGGAAAAGAAAATAACCAGTTTAAATATTTTCTGCTTCTTATTGATTGTTTTTCTAAATATATTTGGACCGAACCGCTAAAAAATAAATCTGGTGATTCGGTGGTGGAAGCGTTTTTTAAAATATTAACTACCTCAAAACGTAGCCCTAAAAATTTCCAAACTGATCAAGGGAAGGAATTCTACAATCGTCATTTTCAAGATTTGCTTAAACAATACGAAATTCATCACTATTCAACATATTCGCGAATAAAAACAGCCATTGCTGAACGAACAATTCGTACTATAAAAGAACGACGGTAAAAATATTTCAGTTTACATGGAACGCACAAGTGGTTTTCAATTTGACCAGTTATTGTCAAAAATTATAATGAAGCAAAACATAGTACAATTAAAATGAAGCCATCTGATGTTGTTGGTGAGACAATTGATTGGAGAAAAAATTGTTGGATATAATTTATAACCATATGAAAATCTTTCCAGGATCGAAATTAAATGTTGGCGATACGGTACGCATCAGTAAAGAAAAGCATGTTTTCGCTAAGGAGTACACACGTAACTGGACCACCGAACTATTTAAATTGATCGAATTCAATTACATCAATCCTGTGACGTACTTGTTGGAAGATTTAAATAAACAGCCAATAAATGGATCTATAGTTGTATAGCTATATATAGTTATATCTATAGTTATCATATAGTTATGAATTGCATAAGGCAAAGCAACCAGATATCTATTTATTTGAGAAAGTATTAAAGAAAAAAGGCAACATGGTATATGTAAAATATCTTGGTTTTGATAATTCTCATAATAGCTGGATTCATAAGACAAATATACTATAAAAAAAATTAGTTATTGTACAAAAATTGTATAAACATGGCGCCTTCTGAAAATAAATGTGTTTTAAGTGCTGATCAAATTGATAAAGATCTGTTTGAAATATTAGACAAGTTTGAACATGAAATTAGTGGAAAAACATTTCTAGAAACATTTTTCATATTTTTAATACAATTTTAATGAAACTAACATCCTGGCGGGATGTTAGTTTGTTGTTGTTAGTATAAGGAACACTACTATGTATTGGATATACGAGATTTTCTACAATAACTGAATGATTGATGGTCGACTAAACATTAGGCCTTTTATGAAATTACATAATGTTCTCCAATTGGTATAATTTGATTTGGAGACACTGATTAGTACAATGGAATTGTACTATTACTATTTACGTTTTATTTTTGTAAGAATATAATCATAACAGGTAATAATAATGAGGAACTAAAAATGATTCAAATTACTAGACTGGAAAAGACTATATGCTTAACAAAATCCGGTTTGGTAAACCAGATTTTGACCACTTACGTTCCCTTAATTAATAGGCTAAATTTAATTGACTTTATCACAATTTATAATAATTTTATAAAAGCTGATTTTGCATATGGCTAAATATGTTAATTTAGATTTAATACAGACGACGAGAAGATCTAGATAGATCTAGAAGATCTAGATAGATTTTCTCTATCATCTGTCTCTCTCTCTCTCTTTCCTATTCCTTCACTCCTCTGGTTTACTGCTGCAATCACGAGTTTGCTTACCACATTGAGGATAAGTGTAAGGACGCCTATTATGACTGCGTCCCGACGGCATCTTTAAGCTTATCCATGTAGTAAGCACGCAAATAGCCTTCACCTTTTTTCGAATTCTTGACAATATCCGATGCTACCGACATTTATCCACACAGCATCAAACTTCAAACATTACATCAAAAGATACCTTGGAATCCACATTGAAACTTGGCGCCACATTACAAAAATAAATATGACATTTCCTTGGCAAAAAAATATGACACTGATAATTGACATACAAATTGCAAAAATATGACGATGACAATTGACACATACAGCACCATCTTACATAAAAATTGAAAAATGAAAATTTACACACAGCGCCATCTAGCGGACATCACATGAAACTCAATGACATAAATATGTGGCCCCGCGATTGTAGCACCATCTAGTGGCGAAATTTTGAACGCGTGGTCTAGTTCTGCTGTTGTATATCTACTAGCAACATTGAAAAGCTGCTAGGCAAATTTTAATATACTACGGCGACTGGAACCAACCAACCGTGAACAATCGCTATCGAGACAGCCGTGAGAGACGTCGATAAAAGAACGCGTACAATGATTCGCCCACACAGCAAGTGAGCGACCGTCAAATTTTTTTGTTTTATTTACATCTTAATATTAAAACTAAACATTATACATCCAAACGGCCGCGGCCACTGCATGCTGGACACTTCTAACCTATTATTATGTTCGTGTAAATTCCTAGTTGACTAAGTACTTTCTGTTAATTCTTTCTCTATTAAAGAAACTATCTAAGTATATCATTTCTTATCTAATTATGACTAACCATACGTCAATTTCACAATTTAACAATGACATTTAACAATGTCAGCGCCAATTCGACTATAAAATATCGTCCAATATCGCCAAGATCGATCCAGATTTCCTAGAGTAGTAAAAAAAAAAAACGAGAAACCTCACGAAAAATCATATGCAGGTGGATTGAGATTCAAAAGCATAAACATATGCTTTTGAATGTAACCATGTCGAAGGTAGCCAGATTGGTCGCTTTTTTTTAATAAAACAGCAGTTTTCCTTGAAAATCTGTGCTCAAAAAGGAGCCGGGGTGCGCTTTCTTATTTCAAGAACAACTTCATTTCATTACCGCAGTGATCATTGACAGGTTGCAAAAATGCAAAACTAATGATATACGTTTTGTAAGAAAGATATAATAGTAAATTAATAACAAATAAAATAATTTAAATTTAGTTTAATAATGACTTTATCCTCAGCTCAGATAAATTTTATCCAAAACATTACACGTTGTTTGGGATAAAATATCCACTCACTTGCATATAATTTTTCGTTTGTTGAGGTTCGTCGTTTTTTTACTGCTCTACTCTGGTTTGACTTTGGCGTTATTGCACGATATTTCATAGTCAAATTGGTGCTGCCATTGTTTAATATCTGGCAACTCTAACCATGTCCACTTTCATATTAATCGTTGTTTTTTTAATCCAAGGCAATCAATCCTCTCTTCCCGGAAGGAAATTTATTACTATTTGTTTTATCTAAAGGAGATGTAGTCGTATAGTTAATTACCTTTAGTACCCATTGTTTTTACAGAACTTTTACTACTATATAATTTTATATATTTTACAATTAGTAGAAAGGGCCAGATTCGGCCGAGATGGCAAGTTGTTTCGTGGTTTCAAGATACCTAGCTGTAAAAGGTGGGATAGAGAAAACAATGAAACAACATCACTGGAAGCAGCAGAGTAATCCGCTCACCCGAAGAGGGATCTAAACTCTGCTCATACTTCCTGTCGTTACAGGGCGGAAACACTTTCTCGACCTAACCCTTTGCTTTCTCCAATCGAGTTCTCGAATGGCTACCTTCTACACATGGTGACCGACTTCTCGAGATCCAGTTCCTTGGTCAATCGAGTTCTTGAACGGATACTTTTTTTCCGTGGTGATTGAGTTCTCGGAATTCATTTCCTTGGCCAATCGATTGCTCGAACGGATACCTTCTCCACCTGGTAATCGAGTTCTCGGGATCCAGTTCCTTTACCCAATCGAGTTCTCGAACGGCTAATCTGTTCCCTTGGTGATCAAGTTCTCGAGATTCAGTTCCTTTGGCCAATCGAGTTCTCGAACGGCTTATTAACGACTTTCATTTGTAAGGAGCTGGGAATGTGCAGTTTTGTTGGTGTTGTGTCTATAAGCACATAAAACACTTAAATATAAGTGTGAATGCCACACTTTTATTTGTTTGCTTAATTAGCAAGTAACAAATACACACAGCTATACTATGAGTACTACTAATATTTCAAGATTGCAAGACTTGCAATAATAAAATATTTTTCTTAATTCTCATTATAGTGAAAATGAGTTCACGGATGAGACGTTGTAAGTAGTAAGACCAAGCCGCCCCTGTGCCAAAATCCAAGATGGCGCCAATAATCCTATATGGCGTCAATGTTTCTAGAAGTATATGAATATGGGTATATCGGGGGGATGTGTGAATGGTGTCCGGCCCGTTGATTGGTTGAGTGTGAAGTTGTGAATGGAGCGTTTGTCCTCGGCACCTTATTTTGATTGGTCAGGAAAGGGAAGACAGTCGCAATAATCTAAGATTTCTCATGCCCTTTTTCCAAGATGACGTCAATGATCCAATATGGCGTGTGAATGGTTTCCTGCCGATTGATTGGTTGAAGGGTGATGTGATGAAATGGTGTTTGTCCCCGCCCCCTTACTTTGACTGGTTAAGAAGGGAGAATGGTGACAATAATTTAAGATGGCTCCGCCCCTCTTCCATAATCCGAGATGTGTGTGCCCCAACTGTTGGCGTCATATTGTCTGCTAGACATGAAAAATGTTGGAACCCTAAACTAATTGATTCTTTATACATAACTAGCGGAAGTACCCGACTTCGTTCAGGGTGACTTCCCGGACTGAATACTATGAGTACTCGAATTTAATCGAGTTGTTAATTGAAAATCTCTATAAGGCAGAACTCACAATCAAACCAAACAACCCGTTATAAATTAGAATTATTTGTAATATTAAACTTAATTACGAAAAAACTACGCGGCCCGTTATAAATCAGAATGTTCTTAAGGCAGAACTGATCACCAAACCAACCGACTCGTTATATATCAGAATTTTCTCTAGGGCCAAGTTTACGACCAAACCACGCCGCCCGTTATTAATTAGAATTTTCTATAAAGTAAAATTTATAACCAAAAATATCAATAATTATTGATATTTCGCTAGTGCAACGTATTTATATTTGCTGTGTTTTTAAAAGCAATGTTATTAAATAAGTGGATATTGTTGCATACAGGATAGTAACACATTTTTAATATACCACAATTGTCATGTAGATATGCTCACAAAATGCTTCCAATGGAGTATTTAATACTCACATTACGATACGAGGTACAATTGTATTTCGAAATTAAGTGATTAATCAGAAACCGAAAATTGTTTTATTAATGGAGACGTTTTCTTCACGGCATCCAAATAAAAATTATTAGAAATAAATTTAAACTTTATGTTCAACACAAAAAGCAGTAATTATAAAAATAATTACTTTTCATTTATTGCTAAAATGAGGTCGCCGCTTTTACAAAGAGAAGCGAAGCATTTTTTCTCTGAATAATGATAACATTTCGTATTTGAAATTATTATTATTATTATTGTATATATCGCAGAAGGCTAGCGAGCAACCAGCGTCGTCGCAGTTATTCCTTTCTTTTGATAAAAACCGAAATTGAATTACATTATTAAATCGAAATTTTGTTTTACAAAATGTTAAATCTTTAGTATTAATAGTTACTACTATTATGCTTCAATGCTTAATCCAAGATATTAAAACATTAGTTGAATAACTTAAAATTCATCTTCCAATCGTGTCAAGAATTTTATAGATCAACGACTACTTTTAATTCCAGAGATAAAAATTTATTTATGACCAAATTTTTATATTAAAATATTGAAAATACGTAAAAATTTAGCCTTTAAATTCACCTAAATTATTAAAACGCCGCCACTGTCTCAAAAGAAATGGAAAAATTTTATACTACGTATGACATTGAACTCGTTATTGAGTTTAATGTTTGTTCTACTTTTCTAGATCCAGTATTGCGTAGGTCAGTTACAATGCGTAATTATAATTATAATTACACATATATATCTATATATATATAATATTATATAATTATAATATGAGTCTATACCGGACAGTGAAAGTGGTCGGATGTCTATTTGTGTTAAAATCGAACAATAGATACACAGATAAGCAGAGCATTGATTGTTGGTATCTAGTGGTTAAGGTTAAAATAACAATAAAGTTTTTTTTTTTTTTTTATAAAAATAGGATTGATCTCGCTAGAATGGAAGATAAAAATCCATTCAAAGTGGCGACGAAGATAAAAAGAACTCCACCAGTGGGAAAGTTGGAGTGTAGGAAAAGAAAAACCTCAACGCAGGAGGATAAGGAACATGAGGAAGAAAATATAAACATATCATAGAGAGGAGTAGTGATGAGCGATGTAGAGGACAACATAGAAAAAAGAATTAAACTAAGAGAGAAAGATATGTGGAAAGAAGAAAGAGAAGATAGTAAAAAAAGTCAAGTGGAGTATCAGATAAGCTAATAAATCAAATTAAAATGGTACAAAGGGAAATTAGGGTATTTAAAGGGGGGAATAAAAGAGAAGAAGGACAAACTCGGGAAGAAATGAAAAAAAGCATAGAGAATATAGAAAAAATAGTAATTAAAATGACCGCCACAGTGTATGAAAACATGGGAAATGCAGAGAAAAAACAAAAACTAGAAAAAAAAGATAAAGTAGAGCAAAGGCTGGAACAAATAGAGAAACAATTCAATGACGGAATGGATGAATTAGAAACAAAAATATTAGAATTGACAGTGGGAGGTACAATAAATTAAGAAAGAAGCAAAAAGACATATGCGGCGATCACTGAAAGAAAAAAAGGAAATGGTACAATAAAGATACAGAGATGGAAAACACCAGAAAAAATAAAAAAAATCGCAGTGAAAGCGGCAGAAGGTTAGAATGTAATGGAAAAAATAAGAGAAAACCTTACGATAGAAGAAGTAGGTGAAGAAGGTATAAAGGAAATAAAAAAATTTAAAAGTGGATTGGTAGTGGTGAAGTGCAGAAACGAGCTACAACAGGAGCAAATTGGGAAGAAACTGGAAGAAGTAAAAGGAATGACAGTCAGGAAAATGAAAGAAACAAAGCCGTTGTTTATGATAAAAAAATTGAGCAAGGATATACTGAAGAAGAAATAGTAAACGAAATATTAAGATAAAATGAAAAAATAAGGAAAATGGTGGGGATTAGAGAGATGAAGACAGTAATGAGAGCAGTTAAAAAAAATGCCTTTAGGAACAGTAAACAATATGTGGAGGAATGGGTAGTAGAAGTTGACAAGGAGATATTCAAGTACGTGATAAAAAAGAAAAATTATTGATAGATTTTACTGTAAAACAGGTAGAGGAATATGTAAAGATTGCGATCTGCTATAAATTATGCTGCTATGGGCATGTAGCCATGTACTGTACAAGAACGGAGGTATGCTACAGATGTGGACAGGAAGGACATGAAGGGAAAGATTGTGAGAAAAATGAGATAAAATGCGCCAACTGCACAAGAGTTAAAGGTAAGGATATAGAGCACATGACCACCAGCAAAAAGTGCCAAATATATAAACGAAAGGAGGAACTATATCGAAATAGGATAGATTATGGAAGCTGGGAAGAAGAGAAGAAACAAATAAAAGACTGAAAAAGAATTTGGGAAAGTAGCAGAAAACAATGAGAAGGAAAAATGTAGAAATATGGAGATTGGCAACATGGAATATACGAAGCATAAAGGGAAAAGAAATAGAACTAGAAGATGAGTTTCTGGAAAATAAGATAGACATACTTACAATAACGGAATCGAAAAAAAAAGATAGAGGACTGCAAAAAATGATGAAAGGAAGTGTATTTATATAGAGCGGAGTGGAAACAGAGAAAAGAGCAGCTGAAGGAGTCGCATGTATGATAAAAAAGGAATGGGCATACAATATAGAAGAATGGGAGGCGCGTTCAGAGAGGATATTGATAATAAATATGAAGGATGATAATGAGAACGTTAAAACGATAATAAGTGTGTATGGACCAAATGAAGACGACAAAAAGGAGAACAAAGAGAAATTCTGGGAAATGTTAACAGAGACGGTAGAAAGAGCAAAAGGCGAAATATACATGGCAGGAGATTTCATCAGTAGAGTGGGACAGGAAAAAACAGGAGAGAGTAGAATATTGGGCCAGAATGGGGAGACAATGCTAAACGATAACGGAAAAAGATTGATAGGGTTTTGCCGAATCAACAATATGTTTATAGCAAATACTTATTATAAGCACAAAGATATACACAAATATACTAGAGAGATGAGCAGCAAAAATGAAAAATCGATAATAGACTACATAGTAGCAGGAAATGAAAATAGAAAGAACATAGTAGATGTTAAAGTATCAAGAGGACCGGAAGTGGGAAGTGATCATTATATGGTTATATCAAAAATAAAGAAACCACTAAAATCAGACAACAGAGAGAGAAAAGAAGATAAGATAGAATATGAGAAAATAAAAGCGTATAGACTAAAAGACGGAGAGGTGGCAAAGCAATATAGAGAAAAAATGAAGAGGATGATCGAGAGCAGAAATGAGAAATGGAAGGCATTAAGTTTGGAAGAGAGTTGGGAGGAATTCACAAAGATGATACTACAAATAAGCTCGGAAATGTGTGGAAAAATAAAAAGAAATAAGAAAATAAAGCAAACGGCATGGTGGACAGAAGAGATCAAGAGAAGAGTGAGATTAAAAAAGAAAAAATGTAAGGAATATTTACAAAAAAAAAAATAGAGAAACGTACCAGTGTTACAAGGAGGAAAGGAAAATAGTGAAGCAATTAGTATTATAGGCGAAAAGAAATGAATGGGCCGAATTCGGCAATAAATTAGGAAACGAAGCTGCAGAGGAAAAAAAAATATTCTATAGTAGACTAAGAGCAATAAGAAAAGGAAAGACCAACAGTGCTACATATATAAATAACAAAGAGGGAAAAATATTAAAGCAGGAAGATGAAATAATGGAAAGATGGAAGCAATACTTTGAAGAGCTGCTGTCAGACAATATAGCGAGGAACGATACAAGAGAAGCAGACAATACAGAGAGAAAGGAATGCAAAGACGATGAAGAGGAATTTAATATGTACGAATTGGAAAAGACCATAAAACAACTGAAGAATGGAAAAGCACCAAAAAGTGACACAATAACGACTGAAAGATAAAATATATGGGGGAAGAAGGAAGACAGGTAATGCTGGACATATATAACAAAGTATGGAAAGAGCAAATAATACCGAAAGAATGGCAGCATGCACTGATAGTACCAATCTTTAAGAAAGGAGATAAGAAAGATTGTAATAAAGCGGTAGAAAAAAATTTAAAACGAAAGACAGGGAGGAGGACTGAGTCCAACATTATTTAATATTTACATGGAGAAAATAATAAGGAAAGCGAAAGAATGAACTAGAGGACGTTACGTGGGATAGAATTATATGGAGAGAGTTGAAGTAAAGATTGGAGCATTTGCGGACGATATAATGGTGATAGCATCTAACGAAAAAGAGTTGCAGACAAGTATAAATAAATGGACTGAAGCACTTAGAGAGAACAGAATGGAGATGCGTAAAGAGAAAACAAAAGTAATGGTGATCGGGGAGCAACATGAGATAAAAATCATGGTAGATAAGGTAAAATTGGAGCAAGTGACGAAATGGAAATATTTGGGAGTAGAAATAACTAGTTCAGGAAAGCAAGAAGAAGAAATTAACAGCCGAATAGGAAAAGCAATGAAAGTGTTTTGCAGTATCAGCAATACGATTGTGGGGAAAAAAGAAATAACAAGGAAAACAAAAGTAAACGTCTATAAAACAATAATAAGACCAATACTGACATTTGGATGTCAGTATTGGAGACATGGAAAACAGATAAAAAAGAAATAAGTAAAGTCCAAGCGGTAGAAATGAAATACATGAGGAGAGTAAAGGGAGTGACAAAGAGAGAAAGAATCAAGAATGAAGAAATAAGAAAAGAACTAGGAATGGAGGCGATACGCGAATACATAGAGAAGAGGTAGTTGGGATGGTGGGGCCATCTGAAAAAATGGGACAGGAAAAACCAGTGAGAAGGGTATGGGAAGCTAGACCTGGGCAGAAAAGAAAAAGGGGAAGACCTGAAACTACCTGGGATGACATAATAGAAAAGATATTA
Source organism: Platypus cylindrus (assembly GCA_949748235.1). NCBI lineage: Eukaryota > Metazoa > Arthropoda > Insecta > Coleoptera > Curculionidae > Platypus > Platypus cylindrus. Next base: position 47,670,535 of record OX456488.1, on the reverse strand, counting down.
CAAAGAAGAAGAATAACGATGAGTGAAGCTAGTAGGATGGCAAACAACAGGAAAGAATGGAGAAAGTTTTGCGACGCAGTGACGCGAAGCAAAAACGCATAAGCCTAGAGAAAGAAAGAAAAAGAAGAAAAAAGGAAAAAAGATAAAGACTAACAAGCCTACACCAGAAATGGTAGACAAACTTAACGATATATATATATATATATTAATTTTTTATATTGGATAGTATATAACAGGACAGAAATTCCAATAAAAAGCTAAGTAAAAATGTTAATTTAGTAAGGAAAAAACTATATGACTTTTATATGGTGTATGTTAACTTATAACTCATCAAATGATTTTCAACGAGTATAATACTATACTTTTTCAACCACCATCGTTAATAAAATTAAAGCTAATTAAAAAATTGTATATAAAATAGCCAGAATTAAATTTCATAGACCTTGCTAACTCGACATGAAACTTCAATTGTATTGACTATTGAGTGTCATACATTTATTGAAAATACTAATTATTTCGTTATAAATATTGTTGTATTTTACATGTATTATTTCATGTATATAGTAATGTATATAAGTAGATATACAACAGCAGAACTAGACCCCTGGTTCAAAATTTCGCCACCAGAGGGCACTACCATCGCTGGAGCCCCATTTTGATGTCATTGAGTTTCATGTGTTGTCCGCTATATGGGGTTGTGTGTAAATTTTCATTTTTCAATTTTTATGTTAGATGGCGCTTTATGTGTCAATTGTCACCGTCATATTTTTGCATTTTGTGTGTCAATTATCAGTGTCAAATTTATTTGCGTCAATGAAATGTCATATTTATTTTTGGACTGTGACGCCAAGTTTCAATGTGGTTTCCAAGGTATCTTTTGATTTAATGTTTGAAGTTTGATGTTGTGTGGATAGATGTCGGTAGAATCGGATATTGTCAAGAATTTGAAAAAAGCTGAAGGCCTGTACGGCGTGCTTACCACATGAATAAGTATAAAGATGCCATCGGGGTGCAGTCATAATAGGCGTCCTTACACGTATCCCCAATGTGGTAAGCCACCTCGTGATTGCAGCAGTAAAGTAGAGGAGTAAAGGAAAAGGAGAGAGAGACAGATGATAGAGAAGATTTTTAAAATAAAATTTTTAGATGTGAATAGGAATCTACCCTATAAACTTTTATGGGGGTATGAGGACCTTACCATTGCACCACAAAGCCAACCGACATCCATAATGTTGGGTTGCGTATATAAATTGAATTTTGGGTTGTGCCGAACAATAATCTGTATTCTTAATATAAAATATTAGATCTTTAACAGGATGTTATTTGAAAGGATTATAAGGGCGAAAATTTTTTCTATAAATGTTATAATTTGTATTAAATCTAAATTAACATATTTAGCCATATGCAAATTGCTATAAAATTATTATAAAATGTGATAATGTCAATTAAATTTAGCCTATTAATTAAGGGAACGACATGGGATGTATTGATGAAAATTATGTTTACCAAATCAGATTCTGTTAAGCATATATAGTCTTTTCCTGTCTAGTAATTTGAATCATTTTTAATTCCTCATTATTATCACTTGTTATGATTATATTCTTACAACAAATAAAACGTAAATAGTTTAATTCCATTGTACTAAAATATATATATATATATATATATATATATATATATATGACAAATCCACTGCATATTTAAAATCAGTGTTTCCAATTAAAATTCTTCCAATTCGAGGACGCTATTTAATTTTATAAAAGGCCTAATGTGTAGTCGACCATCAATCATTCAGTTATTGTAGAAAATCTCGTATATCCAATACATATTAGTGTTTTCCTATTCAAATGCTTCAAAATAAGAGGGCATTATTTAATTTTACAAAAGCGGTACAAGTGGATCTTCCAGATAATAAGATTCTGTTTCTGCCCCTATGAATAACGGAAATTTTCAACAAAAATTTGCACCTTTTTTTGCCGGGCAAGTTCAGCATTATTTTTAAAGAATTAACTGCAGTTAATAATTAAAAATTGACTCCAGCCTTTGAAGTGGCTTTCAGTTAATTCAGGTAATATAAAACCGTAAAAAAATTAAAATTATCTTCATGATTATTCTTTCTAAAGTCAATAATTACTTTTCCAGATTTCACGGTTTTCAACTTGCTAATATATATATCTAAAATAGTTAAGAGAAAATAAAACGATTTATATTTTAAAAATGTATATTACAATATGTATATTATTGCTAATATAATAAATTATCAATTATACAAGTCAACAAATATCTTTTCTTTATTTATTAACATGCATTCTTTCAAACAAAAACTGCGCTCATCTAATGCTAAATTACAATATTCATCTATTATACTTTCTACACTTACTGGATAAATTAATTCTGATAACAATTCTTTAAAAGCTTTTATAAAATTATTATAAAAAGTGTTAAAGTCAGTTAAATTTAGCCTATTAATTAAGGGAACCACATGATATGTATTGATGAATATTATGTTAACCAAATCAGATTCTGTTATGCATATATTCTTTTCCTGTCTAGTAATTAGAATCATTTTTAATTCTTCATTATTATTACCTGTTATGATTATATTCTTACAACAAATAAAACGTAAATAGTCTAATTCCATTGTACTAACATATATATGACGAATCCAATACATATTTAAAATCGGTGTTTGCCTTTCAAATTCTTCCAATTCGAGGGTATTACTTAACTTTATAAAAGGCCTAAAGTCCATGGCCCTATTTAATCCAACATTAATTAATATATTATCACTTATTGCAGAAAATCTTGTATTTAATAATAAAGGTTTTGCTTCATTTTTTTCACTAATTTCATGTTCAAACTTATCTAATAGTTCAAACAAATCTTTGTTAATTTAATCAGGACCTAAAACGCATTTATTTTTAGAAGGCGTCATGTTTATACAGTTTTTTTACAACTAATTGTTTTTCATAGTATATTTGTCTTACGAATCCAGCTATTATGAGAATTATCAAAACCAAGCCATTTTACATATACCATGTTGCCTTTTTTCTTTAACACTTTCTCAACTAAATAGATAACTGGTTGCTTTGTCTTCTGCAATTCATAACTATAGAAAGATCCCTTTATTGGCTGTTTATTTAAATCTTCCAACAAATACGTTACAGGATTGGTGTAATTGATTTTGATAATTTTAAATAGTTCGGTGGCCCAGTTAGGTGTGTACCCTTTATCGAAAACATGCTTTTCTTTACTGATGCGTACCATATCGCAAACATTTAATTTCGATCCTGGAAAGATTTTCATATGGCTATAGATTATATCCAACAACTTTTTCTTAATTGTCTCACCATCACATGGCTTCATTTTAATTGTACTATGTTTTGCTTCATTATCTTTTTTGACAATAACTGCTAAAATTGAAATCCACTTGTGCGTTCCATTTAAACTGAAATATTTCTACAGTCGTTCTTTTATAGTACGAACTGTTCGTTCAGCAATGGCTGCTTTCATTCGCGAATATGTTGAATAGTGATTAATTTTGTATTGTTTAAGCAAATCTTGAAAATGACGATTGCAGAATTCTTTGCCTTGGCCCGTTTGTAAATTTTTAAGGCTACGTTTTGAGGTAGTTTATATTTTAAAAAACGCTTCCACCACCGAATCACCAGATTTATTTTTTAGCGGTTCGGTCCAAATATATTTAGAAAAACAGTCAATAACAAGCAGAAAATATTTAAACTGGTTATTATCTTTTGCATATATATCCATTTGAGCAAGATCTGCTTGCCATAAATCGTCTAACCCTTTAATAATTGTATGCCTCTTCTGAAAATTCCATCTTTTTGGTTTATGTAGTTCATTACCAACTTGATTTTTTTATTTCGATGCCATTTAGCGCTTTATCACTTTAAACATTAAATAACAGGTGTCTAGAATCTTACCAAGCTACCTTCAGTCTAGACGTGTTGTTCCTGGTTGTTTATCAGCTTTGGAATAATTAAGGTTTTCTATCTTGTCGCGATTATTAAATACATCCATCTGAACCTTATCTAATGTTTTAATTATATCTTCAATCGTCTTATTAGATTCAGCTCTACTGCTATCAGATAATGCATAATTAAAAAATTCTATAAAATAATAATTCTATAAAAATAATTCTATAATTTTTGTCTCAAATGTGTTGATTAAATCATTAATTCTATTAGATATATCTATTAATAGTCTATTATTTTCTTCACTTTTAGCCACATCTTGCTGTAGCATTAAATACAAATTCATTATTGGTCCACATAAACCATCCACATATTTTTTATTAACATCATTTTGAATGGGTAAATTAACGTTACATATTTTTAAACCTCCAATATCTAAATCACCATAATATGTGAATGAAAATAATGACGAGGAAGTAGGCGAGGAAGAAATCTGATAATGTGAATATTTCCCGGACGAACGTCCAAACTTATCTATACTCATCATCGTTGTTTAACTAAGTAATAATACTTATGACCTGGTAATATAATAATATATAATTTTTGCTTCTTTTAATTCTTCAATAATTGACGCAAACTCGTTACTATAAGAAGAATTACTTGCTTGTTGCAATGCGAATAGCAATCGTAGTCTATCAACTGGTTCATTAACATCACCCCAATAAACATATTCTATTGGCTTGGAATTATAGACCATATTATAATTTCCACCTTGCTTTATCAACAATGGACGATAATACGTCGATATTTTTGATTTCTGACTCCAACTATTCTGCCTTGAGAAGAGTAACCCTTTCTGTATAGATTAGTGTTATCTAATATGCGATCCAATTCCTCTAGGTCTTTACTAGTATAATTTTTAGGATCTTTATAAAACAATAAATTATAAAGTCCCTTGCTACCTGTATATAGTTCTCTACCTATTATTATATGGCCAGTAGTTTTATCAAATTCAATTTTATTAGGACCCAAGGTGCATGTATTAGTGATAGCGTTATATCTTGGAGAATGAGTAATGTCAATATTAGGAGAATGCTGAAAATAGTCCTTTATAGGTTCTTGAGAAACTTGTGGATATTTATCTAATTCCGGTGTATCTACATTAGTAATTGTATCGTAGCTTTGATCTACTTCATCATCCTCCTCATCTAGCTCGTCTTCCTTTTCCATTTCTTCCTCCTCCTCCTTCTCCTCCCCCTCGTCCTCCTCTTCTACTTCTTCATCTATCTTGTCAATTTGATCTACTTCAGATATCTCTTTTTTTTTAATTTTCTTTACATTTTTCATTTCGTTTCCATTTATTTCAGACGTTTTATTTTTAACAACCACATTGTCTGCTGCTAATTTTTTTAACTGATCAGTAACAGGTGTAAAAATTCGGTTCAATGTACCAAATCAAAGCCACATCGATATCGACCATTATTTAATTCGAATTCTTTTACAATTACTAATGATTTAAATTTATTACTATTCCAACATTGTTGACACATGTTTTTAAAATAATTGTACGATATATCTGGTGTGACATGTTATCCTGCTTATCACATAGAACATAGTCGAATATAAATACAGAGTTTGCTTTAGCTTCATCAGGATCAATAACTAATTTACTATCTTTATATGGGAAATATTTTATTTCTTTAACTTGCTGCAATACATTTTTCAATAATTTATACTTAGGCTGATAAAGAGATTTTGAATAAAGATACATATTAGCAAATTTTAATCCATTTCGATTCAATAACAAAGCTAAGAGTGAATTTGTTTTGCCACACCCGCTCGGACCACAGAAAATTCCGGGAAAATAATTTGGTAGTAATTCACTGTGAATATATGTTTTAGATGTCGAATCATCGAAGTCCAAATTCTCGATGGCAAGTTTAAAATTTTGTCTTACTAAACGCATTTTTGTAACCATTATGGAGATGAAAACGTATTGGCTATATAAATGAATTCATTTTGCTTATACAGTTTAGTAATATGAAACCTATTCACTACAGAGGTGCGGGTATAGTAAATTCGTTAATTGATAAGCTCCCCTTTGAGGCCCATCTCCCTCATTATCAGTGGTGCGGACCTGGCACGCCAATCCCGAAGCGCCTGGCACGTGGTGATCCTGGAATCAACCCATTAGATGGAGCTTGCAAGCATCACGACCTCGCATACAACTCAAGTTCTGCATTATCTGATAGACGTAAGGCGGACAAAGAATTAGATGATCCTGCTTGGGAACGAGTGAAATCAAAAGATTCCAGTTTTGGTGAAAAAGCTGCATCTTGGTTAGTTGTAAATACAATGAAAGCTAAAAGAAAAATGGGAATGGGGCTTTCATTCAAAACACACGTTATCGATCCTACATCGAAAGTGTTAAGAAAATATAAGAATCATAAAAAGGTTTGCAACAAGCAAACCTGCTTGTTGCGATGCGAATAGCAATCGTTATCTATCAACTAGTTCATTAACATCATCCCAATAAACATATTCTATTGGCTTGGAATTATAGACCATATTATAGTTTCTACCTTGCTTTATCAACAATGGACGAATTATACGTCGATATTTCTGATTCCTGACTCCAACTATTCTGCCTTGAGAAGAGTAACCTTTTCTATATAGACTAGTGTCATCTAATATGCAATCAAATTCCTCGAGGTCTTTATTAGAATAGTAATAATATAGTAAAGTAGTAATAAAATAGTAATTTTATTAGGACCCAAGGTCCATGTATTAGTGATAGCGTTATATCTTGGAGAATAAGTAATGTCAATATTAGGAGAATGCTGAAAATAGTCCTTTATAGGTTCTTGAGAAACTTGTGGCTATTTATCTAATTGAGGTGTATCTGCATTAGTAATTGTATCGTCGTTTTCATCTACTTCATCATCCTCCTCATCCAGCTCGTCTTCTTGTTCCATTTCTTCCTTATCCTCTTCCTCCTCTTCTACTTCTTCATCTATCTTGTCAATTTGATCTACTTCGGATATCTCTTTTTTTTTCAATTTTCTTTACAATTTTCATTTCGTTTCCATTTATTTCAGACGTTTTATTTTTAACAACCACGTTGTCTGTCGCTCATTTTTTTAACTGATCAGTAACAGGTGTAAAAATTTGGTTCAATGTACCATCTTCATTAGAACGTCCCAATTTTAAGGCTAAATATTTTTTTCGGGCATCATTAGTTAATTCTAAAATTTTTCATTTGCAGGCACTTTCCGACTTATCTAGAAGCTTCATGATTATAAAAAGAACTGTTTTTTTGAAAATAAAACTATTCATGAACCTTTATATATACATCAAAGCCACATCGATATCGGCCATTATTTAATTCGAATTCTTTTACAATTACTAATGGTTCAAATATATTACTATTCCAACATTGTTGACACAAGTTTTTAAAATAATTGTACGATATATCTGCTGTGACATGTTCATCAAAAATATTTTTAAGTTAATATCATTGTGTTTAAAAAGTACAATCACATTGCAATTGTCTCTTATTAATTGTTTAGGGATTTTGGAATCAGTTTGACATAAATATGCTACGTTTATGGATTTGTGTCGTCCCATTGAAAAATATGTCCTAATTTTATCCTGCTTATCACATGAAACATCGTCGAATATAAATACAGTTTTCTTTAGCTTCATCAGGATCAATAACTAATTCATTATCTTTACATGGGAAATATGTTATTTCTTTAACTTGCTGCAATACATTTTCCAATAATTTATACTTAGGCTGACAAAGAGATTTTGAATAAAGATAGATATTAGCAAATTTTAATCCATTTGGGTCAAATAACAAAGCTAAGAGTGAATTTGTTTTGCCGCACCCGCTCGTGCCACAGAAAATTCCGCCAAAATAATTTGGTAGTAATTCACTGTGCATATATGTTTTAAATGTCGAATCATCATAATGCAAATGCTCGATGGCAAGTTTAAGATCTTGTCTTACTAAACGCATTTTTGTAACTATTATGGAGATGAAAACGAATTGGCTATATAAATGTATTCATTTTGCTTATACAGTTTATTAAAATGAAACCTATTCACTACAGAGGTGCGGGTATAGTAAATTCGTTAATTGATAAGCTCCCCTTTGAGGCCTATCTCACTTATTATCAGTGGTGCGGACCTGGCACGCGAATCCACAATCGCCTGGCACGTGGTGATCCTGGAATCAACCCATTAGATACAGCTTGCAAGCAGCACGACCCCGCATAAAACTCAAGTTCTGCTATATCTGATAGACATAAGGCGGACAAAGAATTAAAAGATCGTGCTTAGGAACGACTGAAATTAAAAGGTTCCAGTTTTGGTGAAAAAGCTGCGTCTTGGTTAGTTGTAAATACAATGAAAGCTAAAAGAAAAATGGGAATGGGGTTTTCATTCAAAACACACGTTATCGACCCTACATCGAAAGCGTTAAGAAAATATAAGAATCATAAAAATCAAGCTTAAAAGGATTAAAAGAAGCCCGATTTGCTATTAAAAAAGCAGGGAGCCGAAAAAATATCCGTGTGCCTCTCGCTATTAAATTTGAGCATAAATCTGGAGGATTTTTACCAACGTTACCTATTTTATCTGCCTTGGAAGCAATGGGTGCCCTAGCTGGAGGAGCGTCTATTGTAGCTAAAAATATATACGATAAAGCCTTATATTTGAATTTATATTTCAAATAATTCAACAAAATATAAAATTCGAATTATAAGCAAAAATGCTGTGTTTAAAGATAGTGAGTGGGAGAGTTTAGTCAGATTCCTCGCTCCAATATTTATTTCATCTGTTTCATCAATACAGAAACTCGATTAAATCTTGTCGATACTCTATTGTGTGGCAGCAGTAACAACCACATCATTTTTAAAACGTGCTTTTAAATTTATTGGTAAAAGAAGAAATCATGGTAACGACTAATCAAATTTTAGAATTAAAAGATATGATTAACAGCATTGAGTATCCACTCAAATTCCATGATTATTTTATAAATATATTGAGTAATCAATTAGAGCTACCAGAAGAAATGGTATCAGAATATTTGGAGCCTTGTTGGGGGCATCGTACAAATGAAGATGATTATGATTGCGAGGTAATTGATGGCCCTCTACATACACATAATATTAACTGTTTCATATGTGAAGAAATTATTTTAAATCGATATATTTGAGTTTTTGTGTTTATTATATTTTTATATCAGTTTATATATATATATATATATATGTATCGTAAAGCCTGTCTACCATTTCTGGTTTAGGCTTGTTAGTCTTTATCTTTTTTCCTTTATTTGTCTAGGCTTATACGTTTCCGCTTCCCGTCACTGCGTCGCAAAACTTTCTCCATTCTTTCCTGTTGTTAGCCATCCTACTAGCTTCACTCATCATTATTCTTCTTCTTTGTAATATCTTTTCTATTATGTCATTCCAGGTAGTTTCAGGTCTTCCCCTTTTTCTTTTCTGTCCAGGTCTAGCTTCCCATACCCTTCTCACTTGTCTTTCTTGTCCCATTCTTTTCAGGTGACCCCACCATCCCAACTGCCTCTTCTCTATGTATTCGTGTATCGCCTCCATTCCCAGTTCTTTTCTTATTTCTTCATTCCTGATTCTTTCCCTTTTTGTCACTCCCTTAACTCTCCTCATCTATTTCATTTCTACCGCTTGAACTTTACTTATTTCCTTTTTATCTGTTATCCATGTCTCACATCCAAATGTCAGTATTGGTCTTATTATTGTTTTATATACGTTTATTTTTGTTTTCCTTGTTATTGCTTTTTTCCCCACAATCGTATTGCTGATACTGTAAAACACTTTCATTGCTTTTTCTACCCGACTGTTAATTTCTTCTTTTTGCTTTCCTGAACTAGATATTTCTACTCTCAGATATTTCCATTTCGTCACTTGCTCCAATTTTACCTAATCTACCATGATTTTTATCTCCTGTTGTTCCCCAATTACCATTACTTTTGTTTTCTCTCTACACATCTCCATTCCGTTCTCTCTAAGTGTTTCATTCCATACATTTATGCTTGTCTGCAGCTCTTTTTCGTTAAATGCTACCACCATTCACTTCACTTTCCTTATTATTTTGTCCATGTAAATATTAAATAATGTTGGACTTAGTCCTCCTCCCTGTCTTAGTCCGTCTTTCGTTTAAAATTTTTTTGTTCAAATCACGCTATTTGAGTTTTCTTCATATATTTTTTTTATTAAGTTAATCATTTTCCTGCTTATCTCTTTCTCTGACATCATCTTCCACAATCTATCTCTTCTTACTTTATCAAATGCTTTTTTTAAATCTAGAAAACCCATGTATACATTTTTTTTTTCTGTTACTTGCTTTTTCCACTATCTGCTTAATCGTAAATATATGGTCTTGAATGTTTCTTCCTTCCCTAAATCCTGACTGGGATTCGAGAGATTTCTCAATTTTACTTTTTATTCTATCGTTTATCATGATTTCCAACACTTTCATGTTTGTATTTAATAAGGTAATTCCTCTATAATTGTTACAATCTTTCTTATCTCCTTTCTTAAAGATTGGTACTATCAGTGCATGCTGCCATTCTTTCGGTATTATTTGCTCTTTCCATACTTTGTTATATATGTCCAGCATTACCTGTCTTCCTTCTTCCCCCATATATTTTATCATTTCGGTCGTTATTGTGTCACTTCCTGGTGCTTTTCCATTCTTCAGTTGTTTTATGGCCTTTTTCAGTTCCTCCAGATTAAATTCTTCTTCATCGTCCTTGCTTTCCTTTTTCTCTGTATTGACTACCTCTCTTGTATCGGTCCTCTCTATATTGTCTGACAGCAGCTCTTCAAAGTATTGCTTCCATCTTTCCATTATTTCATCTTCCTGCTTTAATATTCTTCCCTTTTTGTTATTTATATATGTAGCACTGTTGGTCTTTCCTTTTCTTATTGTTCTTAGTCTACTATAGAATATTTTTTCCCCCTCTGTAGCTTCGTTTTCTAATTTATTGCCGAATTCGGCCCATTCATTTCTTTTCGCCTATAATACTAATTGCTTCACTATTTTCCTTTCTTCCTTGTAACACTGATACGTTTCTCTAGTTTTTTTGGTAGATATTCTTTCCATTTTTTCTTTTTTAATCTCACTCTTCTCTTGATCTCTTCTGTCCACTATGCCATTTGTTTTATTTTCTTATTTCTTTTTATTTTTCCACACACTTCCGAGCTTGCTTGTAGTATCATCTTTTTGAATTCCTCCCAACTCTCTTCCAAACTTAATGTCTTCCATTTCTCATTTCTGCTCTCGATCATCCTCTTCATTTTTTCTCTATATTGCTTTGCCACCTCTCCGTCTTTTAGTCTATACGCTTTTATTTTCTCATATTCTATCTTATCGTCTTTTCTCTCTCTGTTGTCTGATTTTAGTGGTTTCTTTATCTTTGATATAGCCATATAATGATCACTTCCCACTTCCGGTCCTCTTGACACTTTTACATCTACTATGTTCTTTCTATTTTCATTTCCTGCTACTATGTAGTCTATTATCGATTTTTCATTTTTGCTGCTCATCTCTCTAGTATATTTGTGTATATCTTTGTGCTTATAATAAGTATTTGCTATAAACATATTGTTGATTCGTCAAAATTCTATCAATCTTTTTCCGTTATCGTTTAGCATTGTCTCCCCATTCTGGCCCAATATTCTACTCCATACAGGTCCATACACAGTTATTATTGTTTTAATGCTCTCCTTATCGTCCATCATATTAATTGTCAATATCCTCTCTGAACACGCCTCCCATTTTTCTATATTGTATGCCCATTCCTTTTTTATCATACATGCGACTCCTTCAGCTGCTCTTTTCTCTGTTTCCACTACGCTATATATAAATGCACTTCCTTTCATCATTTTTTGCAATCCTCTCCCTTTTTTTTTTCGTTTCCGTTATTGTAAGTATGTCTATCTTATTTTCCAGAAACTCATCTCCTAGTTCTATTTCTTTTCCTTTTATGCTTCGTATATTCCATGTTGCCAATCTCCATATTTCTACATTTTTTCTTCTCATTGTTTTCTGCTCCTTTCCCCACTTCTTTTTCAGTTTTTTGTATGTTTCTTCTTTTCTTCCCAGCTTCCATAATCTATCCTATTTCTATATTGTTCCTGCTTTCTTCTGTATATTTGGCACTTTTTGCTAGTGGCCATGTGCTCTACATCTTTACCTTTAATTCTTGTACAGTTGGCGCATTTTATCTCATTTTTCTCACAATCTTTCCCTTCATGTCCTTCCTGTCCACATCTTTAGCATACCTCCGCTCTTGTACAGCACATGGCTACTTGCCCATAGCAGCAGCATTTATAGCAGATCGCAATCTTTACATATTCCTCTACATGTTTTACAGTAAAATCTATCAGTAATTTTCCCTTTGTTACCACGTACTTGAATATCTCCTTGTCAGCTTCTATTACCCAGTCTTCTACATATTGTTTACTGCTCCTGAAGGCATTTTTTAACTGCTCTCATTACTGTCTTCACCTCTCTAATCCCCACCATTTTTCTTATTTCTTCATTTTCTTTTATTATTTCATTTACGATTTCTTCTTCAGTATACCCTTGCTCAACTTTGCTCTTGTTTTAGCTCGTTCCTGCACTTCATCCCTACCAATCCACTTTTGTATTTTTTTATTTCCATTATACCTTCTTCACCTACTTCTTCTATCGTAAGTTTTTCTCGTATTTTTTCCATTACCTTCTCACCTTCTACCGCTTTCACTGTTATTTCTCTTATTTTTTCAGGTGTTTTCCATCCTTTTATCTTTTTTGTATCATTTCTTTTTTCTTTTCCGTGATAGCCGCATATATCTTTTTGCTCATATTTTGGGTTATTGTACCTCCCCCTATCAATTCCGATATGTTTGCTTCCAATTTGTCCATTCTGTTTTTGAATTGTTTCTCTATTTGTTCCAGCCTTAGCTCTACTTTATCTTTTTTTTCTGGTTTTTGTTTTTTCTCTTCATTTTCTATGTTTTCATATACTGTAGCGGTCATTTTAACTAATATTTTTTCTATATTCTCTATACTTTTTTCCATTTCTTGTCGAGTTTGTCCTTCTTCTCTTTTATTCCTCATTTTATGTACCCTAATTTCTTTTTGTATCAGTTTGATTTGATTCATTAACTCATCTGATACTCCACTTAATTTTTTCTGACTATCTTCATTTTCTTCTTTCCACTGAGACATATCATTCTGTCTTAATTTTATTCTTTTTTCATGCTATCTTCAACCTCGCTCATCACTACACCTCTATACGATGTGTTTGCTTTTTCTTGCTCCTCATATTCCTCATCTTCCTCCGTTGAGGTTTTTCTTTTTCTATTCTCCACTTTTTCCACTGGTGGAGTTCTTTTGATTTTAGTCGCCACTTTGAATGGGTTTTTAGCCTCCATTCTTGCGAAATCAATCCTACTTCTATCTATAATTCTAGAATAATATTAAATATTTATCTCAGTATAAAATACAAATAAAAGTTGTTTTTGTTTCTTATCTCGATAACACCGTTCCTGCTTATCAGGTCAGCTTGTTATTTGGAAATTGCTCGGAAGGGCACTTTCCTATACTTATCTGAATTTCTTCCTTGTCCCTTGTTCTGTTTTTAGTTAATATCCTTATTAAACTTATAAAAATAAAAAAAATAACTTTATTGATATATTATCCTTAAACCACTAATCAATCAGTACTCTGCTTATCTGTGTATCGACTTTTCGATTTCAGCACAAGCAAACATCCGACTACGTTCACTCTCCGATATAGACTCTTATATCAGTCTATAATAGAAAATAATAAATTTATTACGGAATTAGTTATTTTAATTTATTACTTGCCTATTAATAACTATAAGTTATTTATTTTACCTACTTTCTTACCTTCGTCTATCAACAGATCTGATCTTGTCTGAACTTGAAAAGGGTCAGCTTAGTTGGTAGCGTATATTGTATAGTGATGTTAAGTATAACAAACGGCACAGAAAAATCGTAATTCTCATTTATTTAAAACACACCAAATTTAAGTAAAAGTAATTTTACACATAAGTAATTTTAAACATAAAAAATGAGAAAGTCCATACATACATATTATATATCTATTCTTGAGTTTTTCCTGAGTTAGAAAATTATTAAAGCACCTATCGCAAAAATAAATTACGTTTATTAATCTGGCTTTATATGGGTCCAGGCATATTTTTTATAAGGCAATAGTGATACTTAAGGTTCTCATCTTCCGTGTTATCATCGGGTAACGGAGAGTAATCATTTATTTTAGGTTAATATTTATTTTGTATGTACAATAAATTCACATGTTTTTCTAATTTGGTGTTCGTTATTCTGCAAGGTACTGTTATATAATTTTTTTGTTTTTCAGTGTTTTCATATAACTCTAACGCATAAACATTGACTGAAATGTTATTAAATTTTTCAAATATACTTATTTGATCTATTGAAATTGGTAATTGTAAGCGATCTCTTTTAAATACATTTAAATAATATGGATACGATGAAATTCTATCTGAATGATTAGTAGCAGGATAAAGTCCTGCAATAACGCTCCAATAAAAACATGAATTATCATAATTTTTATATTAAGACACGCCTTTTTATTAGAAATTTCATTAGGTAATTTAATATAGGATGAAGCAACAAGATCGAATTCATATTTATTTATATTTAACTATTGCCTTCAGGGCCCAACCAGTAGCACGTTCTTGAAATTCACCCATTTTATGTAGTATTTGGTCAATGACGTTTTTTTGATACCAGTTTACTAAACCGTGCCACTATGAATTTTTTCATTTCTAGTATGAAAATATTTATCTTCCAAAATTTCTATATTTTCTTTGATGGCGATATATTGAGCGCATAAACAGGTCTTTACTTTAAGTACATTCATTGATTTTAATATATTATTTATACGTCTCTTAAAAAGTTCGAATAAATCGTTTAAAAATTCTGTGGCATCTGTGTATCTTATGTTATAAATGATGCCTGTTCGGATACGGTTGTTGAATGCAGATTTTAGATCATCCCAAATTATTCTATCACTTCTTTTAGAACCTCGCAAATTACCACCAGTGTGAGTCTGGTGATTGCTATTTTTTAATGTAAGACGAAATCTTATTAAGTGACTTAAATTAGTAGAAAGCTTATTACAAACACTTACTGGTTGGTTCTTGCACATGATTTTCATGACGTCTCTGATACTTTTATTCATTTTCTTGATCCATGTGCTCTTTTCTAGACTGGAACTTTCTTGTAACAAAAATACAGCTTTTGAGAGTATATTCACTATATCACTGCTTAAATTAATGGCACTTTCCATGATCACTATATGCAAACTTATACAATTGAAAACAATACTATTAACTTTATGATATTACAAGTAACCAGAAATTTAATTCTTTGTAGTAGAATACTATAACATTACTATGAGCATACGGCTTAAATACCTGATGCAGGTGAGACCACCACCACCGGCAAAAATCATAGTCCCTTTAATAAGAAATTCTTTAAATCTTTAAAAGAAAATCGGTCTGATTTTATATTAAAAATACAGATAAAAATATTATTCCACCCAGTCTAAAATTCCTTAAGAGAAACGTGTTTTTAGTGCTGATCAAATTGATAAACATCTGTTTGTAGGTTTGTCATGAAGTAAAACCGTAATTAATATTAAATACAATAAAGAATGATTGATGTTCGGCTAAACATTAGGCGTTTTGTAAAATTAAATAATGCCCTCTTATTTTGAAACATTTGAATAGGAAAACACTAATATGTATTGGATATACGAGATTTTCGACAATAACTGAATGATTGATAATCGACTAAACATTAGGCCTTTTATTAAATTAAATAGTGTCCTCGAATTGGAAGAATTTGAGTTGGAAACACTGATTTTAAATATGCAGTGGATTTGTCATAGCAAAACATAGTACAATTAAAATGAAGCCATGTGATGTTGTCGGTGAGACAATTAAGAAAAATTTGTTGGATACAATCTATAGCCATAAGAAAATCTTTCCAGGATCGAAATTAAATGTTGGCGATATGGTACGCATCAGTAAATAAAAGCATGTTTTCGATAAATACACACTTAACTGGACCACCGAACTATTTAAAATTATCAAAATCAATTACGCCAATCCTGTGACGTATTTGTTGGAAGATTTAAATAAACAGCTAATAAAGGGATCTTTCTATAGTTATCAATTGCAGAAGACAAAGCAACCAGATATCTATTTAGTTGAGAAAGTTTTAAAGAAGAAAGGCAACATGGTATATGTAAAATGGCTTGGTTTTGATAATTCTCATAATAGCTAGATTCATAAGACAAATATTCTATGAAAAACAATTAGTTGTTTTACGAAAATTGTATAAACGTGACGCCTTCTGAGAATAAGTGCGTTTTAAGTGGTGATCAAATTGATAAAGATATGTTTGAACTACTAGACAAGTATGAACATGAAATTAGTGAAAAAAATTAAGCAAAACCTTTATTATTAAATGCAAGATTTTCTCCAATAAGTGATAATATATTAATTGATGTTGGATTAAATATGGCCATGGACTTTAGGCCTTTTATAAAGTTAAATAATACCCTCGAATTGAAAGAATTTGAATGCAAACACTGATTTTAAATATGTATTGGATTCGTCATATATGTTTTAGTACAATGGAATTAAACTATCTACGTTTTATTTGTCGTAAGAATATAATCATAACAGGTAATAATAATGAGGAATTAAAAATGATTCAAATTACTAGACAGGAAAAGACTATATGCTTAACAGAATCTGATTTGGTAAACATAATATTTTTCAATACATATCATGTCTTTCCCTTAATTAATAGGCTAAATTTAATTGACTTTATCACATTTTATAATAATTTTATAAAAGCTGATTTTATAGCCATTTGCATATGGCTAAATATGTTAATTCAGATTTAATACAGATTATAACATTTATAGAAAAAATTTTCACCCTTCTAATCCTTTCAAATAACATCCAGTTAAAGATCTAATATTTTATATTAAAAATACAGATTATTGTTCGGCACAACCCAAAATTCAATTTATATACGCAACCCAACATTATGGATGTCGGTTGGCTTTGTGGTGCAATGGTAAAATCCTCATACCCCCATAAAAGATTATAGGGTAGACTCCTATTCACATCTAAAAATTTTATTTTAAAAATCTTCTCTATCATCTGTCTCTCTCTCCTTTTCCTTTACTCCTCTGCTTTAGTGCTGCAATCACTAGGTGTGCTTACCACATTGGGGATAGGTGTAAGGACGCCTATTATGACTGCACCCCGATGGCATCTTTATACTTATCCATGTGGTAAGCACGCCGCACAGGCCTTCAGCTTTTTTCAAATTCTTGACAATATCCGATTCTACCGACATCTATCCACACAACATCAAACTTCAAACTTTAAATCAAAAGATACCTGGGAAACCACATTGAAACTTGGCGTCACATTCCAAAAATAAAGATGACATTTCATTGACGCAAAAAAATTTGACACTGATAATTGACACACAAAATGCAAAAATATGACGGTGACAATTGACACATAAAGCGCCATCTAACATAAAAATTGAAAAATGAAAATTTACACACAGCGCCATATAGCGGACAACACATGAAACTCAATGACATCAAAATGGGGCCCCAGTGATTGTAGCGCCCTCTGGTGACGAAATGTTGAACCAGTGGTCTAGTTCTGCTGTTGTATATCTACTTATACAGAAATGTTAATAGTATCACAAAATTTAGCTCTTATTAAATTATTGTGCATTGAAATATAAAGACACATAAATATATTGTGTATATTTTTTCCTTTAAAAATATAGTGTATTATTTCACTTAAAATTTTATTTTATTTAATAGTCACCTTACTTATAAAAAGTAAAAAAAACTTTACAGTAATTAGAATGCGGTGGCTATTGATTATATGTATTCGCAGTTGCTGAGGATTGTCAGACAATTAACCAAAAATTATATAGATAATTAAACATTTATACAAATTTTGAAAATTGAAGAAATATTTACCATTTCATGATATGTTATGAATCATTTTTAATGTTTCCGTATTTGCAATGTGTGTTTCAATTATTTTTTAACTTGATAAAATAATATTAAATAATATTAATAAGGCGCTGCCCAGCTCCATCGTTGATTAATGGAAAATCCTGAAATCTTTTAAATGTTTAATTTGTGCTTCAAAAAAAAAAAGAAATGTTTATATTTTGGTACTAAATCGTGTTTTCCCATTATTCTTTTAATAATTCAATCATTGTAATTATATATTTGTAAGTGCATCATTCCACTGACACCATTCACACATTGACGCCATCTTGGAAAAAAAGGATGAGACATCTTAGATTATTGCCACTATCTTTCTTTCCAAATCAATCAAAATAACGGGGCGGGAACAAACACCCCTTCATAGCATCACCCTCAACAAATCAACGGGCCGGGAACCATGCACACATCCCCCCCATACACTCATATTCATGCACTTCTAGAAACATTGAGGCCATATTGGATTATTGACGCCATCTTGGATTTTGGCACAGGAGCGGCTTGGTCTTGCTACTTACAACGTCTCACCCGTGAACTCATTTTTACTATAATGAGAATTAATAACATTATACAGCTTCTATTAGGACACAGAAAATAGTATATGTTTCGATTAAAAGTTAAGTAGATAATACTCCGCCAGAGTACGCCGCCAGATTCAAAATTAAATCAAAATGTTCACACAGATACTGTGTAGGCAGTTTGTCTTGTCCTGTGGTTTTCTGTGAACGGTCGTAAGTATTCTGCAACTCCAAAAGATGGCGCAGAATTATTTGTAACAAACTACTACAGCATAGTTCAACTTGCATGATCTGTATGCTTCAAAAGCAAATGAACGAAAAGGGCAAATTCAGGCTTTGATTTTTAATGCGTTTTGTACGTACGGTTATGTTGGTGTTTTATTTTTCAATGTGGGAATTGAAAATTCACATCACCTTCAATGTGTAAGGTCACACTTATAATTGTTTGCTTAATTAGCAAGTAACAAATACACCTATCTATACTATGAGTAGTATTAATATTTCAAGATTGCAGACTTACTAATTGTAAAATTTATATAATTATATAATAGGAAACATTCTGTAAAAACAATGGGTACTAAAGGTAATTAATTATACGGTTATAACTCTTTTCCTTAAAACCAAAAATTATAAATTTCGTTTCGAAGATTGATTGCCGTGGATTAAAAAAGCAACGATTAATATGAAAGTGGACATGGTTAGCGTTGCCAAATACTAAACAATGGCAGCACTAATTTGACTACGAAATATCATCCAATAACGCCAAGGTCGAACCAGAGTTATCAGAGTAGTAAAAAAAACGACGAACCTCGACGAACGAAAAATTATATGCAGGTCGGTGGATATTTGATCCCAAATTACGTGTAATGTTTTGGAAACAATTTATCTGAGCTGAGAATAAAATCATTATTAATATAATTTTAAATTATTTTAGTTGTTATTAATTTACTATTAAATCTTTCTTACAAAACTGACATCATTAGTTTTGAATATTTGCAATCCGTCAAAGATCACTGGAATAATGAATTTAAGTTTTTCTTAAAATAAGAAAGTGTTCCCTAACAAACAAAAAATGGCCCAATTGGCACCTCGGGGTCTGTCAAAAAAAATTTTCGCAATTTTCATGGAAAACGTGCGTTTTATTAGAAAAAAACGACCAATCTGGCAACTCTTTGCGTAGTTACATTCAATAGCATGTGTTTATGTTTTTGAATATCAAGTCATTTGCATATCATTTTTCGTGAGGTTCCTCGTTTTTTTTTGCTACTCTGAGAACGCTGGTTCGATGTTGCCGATATTGGACGATATTTTATAGTCGAATTGGCGCTGACATTGTTAGATACATGTGTTATAAAAAAATACTCAACAGATATAAACCTAACGACTTTCAATAGCGATTTGCCGATTCCCTCTTTTGGAATCATTACTATGAATTGATGGCCTGTGAACACGAACGGGATTATATAATCGCTAGCAGGCACTTGAGAAAGCGTACCTCTTATCAATAATACGTACTCTAAGCGAACTGACGATGGGGTTGAACTAGTTGTTGTAGAGTGTTAATTTGGTTTGTTGGTGCTGAAGTATAAAGAAACTACCTTGTTCTGCTGCTTGATACTGTAACGAAGTTAATTAAAATAATCGGGATTCGAATGAGAAAAAATACTTCGTGCGAAGCATACCTGGGAGAAATACCCATCGCAGAAGATGTTTTTTTTGTGTTGTTGATTTTCCTTTTGGCAATTGTTATTATTGTAACTTTTGATAACTATTCAACGTTAACGTTTGGTAGTAGATTATATTGCTTTACAAATATTGGTATGCTGTCGCTATTATTGTTAGTTTATTTTTTATATTGGCGCCCAGAATAAAAGTGTGTTTTTGTTAAATTGCTTACCGGTAAATTGTTATTGCATACGGGCTAATACACACAGAATAAGCAAAGGTATTATTAAGGAATATTACCTTAGAGCATTGGGACTGTAAAGGTGAAAACAACTTAGGGTAAATAAAATGTATTTTTATTAAGTTGTTTTAAACATAGGGGGTTGCAGCAGCACCTATAGGAAAGTGTTATTGTAAATCTTCCACCCTGAACCTTGATTTTAATAAACAATCTAGGTTATAAAAACGGCCCGATTTGGCCGAGATAGCAAGTTGTTTCAGGACTTCAAGATACCTAGCTGTAAAAGATGGGGTAGAGGAAACAGTAAAACAACTTCACTTGAAGCAGCAGAGTAATCCTCTCATCCGAAGAGGGATGTAAACTGTTCATAGTTCCTGTCGTTACAGGGCGGAAACACTTTGCTTGACCTAACCCTTTCCTTTCGCCAATCGAGTTCTCGAATGGCGACTCTGTTCCTCTAGTGATCGAGTTCTCGAGATTCAGTTCCTTTGACCTATCGAGTTCCCGAACGGCTACTCTGTTCTCCTGGTTATCGAGTTCTCGAGACCCAGTTCTTTTGGCCAATCGAGTTCTCGAACGGCTACTCTGTTCTCCTGGTTATCGAGTTCTCGAGACCAAGTTCCTTTGGCCAATCGAGTTCTCGAAGCGTATTTTTTTCCGCTGGTGATCGGGTTCTTGAGATCTACTTCCGGTGGCCAATCGATTTCTCGAACAGCTTCCTTTCCCAACATACGTGTCAAGCAAAGGCCCATGACCGACGATAATTGGCCGAATTAACATAATATCATTATTTCATAATCATTTAAATTATTTTCAGTATTTTTCACCCCATAGCTGTGCGGTACCTGCTGCCGTGAGATTGTTTTATTTATTATTAGCTATAAGGGTTAATCAATGCATTCACTTTTATTTTCTAGGAAATAGGTATTTTAAATTTACAGTATAGTATATCTGATTTCTTTAAATACAGTTATAGAAAATAAAGGTAAGAGTAAAAAGGTATATATGATTGTTTAAACCCGAATGTATTGATTGATTTATTTTATTTTTGCGAGAGTATGTCTTTTTGTTAATAACGATTTATAATCTAGAATATACGTTATATTTTTGATTCAGCTGGCTTATCTTTCGTATTCATTTTCTATGAACTTTCGAAGATCTCCACTGTCTAAAGGCTACTCGTAAAGGCTTTTCCCCCCACTTTCCCTTTGGAGTAGTGAGGCGCCGTAAAGCAAAATAAAAACCAAAAGGTGGCGCCCGAACAGATATCAATAACATATCAAATATATTATAATAGTCAACATCGACAGAAAACGAAAAAGCGCTACAGTACTTTACTAAATAAATAAACAACCACTTAAAGTTTAATTAACAACAATGGCCTACTAACTAATTTAGCACATGATTGATAACAACAGCATTTAAAACTAAAAGACTTAATCTATTTATACAGTCCTACATCTCCTACTCTTAGCACCACGTACGTTCCATCCTAAGTTACCTTGTTAACTCATGTATTCTAACCTGGTTATGGTTAATACCATCGTTCTCTTTTCGTGCTGGAGGTCCTAGTGCTGCATTTCTAGTTACTTTTTATTATCCTTCTTACCTCATGTTGTTTGTTTCGCTTCGCTACGTATTATTCACATCCTTGCTTTGATGCACGGATTTGCTTTTACCAAAGTGCTTGTTCTTTACTTGATGTAAAGAACGTCGCGCCTTGGTGTTTGTAATAGTCAATACTAATATATTTAATTGTTCAGAAACTCAGTTTATGTTGACATTCAATTTACCAATTTTAATTATAATATCATTGTTTATTAATTATGTTTGTTATAAATAATTCCACAATGTAGGTTATGTTTTAATAACTGCGTACGGGGTTCCAGATACCTGTTGCCAATCTAGACGAATATATCCAGTTTCCTTTGCTAATCGAGTGCTCAAGCGGCTCCCTATCCACTTGGTGATCAACATCTCGAGGCCCGGAATTTCCTTTTATCAATCGAGTCATCTAACGACTCGTTACATACGAGGTTATCGAGATCTAAAGACAAAGTTCCCTTTGCCAATCGAGTCCTCGAAAGGCTCCCTATCCACAGGGTGCCCGAGGTCTCGAGATCCAGTTTCCTGTTGCCAGTCGAGTTATCGAACGGCTCCCTATTCACCTGGTGATCGAGGTCTCGAGATTAGTTTCTATCGCCAGTCGAGCTCTCAAACGGCTCGTTTTCCCTACCTACGTGCCAAGCAAAGAACTATGACCGACGACAATTGACCGAAATAGTTAATCATTTTATTGTTTTCAGTATTTTTCACCTTATAGCGATGTAGTACCTGCTGCGCTGAGCATATTTTCTTTATTTATTTATTATTATTAGTCATACCGCTTGACCAATGCATTCACTTTTATTTTCTAGAAATAGCCAGCTTTTTAATTTACAGTAAAAATATTAAGTATAGAAAATAGATGTATAAATAAATGGTATATGTTGAGTAAGTGCGATTGTTTACGCCGAATTTACTTACTGATTTGTTTTATTTTTGGGAGAGTGTTTCCTTTTTGTTTAAAAGGATTTAATATTTTTGAGTTGGATACGTTATATTTCTCATTTGGATTGCTTTCCTTTCCTCCATTTTCCAAGGTTCCATGTTCTCGAAACCTTAGAAAAACAATCTCCACTGTCTAAAGATTACGCGTAAAGGCTTTTACACCCACATGTTCTTCGGAGTAGTGGGGCGTCGTAAGGCAAACTAACAATCAAAGGGTGGCCACCGAGCAGATAATAATAATAATTATACGATTAAAATCATTAGCATCTGAAATAAACAAAAAAGTCTTAAAATGTTTTTATTTCAATTTTAATATTATATGATCAGTGGTGTAGAAAAAAAAATAGGAAATTAAGACACATAACAACATAGAAAAACAATGTATAAGCACAAAGCACACGGCAATTAATAAATGCTCAATCTAAATCTTTATGTCGCTATGACCTAGCATTTTCAAGACTTTTAAATAGGAGAGTCTTCGTCCGGGTTGAGATCACTGACATAAAAAAATTTATAAATATACTTTTTAATAAAATGATAAAATAAGTTTCTTAACTGCCGAAACAGCCAATTATAAATTAGAATTCTCTATAAGGCAGAACTCATAACCAAAACAAACAAATCTTCATAAATTAGAATTTTCTATACGTGCCATTCTATAGTGGTCCCAGAAATTTTTTCAATTTTACATCTCGTTCAGTTATCTTTGCTGATTGTAACTGAAACTGTATTGTAAAGTGTAAACTGATCGTAATCGTAACTGTACCGTAATCATAGTGATCATGATCACAATGATGTGAATCATTGTTTTGATTATTGGAAACAGTGGTTAGCTACTAAACTTTGTCCGAAATTAATAGGTAGGTAAATAGTGAAATGACGTCATAATAAATAATTTATCCAAGCATCCATGAATGCCTAATACCATGTCTAATACCATATGCGCTGCTCGTAAAGCAGTGAAATTCACACTAAGCCGTCCAAGTGCATGTAACGTATCACTGGGGTGGGAAATTGGCCACCTACCTGGTAATATACCGTATATGGGTAGTACAAATTAGTTCATTTGTATAATAGTAAGAGATGGTCTGATTTTTGCTCTCGATATCAGCTTCGATATGGTACGCGTCATTTAAATGAATAATTGTTTACAAATCGGCCAGTAGTTAAACAAGGCCGATTCTCCCTCAACTTAGACTCTAGAGGGGGGGTTGTAAATTCAGGGGTAAGGGGGTGGTTTTTCAATATGGTGTCAATCAAAGGGGTGTGTACAAGTTTAAGGGGTGGGGGGTAATTCAATATGGCGTCAGAGGGGATGGTACTAAGGGAAAGGGGTAATGGCGTCGTTGGATTTCATTGGATGGGTGGGGAAAGGGGTAATTCAATATGGCGTCGCTGGATTTCATTGGATGGGTGGGGAAAAAGGTAATTCAATATGGCGTCGTTGGATTTCATTGGATGGGTGGGAAAAGGGGTGATTCAATATGGCACCGTTGGATTTGATTGGTCGGGCGAATGGTGGGTCGTCCGGCGTCCATTAGCGTCACCATGGTTATTGTCCAGTTAATTTTAACGCCATTTTGTCCATTTAATGAGAGTCGCTTAATTACTTTAAAGAAAAAAGGCTGCATGCAGATGTAAAAACCATCGAGGCCAGACGGTCTGACGTTATTTGAAAAGCCAAAAAGTTAAGTGATTTTTAATTGGCAGGTTGATAAGCTACCCTCTATGACGATTATCATTTCTTGTCACAGACGATGAAGAATGTGCTCTTAACAATAATATCATTTGAATGCTATTAAGAATTATCTAGTAAAATTTGTGGTTATCTACACATGAGATTGAGAAGGTCGAAAAGCCACCCTCTACTGCAGACAGATGTAAAAACCATCGAGGCCAGACGGTCTGACGTTATTTGAAAAGCCAAAAAGTTAAGTGATTTTTAATTGGCAGGTTGATAAGCTACCCTGAATATAAAAATAATCTAATCTTCAATAGGGTAGATTTCTATTATCTTGAGAAACCAACTAAGTACACAGACGATGAAGAATGTGCTAAATTCAACTGTATAGAGATTAGTGAAAGGAGGAGCCAATCAGTTTATTTATTTATTTTTTTTTTTTTTTTTTTTTCCAATATAAATATGGGCTCATGTGAGCTATTTGTCAAATGCAGTTTCATCTTCAACAACTACATAAAATATTGAAGTTTAAACAATACATATCGAGTGTTTAAATAATTTGGTTTGATAATTCTAATAGGCTACAGGTAAATATTTGTCAAATACAGTTTCATCTTCAACAACTAAAGGTTTTGTGTTCAGGTAAATATTAATTTATTAGCAATTATTTTTGAAAAATTTATTATTTACTAAATATAATTTATTATATTTTTATTTGTAGAGAAAAATGGATTTAAAATGTCTAAATGCTGCTGCTGTATCATCATCAAAACCAAAAATTGGTATGGATGAACTGGTTCCCGATGAGAAGTATCAAATTTTAAACGTCACAGTAGTCAAAAGTAAATTCGGGGAAGTGATCAAATTAGAATTAGAGAACAATATATTATTTTTACCACAGAGGATGACGGAACCTTTTAAGAAAAATTTGCATTTATTTATTAACAATAAATATTATATTATTTTTAAATGTATAAAAAAAATATCCAACACCATATCAACACCAGAGTTTGAAATTTCTGAATAAAACGCTTATTACTTGAATAATGGTATTTTTATTTTAAATCAGACAATATTTTGTGTTTATTAATTAACATATATTCTCTTAAACAATTACTATATACATCATTAAAACTATAAACATATTCACAAATTACATTCTTAATATCTTCAGGAGTAACTAGATCCGAAAACAATTCTTTAAAAACATGTATAATATTACTATAATATGCCTTAAAATCAATTAATATTAATTTTTTAACAACATCAGCAATAAAATAAAAATTAGCTATTAACAAGTTATGTATATTAGTCTATGTTAAAACAATAGTTTTTCCGCATCTTGTAACTTCCACCATCTTCAGTCCATCAATACCGTTGCTGCCTAAGACAATTATATCATTACACATGATAAAACGTAGATAATCCATATCCATATTTCGAAAATATCCACTAAGAAGCCAATGCATATTAGATATGAACTTTTGCCATTCATTTATTTCGAATATTAAAGCATTGCTTACATTAATGCATGGTCTAAATTCTTTGTATGTGTTTAAACCAATATCGATGAAAATTTCGTTATCAGAAAAAAAAAATCTTTTATTTAAAATAAAACACTCATCATTTGTTTCACGTTCAAACTCGTCTAATAATTCAAAACATTCTTTGTCTATTTGATTGGCACTAAAAACACATTGATTTTCAGAGAACATCGTGCTAGTCAAGATTCTATGAAACAACTAATATTCCCTATAATATATTTGTCTCATCAAGCCAACTATTATGAGAATTATCAAAGCCAAGCCATTTTACATATACCATGTTGCCTCTTTTCTTTAGAACTTTTTCAACTAAATAAACATCTGGTTGTTTTGTTTTCTGCAGCTCATAAGAATAAAAAGCTCCTCTTATGGGTCTCTTATTTATATCTTCCAACAAGTATGTTACAGGATTGGTGTGATTAATTTTAATAATTTTAAATAATTCGGTAGTCCAATTCGGTGTGTAGCCTTTATCGAAAACATGTTTTTCTTTACTAATACGCACTTCATCTCCAATGTTAAGTTTGGATCCAGGAAATATTTTTATGTGATTATACACAGTATCCAATAATTTTCTTTCAATTGTTTCACTAACATCACATGGTCTCATTTTAATTACACTATGTTTTGATTCATTATAATTCTTCACAATAGTGGGTAAAATAGAAATCCATTTGTGTGTGCCATTTAAACTAAAATATTTATATAATCGTTCCTTTATGGTACGAATAGTGCGTTCGGCAATGGCCGCTTTCATTTGCGAATATGTTGAATAATGATTAATATTGTATTGTTGCAACAAACGTTGATAATAATGATTATAGAATTCTTTACCCTGATCGGTATGCAAATTTTTCGGAAAACGCTTAGAAGTGGATAATATTCTAGCAAATGCCGCTGTCACTTCTTCCCCTGTTTTTGATTTTAGTGGTTCAGTCCACACATATTTTGAAAAACAATCGATAACCAACAGAATATATTTAAATTGATTATTTTCTTTAGCATATGTATCCATTTGGGCAAGATCGGCTTGCCATAAATCATCCAGCCCTTTAATAAGCGTTCGTCTCCTAGGGAAATTTTTTCTTATCGATCTATGTAATTCATTAACCACTTGAATTTTTTCGATTGATGCCATTTTACGGCCACAATTTGATTAGCACTAATTCACTATTGAAGTACCTATTTAAGTTTTCTAATATCAAGTTTATTAACTTTATTATTATCAAGAATTGTAATTTGGCTTCCTATATTACTAACAATATTATTAATTTTATTAATTTCGCGTATATTGTTAGTTATATTTATTTGAACTTCATGCAATTTTGAAGCTATTTCCCTACGATCATCAATATGCTTGCTCTTAACATCTTCAATTGCTGTTACTAATTTTTGAATATTTAGTTCAAGTGCTGTTGATAATTCTTCAATCTTTATTTCAAGTCCTCTATAAAGCAGATTCATTTTATCAGCAAAACCTACTGATTGTTCTCTATGTCTCTCAGACATAACTGCGACATCTTGTTGTACCATCAAATAGAAATTCATGATTGTCTTACATGACTCATCCACATATTTCTTATTAGAAACATCTTCATCTTGGTAGGGCAATTTAACATTACATATTTTTAAACCACCAATATCTAAGTCTCCATTTAATGTAAAAGAAAACAATGACGAAGGAGAAGCAACAGGTTGATAATATTTATCAGCTGCACGTCCGAACTTGTCTATACTCATTTCTACTATAGGAAAACGATTAACTAAGAAGAGTTAATATACGATTTTCGCTTCTTTTAATTCTTCAATAATTGATGCAATTTCATTGGTGTGGGAGTTATTTCCAGCATATTTAGATGCAAATAATAATCGTAGTCTATCAACTAACTCATTAATATCATCCCAATAGACATATTCTACTGGTTTTGTATTATATGTCATATAATTATTATCATAGTTACCACCCTTTTTTGATAGTAATGGTCGTATGATATGTTTATATTTGAAGCTTTTTGCACCTATAATTCTACCTTCTGCAGAATAATTTTTTCGATAGAGATTGGTTTTGTCTATAATGTCTTCGAATGCATCAGTATCTTCATCATTAAAATTTTTAGATTTTTTATAAAATAACAACTCATAAAGCCCCTCAGTGCCTTCATAAGGGACACCGTCTACGATTATCTCACCCGTAATATTATCAAATTCTATTTCTTTACTACCTAAGCTCCATGTTCTAGTAGTAGCATTATATTTGGGGGCATGAGTGACGTCAATTTTCGAAGAATGTTGAAAATATTCTTCTATATATTTTTGTGAAACGTTGGGATAATCTTGTAAATTTATTACATTTTTAGCATTCGCCTCTATTATTTCACTATAATCATCGTCAGCTGTCATCATTGTATTATCACTATCAGTATCCGTTTCTTTTAACATAGTTTTTATTTCACTCTCATCTATAGGTTCCTGTTTATTTATTTTCGTCACATTTGATTTCACCTCTGCTTTGATAGGTAATTTTACTTCTTTTTGATTATTTTCAATTTCTTTTAAATGGGTGGTGATAGGAGAAAAAATTCTATTTATTGTGGTATCTTCATTTGATCTCCCCAATTTTAATGCCATATATTTTTTTCGGGCATCATTAGCTAATTTTATAATTTTCTGTTTACGTTCTGATTCAACCTTATTTAAAAGCTTCATCATAAACAAATGATTATTAATAGAACTATTCATTAACTTTTATATACTCATCGAACCCCATTCGATAACGTCCATTATTTAATTCAAATTCCTTAACAACAACCAATGGCTTAAATTTATTGGAATTCCAACATTGAGAACATAAGGTTTTAAATGTATTATATGATATATCTGGTGTAACATGTTCATCAAACACATGCTTTAAATTAACATCATCCTGTTTGAATAATACAATTACATTACAGTTATCTCTTATTAATTGTTTCGAGATTTTGGAATAAGTTTGACATAAGTATGCCACATCAATAGATTTATGCCGACCCATAGAAAAATATGCCCTAATTTTATCTTGCTTATCACAGGAAACATCATCAAATATAAATACAGAGTTTTCTTTAGCTTCATCAGGATCAGTGATTAATTCATTATCCTTATATGGAAAATATTCAATTTCCTTAACTTGCTGCAAAACATTTTCTAATAATTTATACTTTGGTTGATAAAGAGACTTTGAATATAAATATATATTAGCAAATATATATTTATATATTTGCTAATATCAAGTCAATATCAAGTCCATTAGGATTGAATAACAACGCTAAAAGTGAATTAGTTTTTCCACAACCACTAGGGCCGCAAAATATAGCGCGAAAACAATTTGGTAATAATTTACTATGTACACAGGTTTTAGACGTGGAATCATCAAAATCTAAATTTTCAACATCGAGCTTAAGATCTTGTGATACTAAATGCATGATTCTAACTGAAAATTTAAAACATCCATTTATTATTTATATATAAAAGCTGCAAAGTTTTAATATGATTTAGTAATATGCAAACTGTTAAACACAAAGGTGCGGGTATTGTAAATTCGTTAATTAATAAATTACCTATTGAATTACATATTCCCGGCTATCAGTGGTGTGGACCTGGTACAAAAGTACAAAAACGATTAGCGCGAGGCGATCCTGGTATTAATCAATTAGACGCCGCCTGTAAGTAGCACGATCTTTTATATAGTTCAAGTTCATCATTGTCTGATAGACATAAAGCAGATAAAGAGTTAGAAAATAGTGCTTGGGAACGCGTTAAATCAAAAGATTCTAGTGTTGGTGAAAAAGCCGCGTCTTGGGTTGTTCTAAATACAATGAAAGTTAAAAGAAAAATGGGTATGGGACTGTCATTCAAGACACATGTTGTAAATCCTACATCGAAAAGTTTACGAAAATATGCAGTGAATAATAAAAGTTTACGAAAATCTTCATTAGCTGGATTAAAAGCTGCTCGAATGGCTATTAAAAAAGCAGGTGGTAGAAAAAAGATACGACTACCTCGTATTATTCCATTTGAACATAAATCTGGCGGATTTTTACCACTATTGCCAATTCTATCTGCTTTAGGAGCAATGGGAGCTCTAGCTGGTGGAGCATCTACTGTTGTTAAAAATGTAATGGATATCAAAAGGAAAATAAATGATGGCAACAATGCTTCGAAGATTGAAATTGGCAAGAAAGGTTCGGGATTGTATCTTCGAAAAAATTCCAAAGGTTATGGTTTATTTTTAAAAAAGCCCGAAAATTCGAGACGCTGAATTTACCTAATAGAGCTCTGTATGACTATGAAATAATAAACTGTGCAAATAAATTGAAACTACCATATTTTAGAGGTGTATTTATGCGTGATCAGCTACCCAATCATATACATCGTAATGAAAGTGCTATTGTTAATTTAGATTTGAATGCCAATGCAGGTACTCATTGGGTGGCATATAAAAAACGAGGAAGTGCAATCAATTATTTCGATAGTTTCGGTAATTTAAAACCACCAGTAGAACTAGTAAATTATTTTGGTCCATCAACTAATATAATCTACAATAAAAAGCAATATCAAAGATTCAATTCTAGTAATTGTGGTCATTTATGTATTGAATTTCTATATAATACCAAGTTGTAATTAAGTTGATTATTAGTTATGTCTATAATATTAACGCTGAAGGATCGCAAGTCTACACTCTCCATAGATTTTCCTATCCCCATACAATTGGATGCAAATTATCAATACGGATTAGCACTCATTGGTTTCTTTTCCTACAATACTATACCCAACGTAGAAGAAAATACAGAATTTTACTATATAGATAAAAGCAAACAGTTGAATTCAATTCATCTGCCTGGTGGTGTATACGAAATTACAGATATTAATAATTTTTTAAAGAAGAAGTTGCTAAATTTCAATTTGAATGGTAATGAAAAAGAGGAAGATATATTTTTCCTAAGACCAAACAATAATACTTTGAAGTGTGAAATTTTTCATCGTGATTTTGATATAGATTTCACTTATAACAATTCGTTGGCAAAACTCCTAGGATTCTCTCGAAAGGTATTACCAGCAGGAATAGTTCATTCATCTGATCGTCCTGTAAACATTGTTAAAGTTCGAACAATTCACGTGGATAGTAACATAACAAGTGGGGCATATTACAACGGGATACCATCTCATACATTATATGAATTTCCTGTTACATCTAACCCAGGGTATTCTATAGACGAAATTCCACGAAACTTAATTTATTTGCCAATAATCAGAAAAGAGATTTCTAACATTTCATTGAAAATAGTAGATCAAGATTTTAATCTGGTGAATTTTCGAGGCGAAGAAATTATCATCCGATTGGAATTGAAAAAAGATGGTTTTAATAATTAAATCGTATAAAAGACATATCCACCCCTCACCATGCTCAGTTAGAAAAAGTTGTTCAAGAAGAAAGTTGGGGGGTAAATTATCACCATTAAACGTCAATGTTCTCAAAACAATTGGATATGTCGTACGATCAAATTTTAAACTTGTATAAGCCGGTGATTACCGATACCTCCATAATTAATATGGAATATCGAACATATTTGCCCTATGTTAAATCATTTGATAATAATGATGTAATCGAAATAACCGTAAATAGAAATGATGTTTGGCTGTTAATGAGCGAGGCTGCATTAGTCATTAAAGGAACACTGAAAAAGACAAGAGGAGAAGGCGATGGTTGTTTACTTAATAATGCAGGAGCCTTTTTGTTTGATTCAGTAAAATATGAATTGAATGGAGTTGAAGTGGAGCATGTAAAAGATCCGGGGATTGTGAGCCTTATTCGTGGCTATTTATGTTATACTGAAGATGATACTAAACATTTAACAATGGCCAGTTGGTACTATCCAAATCAAAACCCGGCATGTGCTAACAAAGAATTCTTTATGCGAATACCTTTAGCTCACTTATTCGGTGTTTTTAGTGATTATAAGACAATGATGTGTGGAAAACACACATTGCGACTAGTAAGGTCTCGAACAGATAACAATGCTCTATTGAATCCTAATAGTGAAACAATAACTGAAATTAAAATTGATAGTATTGAGTTGAAAGTGAGCCATGTAATGCCAAATGATAATATTAAAATGGAATTATTAAAGTCAATTAAACATGATCGGCCAATCTTGATTCCATTTAGGAAATGGGAATATCACGAATTACCAGCTCTTAATACAGGGTCGACAAAAGAAATTTGGAGTGTGAAAACTACTACAAATGTAGAGTGTCCTCGTTATGCTATTATTGGTTTTCATAATAACCGAAAAGATATAGCAACTGCTGATTCTACATTATTTGATCATATGAACATATCAAATATCCGATTGTCTTTAAATGGAGATTATTATCCATATGAACGAATGAATTTAGATTTTACATCAGATAATTATACAAATGTATATTATAATTATACAGAGTTTTATAGGAGTTACATGGCTCAATCTCTATTAGAACGCAAACAGGTTCTATTAAGTTATGATAAATTTAAAACACACGCGCTCTTTGTTATTGATTGTTCTAAAAGAGATGAAAGTATAAAATCTTCAACAGTTGACGTTAAGATTGAGATTGATACACATCAAGCTTTTCCTGAAAATACAAAAGCATACTGCATCATTATTCACGATTGTATTATCGAGTATTTGCCTCTCAGTGAAATTGTTCGAAAAATTAATTAAAATGAAAATTGCAATTGTTGATATGCAAGGTTTTGTATTAAATAGTAGTGAACACGAACGGAAGTTTCATGTTAAAGAGATCACTATTATGCATGATTCACAATATAATCATTATGTATTTCAAGAACCAAAACCATATTCGGCATTATCTATTCCCGAAAAGAAAGATGTAAATTATGCAATTTATAACATTCATGGGCTTCCATACCAATCAGGATACATTAGCTACGATCATATACATTTAATAAGAAAAAAATTATATGGATTTGATATTGTGTATGTTAAAGGACACCAGAAGAAGGATTTTCTACTAAATTTATTTGAAGATTTGGATGCTAGCAAACAATCGTTACCGAAAATTGTAAACATTGAAAGTTTAAGTAGTTGGCATTCACCACCTAAATTTAATATTGATGTACCGAAATGTATGGAACATTTAAATGATAAGTTTTATATGTGTAGTTTAAGAAACTGTTTTGTACTTAGTAATTGGATTTATAATTGTTTACCAAAATAAATATATATATATGCTAGTTAATTGTTTCTATAAATTAGTTCACCTCACAATGTTGGGAATTCCTTTCCTAATATTAGTCACCATTTTTAATAATGTGCTCTATATGAGTCATCCAAAAAATGTGCAAGAAGTTTATATTTGTTTCACCCCTACAAATGATCATTGGCCTTCCAACTGGAATAAGATGAACAAAGTTACCGAATCAGTTCTATCTACATCTATTCCGAAAGATTCAACAACATATAAAATTAGAATTATTGACCATAAGGCTGTGTTTAAAGATAGTGAGTGGCAGAATTTAAACAGGTTCCCCACCCCTATCTTCATTTCCACATTGGCAGCAGAAAAACTTGATTCAGTCTTAGCAATACTTTATTGTGTTGCACTACTATCTGTCTCATTATTCTTAAAGTGTGTTGTTAAGTTGATTAGAAAATTAAAAGCATGGTGAAACTTGAGCAGGTGTTAGAATTGAAGAAAATTATTAACCACGAAATGGATTCAAATAATGAATATATTACAAAATTAATAAAATATAAGATGGAATTGCCTGAAAATATGTTATTGCTATTATTGAAGCCATGCTGGGGACACTCTACAACAGCTGAAGGTGACGTCATCGATGGACCGTTGTACAATCACAGCATTAATTGCAGTATATGTTTAGAATTTATATTAAAATCATACACTACATGAATAAAAACATATATTTTTAACAATTGTATTTTTTTTTTTTTTTTTTTTTACATATAATAAAGTTATATACAACAATACTTATTCTACTACCTATGAATTATATTCAAATATTTACAAATTCTTTGGGTATTTTATAGTGGCCCCAAGGAAGCGTGTCGGTACTGTTAGGTAATAAATATCTTTTATCATCAAAGGAATTAAGGGCCAACTTGACTTCCTCTATACTAAATATGTTATGATTATATGAACGGATAGACCGTTGGGCAACAATTTTATCCTTTCCTAACATTAAACAATCATAATAATCATTAAAAGTTATTTCATTTTTTACAACATTATTTCTTATACCCTTAATTTTCTTTAAACACTTATTATCTAGCTTATATGTATACATTTTTGACCTTAAACCTATAAAATGGGTTATAATATGCCCACATGCTTCATCTTTCATTAATCCTAGTACTTTTTTGTTCAATTGGGGTATGTTATACTTATTATTTAACGGATAATCGCTAGTATCAAATTTGCTAATATGCTTTTTAATAATTTCGCTATAAACATCATCACACATTATTTCATAAATAAAACTATCAGTATCTGTATACATCAATTTGCATTGATTTAATGGTATATGTTTCAATATAAATTGGTAATGGAAGTCATACATTACGGTCTTTGAAATATCTAAAATGGCCATGCCCACATATACCGGTTTGTTAAATATAATTTGAGCTTTATTTAATTCTACAGCAACTAAATTATCGTCAAAAATTTTACGGCTATGGAATAATGGACTTGAAATAAAATTTTTTGCTCCATATCGCCCGCCCCATTTATTCACTAATTTAATATTTCTATGGTTTCTTATGTTTTCCATCGTTTTTCCGAAAACTGCGTTATTCATCAATTTGAATAAACTTTTATCAAAATCTGATTGAGCATTGGTTCGTAACATTGTATTTAAATCAATATAAGATTTCAACCATGGAGACTGTTTGAACTTCAATATTTTATGAATTTTAGTTAGAATTAAACCGTTATTTAATGCTTGTTTTAAATTCCTATAATGAATAACATAATTTTTTTTATCTTTTACTGTATTTAACAATTTAGACAGTTTTGAATTTGGAGGTTTCTCGTGATCAGCACAAAAAGGAAAATCTTTATGTTCATCATGTAGACAAGATGGATACTCTAAATCAACTTCTAGAATATATCCTTCGTCTGCATCATCTCTTAATTGGCTAATGTTGAAATCATTAATATTATTGACCCAAACAAAATTATCGTATGGTAAGTACTGACACATAGCCCAACCATATAAATTATTAACGTCAAAATATAATAAATATTTCGATAGTTTAGAAGAATCATAATTGGTCATATATTTATTGTTGGCTTCGGAATAACGATTGGAGCACATAGAAATTCCTCCCCTTAACCCCTTTTCTATGAATAATAATTGATTAATATCTTTAATAAGTTTAAGTCTACATTTAGTAATTCTAAGCATGCAATCCCAAGCATATCCTGGTAAAGTATAGTACCATGCTGGATCTAATTTGTAAATATTCTGACACCTATTTCTAAAGTTTTCAAAAACATCTGCCAACAGAATTACATCAGTTTTTAAATATAAATCACTATACTCTCCTAAATTTAGCATATTAAATTTATTCCAAACATTTAGAGCATGTTCATATTCATCTTCATTAATATTTTGATCGTTTAATTTATTATAGAATAATTCTCTTTTTGGTAATTCGTTATCATTTAATTTATCTAAATTATCAACATAATCATAGGGAAAAACACCTTTACGTGTAAGCAGGTGAAATTTTTCATTATCTAAATAATTAAATTCCTGCTTAAGATTTGTTAGATCATTTATATTTAAAGTAGATGCTAATTCTGCTAACGATGTACCCAAAAACCTAAATGAATCTATGAACCTATATTTAATACTATTTTCTGTATAATATTGAGTAAATGATATATATTTCTCTTTATTAATGGGTAATAAGCTAACTCTATTGTTTTTACATAATTCTTTAATTAAAAAATGTCCATCGTAATTAGAGAGATTATGGCAAACTATTGGAATAACAAATAACTTTTTAAAATTTAAATTACAATTAGAGTGAGCGAATCCTCTAAATTCACCATTAAAAAGATTATGATCTGCTACAATTACATCATCAATCACAAATAGTTTCTCACAAATATGACATGCTATAGCTGTATTTTTATCAACTCCGGGAGTCGTAAGTATCACAGTTTTTAACTTTTCCTCAAGATTGAATGCTAATATTTCCAATTGATTTGAAAACCATTCTACACAGTTCTCTCCGCGATATGATTTATAGAATGAAATTGAATTATCATATGCACATTTAAAATAAAAACCTACACTAAAAGCTTTATGTTGTTGATAGAAATTTTTATTATGTACTTTTTCTAGAACACATTCGAAATCCAAATAAATTATAAAGGGCGATTTTTGTTTATACGTAAAAGTTTTAAATTCAACATAATCATACTTTGGGAAAGTTATCTTACAAAATTTTTTCTGTTCACATAATTCTAAATGCTCATTTAATTTATTCTCATCATTAAAATAATTCAAGCAGCGATCGCATACAAAAATGGCATGTTGTTTATTATTTATTTGTTTCGAGATAAGCCTAGAAAGATTTGTTATAAGAGAATAGTGATATGAAATTTCCTCAAATTTATTACTCTCTGCAGGTAGTGGATCATAATCGTTTATATTTGGATAATATGTCTTGTATTAATAATAAATTTATATGTTTACTTAATTTCGAGTCCGTTATTCGACATGGTACTACTGAAAAATGCTTACCTTTCTTATTTTCAATAAGTTCAAGTATATAAACATTAACAGAAATATTGTTTAATCTTTCAAATTTTGGAATTTGGTCTATGGTAATAGGTAAAGTTAAGCCTTCGGTTATTAATACATTATTGTAATGAGGATAAGATGATACTCTATCTGAATTATGAGTAGGATAAAGAGCTGCGATGACGCTCCAATAAAAACAAGCATTATCGAAATTCTTAATGTTTATGCAAGCGCGTTTAACACGAATTTCATCCGGTAGTTTAATAAAAGATGAAGCACCGTTTCCAAATGTATGCTTATTAATATTTATTTCCAAACTAATTAACTTATGTAATGCCCAACCACTATCGCGCTCTTGGAATTCACTCATTGCTGTTAATACTTTTTCCACAACATTTGTTTGGAACCAGTCTGATAGATTGCTTCCAATGTCAATAATTATGTTTTTGGTAATAAAATATTTATATTCAAACGTATCTAGATTGTTCTTCTTAATAATATATTCACCGCAAAAACAAGTGTTTATTTTTATTGTTTTAATAGATTTAAATATATTAAGAATTCTACGTTTGACTAATTGGAAAGCGTCTTTAAAAAATTCTAAAATGTCTATATGTTTTAAATTATAAATAATCCCAGTTCTAATGCGACTATTAAATGCAGCGTTAATATCTTCCCACCTAACCCTATCACTACGTTTTACTCCATTGTCACCCCCGCCAATATGTATGTTATTAGTTTGTAATAGAATTCGCAATCGTTTTAAATGAGTGATATTGGTTAAAATCTTTCTGTATTTACCAGTTGATAGTTGCCCTGCTTTTGATATTTTCGTTAACTGTCGGATGCTTGCATTAATTTTTTTAATCCAATTTTTCTTTTCTCTGGAATTTTGTAATAGTTTTGTGGCTTCGGTAACAATTCGGATAACTTCATGGCTTAGGTCAATTGCACAATCCATTACTGGAAAAATAAATATTTCATTGCAAAACCAATATTAAATCCAAAATGTTAATATTTACCTGTAGCCTATTAGAATTATCAAACCAAATTATTTAAACACTCGATATGTATTGTTTAAACTTCAATATTTTATGTAGTTGTTGAAGATGAAACTGTATTTGACAAATAGCTCACATGAGCCCATATTTAAATTGGAAAAAAAGAAATGATAATCGTCTTAGAGGGTGGCTTTTCAACCTTCTCAATCTCATGTGTAGATAACCACAAATTTTACTAGATAATTCTTAATAGCATTCAAATGATATTACTGTTAAGAGCACATTCTTCATCGTCTGTGTACTTAGTTGGTTTCTCAAGATAATAGAAATCTACCCTATTGAAGATTAGATTATTTTTATATTCAGGGTAGCTTATCAACCTGCCAATTAAAAATCACTTAACTTTTTGGCTTTTCAAATAACGTCAGACCGTCTGGCCTCGATGGTTTTTACATCTGTCTGCAGTAGAGGGTGGCTTTTCGACCTTCTCAATCTCATGTGTAGATAACCACAAATTTTACTAGATAATTCTTAATAGCATTCAAATGATATTATTGTTAAGAGCACATTCTTCATCGTCTGTGACAAGAAATGATAATCGTCATAGAGGGTAGCTTATCAACCTGCCAATTAAAAATCACTTAACTTTTTGGCTTTTCAAATAACGTCAGACCGTCTGGCCTCGATGGTTTTTACATCTGCATGCAGCCTTTTTTCTTTAAAGTAATTAAGCGACTCTCATTAAATGGACAAAATGGCGTTAAAATTAACTGGACAATAACCATGGTGACGCTAATGGACGCCGGACGACCCACCATTCGCCCGACCAATCAAATCCAACGGTGCCATATTGAATCACCCCTTTTCCCACCCATCCAATGAAATCCAACGACGCCATATTGAATTACCTTTTTCCCCACCCATCCAATGAAATCCAGCGACGCCATATTGAATTACCCCTTTCCCCACCCATCCAATGAAATCCAACGACGCCATTACCCCTTTCCCTTAGTACCATCCCCTCTGACGCCATATTGAATTACCCCCCACCCCTTAAACTTGTACACACCCCTTTGATTGACACCATATTGAAAAACCACCCCCTTACCCCTGAATTTACAACCCCCCCTCTAGAGTCTAAGTTGAGGGAGAATCGGCCTTGTTTAACTACTTCGGCCAGGTGAATTTGTAAATAAATAGTTACTCTGTGTAGTATTCATATAGGATTTATTGTATTGGATTTTTAAATAAATTTAATTTAATAAATTATGTTTAATTCGAATATTTATTATTAAGCTAGCGCAGTTCACCAATAGAACAAAGTAAGAATTTGCTGTTACGTAGGTAAAGAATTTTATATCTTCACAATTTTTAGCTGCAATCATAAAGAAAATCCCAAACATATTCTGGACATTTAATCCCATAATCGTTTGCCCAATATCTACGTACAAATTTGCATCATTCTGCTCGTTGATATTGTAGTCTCATATACGATATGGCATTCGTTACGAGTGCAGCATCGTGCTTGAAAAGGTTACAGTTTAAATATGCCTTGTTATGATTGAATCTCGGATAGTTGGAGCATACTAATATTAGTAATAAAAAGATTGAAATATGAATAAATCATATATGAAAAATGTTTGAAATATGTCATATATGGTTTAACCCGAAAAATGCACATCGATTAAACAAAGGGCTTTTGACACACTTAAAATAGCCATAGTATACGTTGACCTCGTCAGTGGATCGTACTGGTACGCATCACACAATAAAATATCTTTAGCAAAAAACAACTAACCTTGCTCCAAAAATAAGTCGAAACTTCTGATGATATTCTTAAATCCACCAGTATAAATTTCCATTATTATAATAGAGCATAGTTCTTTGGTTCGATAACTATAAAACATTTCATCCCATACGCATTTTCTGGCTTTGGACACTTGTAGAAGTAATAGCCTAGAACAGCAAAAATTGTTTAAATTATTGAGTTGCTTTTTACCATCCTTGTTGACTCCAGTCTAAGAAAATACTAAAAAGTTGTATGAATTAATTATTAACATAAAATGAGCTTATTTTTGCTAATAAGGATCTCAATAAAAAAACATAGTATCAATGTCTTCTTAAGAGCATTTAGAAATATGAATTTTTGTATAGCTGAATAAATGTATTTAATTTATAGTGCGTAAAAGTCTTACTGATGCGTTAAAGCATAGTCGGAGCCAACTTCATTACCAAACATTACATTCCAACATCTACTCGATAAATCGCAATGTGTCATCACATCCTTCATATTCTTAGTTGCACTAACAATTTCTTTTAAACATATGTCGAAATTGAATGTAGCCAATAACGGGTTAAATGTGAATTTTAGACGTGGAAGACTCATGGATTCGGAGCTATATTTTATAGACTTTGACCAAATATCTGGACGAACCAAATAACTGTATTCTAAAAATTAGAGCATTCTTAAAACGTTATCTCAAATATGTATGCGCCGTATTTTTGTAATGTTTTAGGTTCTTTTTAAGTTGTTTGTGAATGTTGTTTCGGATTAATGTCATATCATTAATGCACCTGGAGCTATTCTCTTTTCTATTCTCTTTGTATTTTGTTTCTTGCCCTTAGGTCCAATACTATTCTTTTCTTCATCTTATGTAATATAAGTACGTTATTTCTTTCAAGTGTGTATTGTTCTTTAAACAGTACAAGTGTGGCTAATCCAGATGTTGTTTCTACTGTATTGGTGTTTTTATATTTTTTGTATTTAGCTATGTATTGTATTGTATTTAATGTATTCTTTAAATTTTGTTGTCACACTTCTACTTATTTGCTCAATTTAAGGTAAATTCCCAATAATCCCATTGGAGTCTATATACACCGGTAACTTTTGGTGGTTGTGTAGATGCTACATTCGATTGTAGCGAAGATCCTAATTTATTGGTTGTCGTGAATGCTAAATTTATATTTTCTTTTTTAAAGTGGCTTACCAATAGATATGAGTAATTGCCGAAGTATATTGTTCCATATATTTTGTTGTACGATTATTTGTAAGAATGTTGTATGACCATCTCTATGGTCATACAGACTGAATCCATCATATATGGACTACATTTTTTGGTAAGAGTATCTATTGTTGCTTCAAATTTTAAAGATTTTCTCCAATTCTATATTGAAGTTTTTGAATTGAATGGTGAATGAATGAATATAGAATAGTCGATAGAGTGAAGATTTAAGAGCTGCTATCGCGTGTGAAATTGAGATTTAGAAGCAGATTGAATGATATTGTCGATTTCTATTTATTTACTATAGATTTCAAATTATAATTTATTGTTATTCCTTATTATTCTGAGATCTAAATGATCTTTACA
The DNA here is from genome assembly GCA_949748235.1 of Platypus cylindrus. Lineage (NCBI taxonomy): Eukaryota > Metazoa > Arthropoda > Insecta > Coleoptera > Curculionidae > Platypus > Platypus cylindrus. Next base: position 47,629,050 of record OX456488.1, on the reverse strand, counting down.
ATGAGAACCAACAATTGATACTCGTACCGAAAGGTCAGGACTATATATAATAGATTCAATGTCAGATTAGGATGGTCATACTACATTCATAAAAATAATCATACAACAAAATATATGAGCACAACATACTTCGGCAACTACTCATATTTATTGGCAAGACGTACAATTTCAAAGAAGAAATAAAATTAGCATTCACAACAACCAATAAATTACGATTCGTGCCACAATCGAATGTAGAATCTACAAAACAACCAAATATTACAGGTGTATACGACTCCAATGCGATGATTCTGAAGCAGTACATAAATTGGACAAACAGGTAAAAAGGCGACGACAAGAGTTAAGGAATATATAGCTAAATAATACAAATCTAAAGACACCAATACAGTAGAAACATCATCTGGATTTGCCACATATTATCTTAAAGAACAACAGACATTCGAAGGAAATAACATAATTCCATACATTATTACATCTTATGTAATAACCAATATTACATAAAATGAAGAAAAAAATAGAATAGACCCTTTGAGAATGATACGAAATACAATGAGTTAGAAAAGAGAATAGCACCAAGTGCATTAATGATAGGACATACCTTAATACGAGCATCATCCCAAACAACTTAAAGGCAATGCAAAACATCACAAAAATAAGCTACAAGGAAAAACCAATAGAGAGCACCAGGGCTTTAACAAATACTACAAATAATACTAGTATTAAACAAATACTAGCAGGATAATATTTATCCCCCTTTCTTTCGTTGCCATTGTTCTCATAAATAAATCAAAGTCAGAATAATAAAATGTGAGATTCTAAATTATTAGAACCATGTGGTATCATAAGTTTTCATACAATATCTAATAACGAATTCCAATTTATAATTCTCATATGAAGAATTATGAGGTAAGAAAAGATCATGAATATTATATTAATTTATCTAGAAGACATTAACTCTAATAACGAATTATTTTTTGCATTTTAATTGTCCATGATATGATGTGTGATATTTTGTTAATCTAGAGTGAAAGTAGTGGAAATTCGGAAGACGCCATAAGATTGTATGCGGAACGTTTTGCAGACAAAAATCTTCAGGCAGGTGCCACTTTTGCGCCAGGGGCACGGAGGTTTATTTAACCTATTGAAGTCTGTAAATCATTTTCATTACTAGTGGAAGTTAATGATGCTCAGGAAATACGATACTACGACAGGTAATTAGATCTCGAGACCCCGATTAAGAGGTGGATAGGGAGCTGTTCGAGAACTCGATTGGTGACAGGTAATTGGATCTCGAGACCTCGATTACCTGGTGGAAAAGGAAGCCGTTCATAAACTCGATAGGCAAAAGGAACTACGTCTCGAAAACTCGATCACCAGGGAGAAAAGAGTAACCGCTCGTGAACTCGATTGGCCAAGGAACGGGACCACGAACACTCGATAACCGGGTGGGAAATGGTAGCCGTTCGGGAACTCGATTGGCCAAGGAACTGGATCTCGAGAATTCGATCACCGGGGAGAAAAGGTAGCCATTTGAAAACTCAATTGACGAAAGGAACTGGGTTTCGAGAGCTCGATCACTAGGTAGAAAAGGGCAGCCGTTCGAGAACTCGATTGGCCAAAGGAACTGGATCTCGAGAGCTCGATCACCAAGAGAAAAGTGTAGCCATGCGAGAACTCGTTTGGCCAAAAGAAGTGGATCTCGAGAACTCGATTACCAGGCGAAAACAGTAGCCGTTTGAGAACTCGATTGGCCAAGGAACTGGATCTCAAGAACTCGGTCACCAGAGGAAAAGAGTAGCTGTTCTAAAACTCGATTGACCGAAAAAATGGATCTCAAAAACTCGATCACCAAGGAAACAGAGTAGCCGTTCGAGAACTCGATTGGCCAAGGTACTGGATCTCGAGGATTCGATCACCGGGGAGAAAAGGTAGCCGTTCGAGAACTCGATTGGCAAAAGGAACTTGGTCTCGATAACTCAATCACCAGCGGGAAAAGCTAACCGTTCGAGAACTCGATTGGCGAATCGAAAAAGTTAGGCCATGCAAAGCGTTTCCGCCCTGTAATGGCAGGAGGTATGAGCAGGGTTTAAGTCCCTCTTCGGGTGAGCGGATTACTCTGCTGCTGCCAGTGAAGCCGTTTTAATGTTTCCTCTACCCCACCTGTTACAGCTAGGTATCTTGTAGTCACGTTGCAATTTGGCCATCTCGGCAGAATCAGGCCCATTTTATACTCAAATTTGTTTATTAAAATGAAGTGGGAGATTTGCAATAACAGTTTCCTATAACATAGTGTGGTGTTGGCTGCAAAACCCTTACTTTATTTATGAAAATACATTTTGTTTACTCTAAGTTGTCTTCAATTTGACAGTCAGAATGCCCTAAGATACTATTCCTTAATAACACCTATACTTATTCTATATGGCTTAGCTCTGTACAACTAAAAAACTAAGTTATCGGTAAACAATTTCATAAACATCCTTTTATTCTGGGCGCCGCTATATCGCTCGTATAAAAGAAAATAACAATTAATAACGAACAATAAGTGACAATTAAATACTGGCACAAATATATAACCAAACCAAACCAAACCACATGTGCTTATTATATAATAGTTTACAATATTTACTAAAGTTAAATAAACCTTCATCCATCTTTAACATTTTGTACTTATCCAAATTAACAAAATAACTATTTAACTAGTAACATCGTCGGCGACGGCTATCCCCCTAGATCGCACCGAGTTTTTTAACAGTTCACCGGTAAACAATTGAACGAAAACAGTCTTTTATTCAGGGCGCTGCTAAGTTGCCAATAAATAAAATCATAATTAACAATTCCGGCAGCATGACGATGTTTAAACAATATTTCCAATTTCATTAATTTAAATTAAATGCAATTTTACATATAATTTATCAAGCAAACCTTGGTTTATCTTCTACAAAACGCTAACATTTTTAACATTATCAAAATTAAAATAACCATACTAGAAGCAAGGAGAAACAAACAAATCAAGAAAACATCTTCTTCGACAGGCATCTCCACCAAGTTGCACCGAGTCTTTTAAATTATCCATTTTTTTACGTAACTTCGCTACAACAAATTAATTGAAAAGATTTTTTATGCAATTATTTATTTATTTGACGAGTGACTATGCAACATTAAGTGCCAATCCTACAATGAAAGTATACGGTATAAGTACGGAATAGTTATTCTCCGTATAATTTATACTAGTTGATATCGGGCGAATATTGTTTGTCCCCGATTACAATTAATTTTAACCGTAGTATAGTTATACGACGACATAGTTCAAATGATGAAACATAGTAGGTCATTTGACACCACGGATTACTTTCTGTGATGGACGCTATCATTTCAGTTGACATTCATATTTTTTATAATCAAGGCAATGTTTAATTATGTACCTGTTGTAAATACATATAAAATAGGACTGTGTATGGATCTAATTGGAAAGATATACTGTAAGATGGAATGTGTCTTTAGGCCGAATAAGAATTTTTTTTACAGTTTCAGCTTCAACAAGATAACGACCGAAATCGCTGCATCCACCTAGACAAAACTTAGTTTTTGACGACAATCCTCTAATTTTGCAATAATGAATATGCTAATGCATCTTAGTCTGATATAAGACCAATATTAGAGTTAATTACCAAACCACTAGAATTAGTAACTGAAGAACAAAATAACTTGTACTATGAGAGTTTATAAAAATTTGGTATCATCAATGCCGCGATATTGCAATAATGCAATCATAAATAATATATGCAATCATTATTACGATTTTTCGTTAAGTTTTAAGTTGAATTATTATTATATTTTTTTTTTTTCTCCAATCTACGTCTCAAAAAGTTATATAATATATTTTATATAATTCTTAATATATATAATATATTTTTGATATATTTTTATCAATATAATTTGCACTATAAATTAGCATTAAATAATTTTTGTTTCACGCTTATTGGAGAAATGTCTTATAAAATTAAAAAAAGTTTTGAACATTGTGATTTTCGAATAAATCTCAAAACAGATAACACTTTAGCTAAAAAATTGATAAAAACCAAACACAAAATACATTTTTTATCTAAGTCTGGAATACATAGCTTAAAATGCCACGATTGTATGACTCGTATTGAAAGAACATCAATATTATATTAACAAATGTAAAAAAAACTGTTAATCAAAATTTATCGTTAGATAATAGTACGATTTTTACACATCATATTTTTACGTTCAATCATACATTTTCCATTCATGATGATGTGCACTTGTTACATCAATGTAAAAAAAGTACAAAACTAGATTTTCTGGAAAAATTAGAGTTTACTAAGTTCAAAAAAGATACCAACTATAGTTGCGTTAATATAATTTCCAATTTTGAAACCTATTTAATTTTCAATAACTTGAATTTCAATAATTAAAAATTTTAGACTGGCTCGTAAAAGTCATTAAATTCATATATTGCCATAATTTGCTAAATTATCAATTTGAATTATTTTTCATAAATATTTCTTGTCATAATTATATCCTTATCATAATATCTGATGATGGTTTATACCGAAACACGTGTTATATTATGATTTTTATATGTATATATAGATTTAAATATATATTATATAACTTTTTGAAACGTAGATTGGAGAAAATTTTATAATAATAGTTATACAATTAACGTCCCTTTGCGACAAAATGGAACTTGAATTTAAGTTTTAAGTTGTTGACTGTAAAAGAGGTAATGGTAATTTTAGATCTAGAGAATAGGTATGTAAAAATATAGACCATTTTTCTACTTTTGACCTATTTAATATTTGAGAACCTAAATATTTATTTATTTACTTACATAATAATATGTATTTAATACATAACAAAATTTGTATTTTAAGATCAATATTTTAATTATTTTGCTAGAAACAAGTCATCTTTGTAAACATACGCTGACACTGAAAATTAACCAATAAAATGCCAGAATAGCGTTAGTCCAAGTATATCTGCCCTCTGATTCTACAGGAAAGACTCTCTTTCCTGTAGAATCTGGAACTACAAAGTCAGTTCCAGACGAAAATGATAAGAATGTGAAGCACCTGCACTGTGATGATGATGAGCAGTAATCTATATAACATCCACCTGAAAATGCGTTTCAATCGTCGTTGTGACCATGCTTGTCTTCCCACCATAAACTGTCGATGTTAGTTCCAAAAATTACGCTGTCAAACGTCGGGGGTAGTTCTGTGATACGAAACACGGGTGAATTATGGTGGTAACACGAAAACTAAAGCGCTGTTTCCTTAACACGACGAACGAGAACTTTATTCGCGACAGGTACAATGAAGTAAACTCGTTTTGACACTCAACCAAACCGAATTAAGAAACTCGCAATGGTAATTTAGATCTGAAGCATTTTGATTATGCAAGACCTAAATCAGGGCTTTTATTTACAGATAGCGACTATTCTTGACCAGAAATATGCGGTTTCTTACCTAAATTAACACAAAATTCGGTATACCTTCTAATTTAATTAGAGAAAAAATGGAGATAATTAGAATAATTAACTATGAAAAATTGAAAAATTTTTCAAAAATAAAAATGAACGCGGCGTAAGATTTTAACTTTAGAAAAATTGATGTAGTAATGGCTCCCAGTGGCTACTGGTCACTTCTTTTATCTGTTTTTTACATGGAACATGCTAGAATGTTCTAGAACGGCTCTTTCGCTAAAAACGCTGGAAGTAGGAAGAGTTTCAATTAGCGAATTTTAGTTGGTCGGGAGGTGCAAGAATTTTCAAAGACAATGTATTTGGAAAGACATTCTATTCATAAGGTTAATTGGTTGCATAACTTCCATTAATGGAAGTTGAAAACGATACTTCGTTCTCGATGTGTAGGGACTAATATACTAAATATACAGAATAATTTTCAATTACCAAATAATAGTAATCTAATAACTTAAAAACTACATTTTTGTTATCAACTAACTATTTACAGGCATTATCATTTGCGAAATAAATAAATAATGTACAATTATTAGAATTGCATATATCTGTTTTGTTTTTATCGATCGGCGCTTCAATCGCAATCCCACCTACGGTGAGACAAAGATAAATAATTTGAAAAAGGGAGACAGATCTATCGCTGTCATTTATGGCGTTAAAATTAGATGCAATGAACATTGCAAAGCTTATTAAATGTAAAACATTGCAAAGCGATATTGTTAAATGTAAAACATTTAATGGTTTATTTTCGCTACAGGTAAAACAGAATTACTATCCTGTCCTTTGTCCATATCCTACCGAGTAACTACCCCTTTTGAATTATACCCATTAACCCTTTTTTGAAGGATAGACCGCCAATCTCTTAATGGTACAACACGTGACTTCTATTATTTATTATTCTTTTCTCCAAACGAAATTGAAGAATCTAGGTAAACTCGACCAGCGTGACTGATAATAATACAGAAATAATATTAGTGAAAGAAATAGTGCGTCCTATAAGATACGTATTTATTAAAACGTAAGTAGAAATTGTCTTTATCGGACTCGAAATACTCTCGTATTCGAGTCCGAATTAATTTCTCGTATTACATTTCTTTTTCTAACGGAACAAAAAGAAAATCATAATTGCGACGGCACTGTCTCACTAGCTAGTGATAGATGGAAAAGGAAAATTTCTTTTCCAATATAAAATGTAATTGCCCATTTAATGTTTATTCTTAGAAAAAAAAATCAACTATGCTTTTTTTTTAATGTTGACCTCATTTTTATAGCAAAAATTTAGAGATAATGCGTTCGTTTTGACTATGAAAGTTAGTGAACATTTAGATTTAATTATCATAAAAAAATATCTCCATAAAAAAAAACATTTTTTAGATTTTAATACACCGTACAAGTAGAATGTACTAATTTAATTTCGAAATCAAATTATATATCGTATTATAGGTACAATATTATGTGTCAGCTAATACAAAAGCACGTAGAATGAAACAGTACTACAATTTTACAATTGTTACTAGGTTTTGTTACTATGCTGTATTTAGCAATGTCAACTTGTTTAATATCATTGCATTAACTTCTCTTTTAGTCATAGTCACATGCCACAATACGGCATTGTGGGAAATTATTTGATCGGTCCCTTCGTTTTACCTTCCTGTTTTACTCGAGAAAGGTATTTGGATTTTTTGACGAGCAATTTATGGGAACTATTGGATGATGTCCCATACCAATTACGTTATAATATGTGGTTTATGCATGGCGCAGTCCACCTCATGTTTATTCTAATGTTAGATTTTTTTTTATGAAAATGTCCACGGCTTCGATAAGAAGTGGAGGACCTATGGCGTGGCCAGCTAGATTTAAATCCCTTAGATTTTTATTGATGGGGCTACATGAAATATCTAGTGTACAAAGAGCCCTTTGACAGTGATGATCAACTCCATGCACGATTTTTGAATTTGCAAGAATAATTCGTGAAAAAGCTGCAGAACAATTCCGAAGAGTTTACGAATCTTTTTTAAATCGGGCTCAGAATGCGAATGAAGAAAATTGTGGTCATATTGGACACAATCTGTGAATAACTAATAAATTTCTAGTGAATTGATAGTGATGTTTTAGTTAATGATTAATGTGGATATTGTACTATTTGTGTAAAGTTGAATGTAATTTGTATTGTCTGACATATTATTCATTGTCCAGCGTTGTGGACATCTGTTTATGTAATGATAGCTGATTGATTGCCTGTAGCAGCGGGGTGGTAAGCCATACCACTTCGCCTGGTAAGTTGAAATTCATTACTAATTTGTTGCAGTAATTACACCAAATAATTAGTGGTATGCAGGTATTGCCTTAGTCTGTATTACCATATTAAAAATAACATTAAAGTACTGTTTGTGTAATTGATAACTTGCCATCTAATTTGGTAGCATGGAAATTACACAAAATACTTTTTTTTTAAACTAGACATGACTAAAGTCAAATAGTTTTTGTTGGCTTTAAAAACAATTTGATAGAAAGTAATATGAAATGAAACATTTTACATACACGCCTCTGATTGAAATTAGACCAAGAAAATTGAGATTAGAATTAAAAAATTAAATGTAAATAAATAAACTTCCAAATTGATTTCGCATTATTTTAAATAAAAAACTTTAAATTTTTCTTACTTTAATTTTACATTACATAACTTTTACAATTTTTTTATAAATTTTGAAGTGTTTTTAAAAGTTATTCTTATGACTGAATAAACATGTTCAATTTTTCTTATTAAACTTTTTTAATTCTAATTGCAAGACGTAAGCAAAAAAATAAAAATAAACAAGCCTGACCTTCCATCATCTGCTATGTGAACAAGTTATTCAATGTTTTTTCCATCGCGTCTCTCAGGGCTGTTTCGATAACGGTTATCTACCGTTGTCTGGCCCGAGCCACCGCAGAGTACAGTGGATATCAAACGTCTTCTATCCGTTTTTAAATGTGGCGCAATATAGTGAAATAATTAAAATTGATTTTTCGAAAAAAAGTTATCAAGAAAAAATGTTTGTATTGATGTCAGGAGTATGTATTTTAATTTTCTCACAACCTTTCGCAAACACCCAGTATGTGTGTTACATTAATCTATTGCTTGTAATGATCTCTGACATGACAAAAAATCAAAGTAATCGATACTTAAAATATTAAAAAAAATATAAAAAAGTCCCCCAATTTTAGTATAAATTTAGATTTCGCGAAATTTAAGATTTTTTCAGAAAAAACTACGGCATAGAATAACTTGAAATTTTCGCAGTAGCTAAAGTAAATCTTTCTGTTGACGAGATTGTATTTTTAAGTCAAAATATTTACTAGTTAATGAGTTGTAGAGGATAAAAGCGCCATTTGATATCTTGTTTAATCTGCAACATATCAAGAAAATACTTTCACACATAATAGCTGATGCATTGCTGCATCAATGCATTGAAAAAAATCAGTTTTTTCAGTAATACGCCTTTGAATAAGGACGCAACATATATTTTTTCGGGGTTCGCGCGGCAAGGCTAGTTACAGCTAGACTCGGCGGCATGCTTGTACTAAGCGTTGTCATGTTTTCTTCCTTTCCGTAGATTGTCTTTTCGATTATATTCTAAAATACAAAGATACATTTCTTTTGTTATGTTAAGAGCTTAATTGTCTTTGTTTATGGTTTTAAATTAAATTTAAAACCAAAATAAATCCAAAAAATAATTTGTTATGTATATGTTGAAAACATAATATAGAAAAATTAATTTTCTATTAACTTATATTTAATAAAAATAATCTTAGCCTTCCCTCGCCTAAATAATATAAGATTTTGACTTCTTCCTCCATCACTTGCATTTTTAATTTAAACTTAAATTTAAATAAAATTTTGGAAAAGACATTTTTGTTTTTCAAAATAAAGCTATATGCTCGAAACATATGTAGTAGCTTATCATTTTTTCAAATTTCGTTCCAATATCTTAATTTTTAATTAATAATTGTTTTTTCATTAATAATTGAAATTGCATTTAACTTAAAATTTCCGAAAATAGGGCATTTTTTTGATTAGTAACTTCCACAGAAAAAAAGATTTCAGTCTATAACTTCGCCTTAAGATTACACGATACATTAGTTAGAGAATACATTTTTTTTTTGCATTTGCTCCACAGATTTTTTAATATTATCGGTTAAAGTTAGGGCTCAATACTTTTGAAACGGATAGTAGACCACGGACTGGGTTCTAGGGTTCTACTAGGCCTAGCTCGAGCATCTTTTTAATGAATAATCTTTTATTGCGGCACAGCAACGATGCTTAACTGGTTTAGTTCCAGGTTCCATTTCACTATTATATTCGGGGACAATGCAACAGCCTAATCTAAAGGCTGTTTAGTAAAAAATCTAGTTCTAATTAATCCGAAATGTTTGACTAATTTTTCCCTTAGTTCTTTCGACATAGTATCCTCGCTAGATATCGCATTAATTGAAACAGTATTCGGTGATGCAAAATGCCACATATCTTTACGTAGATCGAAAAGAATTTCAAAAGCTTTCCAAAAATCAACCCCAAGGATCATTGTCTGGGGTAATTCTGGAAAAACTAAAATATCCAAAAGAATTTTAGTTATTTTATAAAGTTACGGATGTGCAAATTGAGCCAATACTAATTCAAGATTCACAATTCGCTATAGTACAAATATTCATATTTTTATTTAATCTCAAACCCAATAATAATACTGCTAGACTGTCTCAATGTATGATTCAATGACATACGATTCACTGGACGATTATTATTATTAAATAAAACGACTATTGAACGACGCAGTACCAGTTTTAAGTAGAAATTTGAGGTTTATTGGGAGAGGAGTAAAAGATCTGCTTTCAGAAAATGACTATATACTCTACAGTCACACGTACTAACAATAATTAATATTCTTAATACTCAATAGTCCTAACACTCCACTTAGTTCTGATACTCCCCTTAGTTCTAATACACCCTTTATCACTACCAACAGGCTTAAATCGCGAATCAAATTAAGGAGGATGAATGGCGACGCTCCGGGATAATTAGCAATTTAGGATTTGTTGAGAATGGAGTAAAAATTACTATCCCTAAATCGGAAAATTACTATTTATTCAACCGTCACACGTACTAACAATAAGGACTACTGTTAATTCTCCTAATAATCTTATAACATTCAACTTATTACTACCCTTAATCTAGTTTATATACCATCACTATATTCCTTACTCCTATTCCCCCGCAAGTATCAAGCGCGTGGACAAGAGCCATACACGATGGCAGTATTATTGTACCATGCAATCTTAATCAAGTCACCCCAGTGGACTCGATCTACTTTATGGTTCGCCAGTCAGCACATTGTAGCTACACGTAACGTGCGTAATATAATTATTTATAAGTAATATAAGTATGATTTAAATAAAAATTTCGAATATACAAATTACTTTGTATTTATACAGATAAAATTTGATTTGCTATGTTTCACATTGTCTTTATTATATATATTAATTATAGCCTAATTATTTATACTGAGAGTGGCCTACTTACACTCTCTTATGCTATTTATGCTTTCCGTTACTAGAGGCATTACTACGGGGCTTGCCTAGTGTCTTCTATATAGTTGCTACTTAAGTTACCTTATATTCTATACTATTAAGGAGTCTATATCGGAGAGTGAACGTGGTCGGATGTTTGCTTGTGCTGAAATCGAAAAGTCGATACACAGATAAGCAGAGTACTGATTGTTTAATGGTTTAGGGATAAAATATCAATAAAGTTATTTATTTTTTTTTATAAGTTTAATAAGGATATTAACTAAAAACAGAACAAGGGAGAAGGAAGAAATTTAGATAAGTATAGGAAAGTGCCCCTCCGAGCGGAGGAAGCGGGGGCAATTTCCAAATAACAAGCAGACCTGATAAGCAGGAACGGTGTTATCGAGATAAGAAACAAAAACAACTTTTATTTGTATTTTATACTGAGATAAATATTTAATATTATAATAGAATTATAGATAGAAGTAGGATTGATCTCGCAAGAATGGAGGCTAAAAACCCATTCAAAGTGGCGACTAAAATCAAAAGAACTCCACCAGTGGAAAAAGTGGAGAATAGAAAAAGAAAAACCTCAACGGAGGAAGATGAGGAATATGAGGAGCAAGAAAAAGCAAACAATTCGTATAGAGGAGTAGTGATGAGCAAGGTAGAAGATAGCATGGAAAAAATAATAAAATTAAGACAGAAAGATATGTCTCAGTGGAAAGAAGAAAGTGAAGATAGTCAGAAAAAATTAAGTGGAATATCAGATGAGTTAATTAATCAAATCAAACTGATACAAAGGGAAATTAGGGTATATAAAGAGTGGAATAAAAGAGAAGAAGGACAAACTCGAGAAGAAATGGAAAAAAGTATAAAGCATATAGAAAAAATATTAGTTAAAATGACCGCTACAGTATATGAAAACATGGAAAATGCAGAGAAAAAACAAAAACCAGAAAAAAAAGATAAAGTAGAGCAAAGGCTGGAACAAATAGAGAAACAATTCAAAAACAGAATGTACAAATTGGAAGCAAACATATCGGAATTGATAGGGGGAGGTACAATAACCCAAAATATGAGCAAAAAAACATATGCGGCTATCACGGAAAAGAAAAAAGAAAATGATACAAAAAAGATAAAGGGATGGAAAACACCTGAATAAATAAGAGAAATAACAGTGAAAGCGGTAGAAGATGAGAAGGTAATGGAAAAAACACGAGAAAAACTTACGATAGAAGAAGTAAGTGAAGAAGGTATAAAGAAAATAAAAAAATACAAAAGTGGATTGGTAGTGATGAAGTGCAGAAACAAGCTACAACAGGAGCAAATAGGGAAGAAACTGGAGGAAGTAAAAGGAATAACAGTGAGGCAAATGAAAGAAACAAAGCCGTTATTTATAATAAAAAAAGTTGAGCAAGGGTTTACTGAAGAAAAAATCGTAAATGAAATAATAAGAGAAAATGAAGAAATAAGAAAAATGGGATTAGAGAGGTGAAGGCAGTAATGAGAACAGTTAAAAAAGTGCCTTCAGGAACAGTAAACAATATGTAGAAGACTGGGTAATAGAAGCTGACAAGGAGATATTCAAGTATGTGGTAAAAAAGGGAAAATTAATCATAGATTTTACTGTAAAACAGGTAGAGGAATATATAAAGATCGCGATCTGCTACAAATGCTGCTGCTATGGGCATGTAGCTAAGTACTGTACAAGAATTAAAGGTAAAGATGTAGAGCACATGACCACTAGCAAAAAGTGCCAAATATACAAAAGAAATGAGGAACAATATAGAAATAGGATAGATTATGGAAGCTGGGAAGAAAAGAAGAAACAAACAAAAAACTGAAAAAGAAGTGGGGAAAGGAGCAGAAAACAATGAGAAGGAAAAATGTAGAAATATGGAGATTGGAAACATGGAATATACGAAGCATAAAGTGAAAAGAAATAGAACTAGAAGATGAGTTTCTGGAAAATAAGATAGACATACTTACAATAACGGAAACGAAAAAAAAAAGGGAGAGGATTGCAAAAAATGATGAAAGGAAGTATATTTATATATAGCGGAGTGGAAACAGAGAAAAGAGCAGCTGAAGGAGATGCATGTATGATAAAAAAGGCACACAATATAGAAGAATGGGAGGCGTGTTCACAGAGGATATTGACAATAAATACGAAGGACGATAACGAGAGCATTAAAACAATAATAAGTGTGTATGGACCAAATGAAGACGACAAAAAGGAGAACAAAGAGAATTTCTGGGAAATGTTAACAGAGACGTTAGAAAGAGCAAAAGGCGAAATATACATTGCAGGAAATTTTAATAGTAGAGTGGGAAAGGGAAAACCAGGAGAGAGCAGAATATTGGGCCAGAATGGGGAGACAATGCTAAACGATAACGGAAAAAGATTGATAGAGTTTTGCCGAATCAACAATATGTTTATAGCAAATACTTATTATAAGCACAAAGATATACACAAATATACTAGAGAGATGATCAGCAAAAATGAAAAATCGATAATAGACTACATAGTAGCAGGAAATGAAAATAGAAAGAGCATAGTAGATGTAAAAGTGTCAATAGGACCAAGAGAGAAAAAATGAAGAGGATGATCGAGAGCAGAAATTAGAAATGGAAGGTATTAAGTTTGGAAGAGAGTTGGGAAGAATTCAAAAAGATGAGACTACAAGCAAGCTCGGATGTGTGTGGAAAAATAAAAAGAAATAACAAAATAAAACAAACGGCATGGTGGACAGAAGAGATCAAGAGAAAAGTGAGATTAAAAAAGAAAAAATGTAAGGAATATCTACAAAAAAAACTAGAGAAACGTATCAGTGTTACAAGGAAGAAAGGAAAATAGTGAAGCAATTAGTATTAGAGGCGAAAAGAAATGAATTGGCATAAATTAGAAAACGAAGCTGCAGAGGGAAAAAAATATTCTCTAGTAGACTAAGAACAATAAAAAAAGGAAAGACCAACAGTGCTACATATATAAATAACAAAGAACGGGAACTATTAAAGCAGGAAGATGAAATAATGGAAAGATGGAAGCAATACTTTGAAGAGCTGCTGTCAGACAATATAGAGAGGACCGCTACAAGAGAGGTAGTCAATACAGAGAGAAATGACAGCAAAGACGATGAAGAGGAATTTAATATGGGGGAAGAAGGAAGGTAGGTAATGCTGGACATATATAACAAAGTATGGAAAGAGCAAATAATACCAAAAGAATGGCAGCATGCACTGATAGTACCAATCTTTAAGAAAGGGGATAAGAAAGATTGTAACAATTATAGAGGAATTACCTTATTAAATACAAACATGAAAGTGTTGAAAATCATGATAAACGAGAGAATAAGAAGTAAAATTGAGAAAACTCTGGACGAATCCCAGTCAGGATTTAGGGAAAGAAGAAGCATTCAACACCATATATTTACGATTAAGCAGATAGTGGAAAAAACAAGTAAAAAGAAAAAAATGTATACATGGGTTTTTTAGATTTAAAAATAGCATTTGATAAAGTAGAAGAGGGCTAAGTCCAGCATTATTTAATATTTACATGGACAAAATAATAAGGAACGCGAAAGAAAGAACTAGAGGACTTGAAGTGGGATGGAATTATATGGAGAGAGTTGAAGTAAATATTGTAGCATTCGCAGACGATACAATGGTGGTAGCATCTAACGAAAAAGAGCTGCAGACAAGCATAAATAAATGGAATGTAACACTTAGAGAAAACGTAATGGAGATGTGTAAAGAGAAAACAAAAGTAATGGTAATTGGGGAACAACAGGAGATAAAAATCATGGTAGATAAGGTAAAATTGGAGCAAGTGACGAAATGGAAATATCTGGGAGTAGAAATATCTAGTTCAGGAAAGCAAGAAGAAGAAATTAACAGTCGGGTAGAAAAAGCAATGAAAGTGTTTTACAGTATCAGCAATACGATTGTGGGGAAAAAAGAAACAACAAGGAAAACAATAATAAACGTATATAAAACAATAATAATACCAATATTGACATTTGGATGTGAGACATGGATAACAGATAAAAAGGAAATAAGTAAAGTTCAAGCGGTAGAAATGAAATACATGAGGAGAGTAAAGGGAGTGACAAAGAGAGAAAGAATCAGGAATGAAGAAATAAGAAAAGAACTAGGAATGGAAGCGATGCACGAATACATAGAGAAGAGGCAGTTGGGATGGTGGGGTCACCTGAAAAGAATGGCACAAGAAAGACAAGTGAGAAGGGTATGGGAAGCTAGACCTGGACAGAAAAGAAAAAGGGGAAGACCTGAAACTACCTGGACTGGCATAATAGAAAAGATATTGCAAAAAAGAAGAATAACGATGAGTGAAGCTAGTAGGATGGCAAACAACAGGAAAGAATGGAGAAAGTTTTGCGACGCAGTGACGCGAAGCGAAACCGTATAAGCCTAGACAAATAAAGGAAAAAAAGATAAAGACTAACAAGCCTACACCAGAAATGGTAGACAGGCTTTACGATACATATATATATATATATTCTATATTAAAACTAATTGTTTATCATTGAACAGAGGATGATTTGAATGAGAAATCACATGAGATAAACACTAGAAAGCAGATTTGAAGCTATATAACTTATAGCCTCTAAGCTTATATGAGCAAAATTGTTTGAGCAGAGAGTAAAAGCAGTCTTATTACGACGAGGACAACTTTCACACTCTTTTTCATTGATGAACCATAATCGACGCTAAGGCGTTAGCCAGAAAAATCGAAAGCCGTTCCAGTACGAAACAAGCTGCTAATTTAAAAAGTTTAAAGTTACATACATTAATTTTGAGACAACACGTCAATTTGAACTTACAACATTAACTACATTAACAGAAAGAAATAGGCATTTTAACATATGAATACTGAATCTGAATGTATTTTGAATAATACATAAAGTGAATCGATAGTCAGGCGTGAACCTAGGCGAACAACATTTGCCGCTGGAAGCCTCAAGGTGGCGCCCATACGGTGGAAGGATCAATAACAATCGATACGCGCGATAGGGACACGCCGTGATCATACATGGCTATCGGGAATACAGGCACGTAGCCTCCAATTGGCCGATTACGAAAGTGACCGTTATCGAGCGGTGTCTTTAAAGCGAGGTTTTCCTGTTTTTTGCTATATTAGTGAGAGAAAATAAATTGAGCAACAAATTAATAGTTTCAACTAGAATGTATTAGAATATATAAATATGTATTCTATATATTTATAACCAACGGAACACACCCAAACTAAACCAAAATATTGATTGATAAAATATTTATTGGAGGTGAATATGATTTGAACCACGTTGGAAGTAAATGGATTAAATGCAGTTGTTGATCTAGATCAATTTTCAACTAATTATCATTGGTTATTTCAATTATATCGAACATTCCATAAAACCAAATTTCAATTTAATGATCTAATTTAATTTCGGCTTTTATCGAAAAAAGCAGTAGTTGGGACGACGCTGCTTGCCGTCACAGCTGGGTATGCCGATACAAATAATAATACTAATTTCCAACACCAAATTTTATCGTTATTCTGAGAAAGAGAAAAAAGGTTCATCTTCTCGTTTGAGAAGTGACGACCTAATTTCAACAATAAGTTAGAGGTAATTATTTTTACTACAATGACTATTCTGTTGGATATGAAGTTTAGTTTAAATTAAATTTTATTATTTTTTTTTATTTTAATGCCCTGAACACAAAAGTCTCAGTGAATGAAGAAGTTTTTATGCTTTTGATTGAACCCTTAATTTAGAAATCAAATTGTACACCGTAATGTAACATAAGTATTGAGTGCTAAATTCGTATTAGATATCCACTAACAAAAAACTACGTGATATTGAACCAATTTTACAATTTTAGTAGTTACATTATTACGCAATACCATTCTGAAATTAGTAGTGATATCCTATAATATCAAATTAAGTTAAGTACATTGTTAAAATATTACAATTAAAAATAGAATTTTTTGACCCGTCAACAAAAAGAATAAACAAAATCTTATCTCTTTTTCAACTTCCGCATTGTTTAATGGAACGATAACAGAAAAAAATTCCTGTACATTTATATATATATGTATCGTAAAGCCTGTCTACCATTTCTGGTGTGGGCTCCTGTACATTTATAATAGAAAAATTCATAGTGTGAACTGAATTTCCCTTAACCGATGACTTTACGCTTATCATTTGTGACAGAGATGAAATAATAAAGTTCAGATAGCTAGACTACATTACTTCAATTACTCTGTGATTGCTCAGTTTAATTTCTGGCTCGCCGAACTAACAGATTTGTCGAAAATTTTATGTAATTTTACACTTTATTTACCTAAATAATTAGTTACGTAGCTTTACAGTTATTTACTTTATTTTGTTAGTTAGTTAATTATCACGACGCCGCAGTATTGTGCGATGTATTTGTAATCTATGGACAAATTGGTGGATATGCCGAAGAAGCAATAAGATTGTATTACATGAGTAGCGCGGAAACTTACTTAACCTATTTAAGTGTGTTAATCATTTTGATTACTAGTATATTGTTTGATGTTTTATACTTCAGAGTTTTAATTGGTGTTGTGTGCTTTTGTGATGTACTTGAAGAGGATATTAAATTATGGATAAGACAACTGAGTTATTATTTTACTAAATTAAATAAAGTACTAATAAATATTTTACAATTTCGATAAAATTGAATCGACAGAAATTTTAATTGGTTATTTAAAAATAAAACTATAATAAATATTTTATTTGCAGGCATAAAAATTATTAGCGACTTAAAATCATATGTGCGTAATGAAATATTTTACGCGCCTGTAGTTACGTACGTAATACTTCGTTTACATCGTCGGTTGAAGGTCAGATCATGTTTAATAGTCATCGATGGGAACGGGGATCATCACGGTTTACAGTTTACAAGCGTCCTTAATTTCATAGTATTTTGTACTTTTTCGCATTATGCAAAAATTAGAAAAAAAACACTCGTTTGTTGTGTGGGTGAGTCATTGTACGGATGATTTTATTGGTATCTTTCACGGCTGTCTCGATAACAGTTGTCATGGTTGGTTGGCTAGAGCCGTCGTAGAATTTTTCTAGCAGTTTTAAAATTTTTCCGGACAAGAATCATCTTATGCTCCGAACATTTTTTTATGATATTTAAATCTGAATGTCTACTAAAGTTCATATTCAAAACAAACACATTATCTCTAAATTATTGGTATAAAAATGTAGTGAACATTTCTAAAAAAAAGCTAAGTCGCTTTTCTTTTCTAAGAGTAAACATTAAATGGGTATTGTATTACGCATTAATGACTTTTGTACTAGAAAATGCTTACACTCAGATAATAATAACGCTCGGTGGCTCGAGTCGGCCTTGCGAGTGAGACAGTGCCGTCGCAATTATGTTTTTTTTTGTTTATTTAGCAAAACTAATTAAATTATGTTATTAGAATGAAATCTTATCTTAAGGAATGTCTCGCAATAAGATTAATTAACACTAACTTTCAATATTAAATAATGAATTAGTCTAATAACTAAGAAAGCTAATCTGTCAATGCCATCTAAAATATTCTAGGTCAAATTCCAAAGTAATTCTAAATACCACAATTGATTAATGACCAAATTTTAATATTAAACGATTGAAAATCTGTGAAAATTTCAACTTTAAAATTCGCTTAATTTATTAGTTTGCCAACTTGACCTTAAAATATCGGTAGAAAGTGCTAAGATCAAATCAACTTTACTAATGTAGAAAATCAAAACTAAACATATTACGAACAATAATGTCCAGGTAGGTAGATATTTGACCCACAACTACATGCAATTTTAATGGAAACAATTGATCGGAGCTCGAATCTCCATTATACTAAAATTAAATCATTTTATTTCTTATTCATTTACTACTAGTTTTTTCATAAAAAAATAAACATTATTTGTAAAATTAAATTATTTCAGTATTTTGAAAAATATTTCTTCATTTTTTGCATTGTTGCCGGCCGTGAAAAAATCACTGTAATAATAAAATGATTTTGCTCTTTAAATGGAACAGCGACTCGTATTAAAGAAAAAAATGCCAAATTTGCGCCCTGCGATTCTTGAACAAAATGGAGAACGAATTTTCATAGAAAATCGCCCAATTGCTGCTAAATGCCTAATCGGGAAACTTCCATTTCGACGCAATTAAGAGTAATAATAATAAGGAAACCATTAATAGTAGATGAAACAACTCTCACATTAGCAAAGAAAACGAATTGAAACAATATTGCGGCCT
The DNA here is from genome assembly GCA_949748235.1 of Platypus cylindrus. Classification (NCBI taxonomy): domain Eukaryota; kingdom Metazoa; phylum Arthropoda; class Insecta; order Coleoptera; family Curculionidae; genus Platypus; species Platypus cylindrus. The sequence goes on along the minus strand of OX456488.1, from coordinate 47,609,711 downwards.
ACGGCATTGAAACATATGAATCCTGTACTTAAAAGAAATTTTTTATTTTGTCAGTTTGAAAATATTTTCCGGGTAAAATCGATAATTTATCTCTCAGGTAATATATATACGCTGTATATATAATATATACATCGGTTATATGTATAATAGGTATACGCTGCTAATTATTAGTTATAACTCGAGAAACACCATATATACGCGTTTACAATGTACAGAGTCGATATATAAACTAAAAATGAATATGAAATATATTTCATACTCAGAGTTTGAGATGGGAAGAAGATAATCTTCAATTGTAAAAATTTCGTTTGCTTTGGTTATGACCGAAAATTACAAGTATGGACGTTGTGTTATGGAATTAATAAATGTTGCTAACAATTTTCCGTAATTGCTGGTACATTTATTATTAATCACAAGTGCACTTGTACTAATAAGATTTACTTATACCGAAGTATAAGTGAATCACCGAAATAAAGGTTCACTTCTAAATATTTACAATTTTTTCTACAACTATACAATTTATAGAGTTTTGTGATACAGGCCGCTGCTACCACAAATAGTTTTGCGTAATATAAGCGTGTTAAATCAAGTAAATAACCAAAAGTCAATTACTGATTACTTTAAAATAAAGGTATTTTGTAACGATTGCATATGTATTGCGTACTTACTTATATACTGAACATGTCTTTTATTTCAGTTTACTAGTTCATATTCACTTATGAAGAGTTTTTGACGCACAATTTTCCTCTAATTCGAAAACATTTTTCGGTGTGTTAAATATAGAGATTCCACTAAACTTAATTACTTATATAACAGTAAATCCATACTTACTCCAGTAACTTTCGTTTTCCATTTCATTTTCAAAAATATATCTACTCCTTGCAATTATTCTTAGGCTTTGATTGTATAATGCTAGTGTTTTGTTATCCATTGCATTAGTTCCATTTTGAAAAGCGTCCTTCAATAGAGCTGAAATTAAGTAGCTTTTAAATATATTTATTTCCAGGAAAAGAACCCGATTTCGTCCGGGTTGAAATTACTGAATTGCAACATTTATAAAGATATTTTTAATAAAATCCTATATTTTATTCTTATTAATCCTATTAGAGAGTTAATTTGCTTCTTTCGTTAGTATATGGATAACATTTTGGCACGTTGCCAGTCAGTTTATATCATTTTTGAAGCGGTCGGCCATTAGCATACAAAATAACGACATAACGCGCTTATCGTTTTGCTAAATCCTTACGTTTTTATAACCACTTTGAAAACGTGTATTTTTCGTTAACATTCACAGAATAAGGCTCCAGGCCTTACTTCTGAGAGGCATGCAATTATCTCTGCAATTAACCTAACGGCTGGTTTCAAATTAGTATTAGCCCTGATGCTGTAAAAAAAGACGGTATAAGCGCATGTGACTTAACTGATGCCAATATTTACAAATAAAATATGTAAATGTCTAGAGCTTTGTAAGATTAGTAAAAAAAGAAAAAAATCTGATTGTTTTTATTCATGTCTAAGACCAAGTTAGTCTTGGTAGTTATTTTTTTTTTTCAGTTTTAAAGAAATATTCATAATCAATGTTCGACCTTAAGTCAGAATTAAAGCTGACTGTCATTGGCTTACAATGATTTTTAGCCAATAGTGTACGACTTTATTAAATTAAAGTTAAATTGTTGATTATAAAGATAGCCATTATTTATGAGACTAAAAAAAACTAGTCGAACAATCAAACTTTGGAAATTTGTTGTAGTACCATTTACAAATACAATTACATTATACTCGGTGTTCTAATCGAAATAATTCTTTTATGAATAACGATATTAACTTAAAGTTCATATATGACGATTGAAATAGATCGTAGCAAAAATAAAATAACAGAGCGACAGTGCTACAAGAAACAATTCAAAATCTGTAAAAAAAATCTGTTTACAAATCAGCATAAATGATGTCAATGTCGTATAATATGTACCTACCTGTACGTATGGTATGATCATTTTATAAGGTTTAAGAATAATTTTTTGTAAATTAGTTTCTTTAACTGTTTAAGTTTTATTCACTACTGAGGCAAATAAAAATGGCCATAGCAATTTCTTTGCAAAAATTTTTCAAACCTTCAGATGCCGGCCTCCAACTATAACGGCCACTAAAGCTGAAATGATGCGTAACCGTTATAGAGAAATTTTACTGTATAAGATAATGAGTTACCTAGCATTAACGATTTTTTTTACTTTTCATATTTTTATTATTCAATATAAAATTATTCTAAAACCAGGTCAATGCTATACTTTTGAAGTATCTACTAAAATGTAGTATACCAACACCAATTTCCGATTTAAATAGCAGCGTCCATGTTAAATTCAGAATAATAGTTAGTAAGGTAAAGCAATGTTGTCAGCATAAGAAGACTTATATTTACACTTAAAAATAAATTGAAATTGATAATTGAAAGAATTAGAAATTTTTTATTCAAATTTGCAGGCAATATAAAGATAATTCTAGCAACATTCTATGGGTAATCATAGCAACGACGACTTGTCAGAAATGTGTCAAAAGAATTGATCTGGATTACCTATATATCTATATTGCTTTCTTCATATTATCAAATACATATAAATATTATTTTCTTTCTTGACCTGTATGTTATTTATTAATGCAATAGATATGTTTGGTATCATGTCTAGCCTTTAAAAGGAAACTAAACTTCTTAGTTAACCGAGCTTTCGGTACTGTTTCCTCCATTTTTCTGGGCTATTTATTACACTATAACAGCAGTAATAGATTACTAAATTTTCTCTTCTTTGGGTCAAACAGAAAATTTTTCTATGAATAGAGCAGAAAAAAAATTTGTATATAATTTAGTTACAATTTTTATATATGTTATATTATTGTTATAATTTTATATCTTATGATTGTAAAAATAAATATGAACGACGATAATGAGAGTATTAAAACGATAATAAATGTGTATGGACCAAATGAAGATGACAAAAAGGAGAACAAAGAGAAATTCTGGGAAATGTTAACAGAGACGGTGGAAAGAGCAAAAGGCGAAATATACATTGCAGGAGATTTTAATAGTAGAGTGGGAAAGGGAAAAACAGGAGAGAGTAGAATATTGGGCCAGAATGGGGAGGCAATACTAAATGATAACGCAAAAAGATTGATAGAGTTTTGCCGAATTAACAATATGTTTATAGCAAATACTTATTATAAGCACAAGAATATACACAAGTATACTAGAGCGATGAGCAGCAAAAATGAAAAATCAATAATAGACTACATAGTAGCAGGAAATGAAAATAGAAAGAACGTAGTAGTTGTAGAAGTATCAAGAGGACCGGAAGTGGGAAGCGATCATTATATGGTTATATCAAAAATAAAGAAACCACTAAAATCAAACAGAGAGAGAAAAGAAGATAAGATAGAATATGAGACAATAAAAGCGTATAGACTAAAAGACGGAGAGGTGGCAAAGCAATATAGAGAAAAAATGAAGAGGATGGTCGAGAGCAGAAATGAGAAATGGAAGGCATTAAGTTTGGAAGAGAGTTGGGAGGAATTCAAAAAGATGATACTACAAATAAGTTCGGAAGTAGGTGGAAAAATAAAAAGAAATAAGAAAATAAAGCAAACAGAAGGTGGACAGAAGAGATCAAGAGAAGTGTGAGATTAAAAAAAAAAAATGGAAGTGAAAGAAAAGAGTCAAGGAAAATAGTGAAGCAATTAGTATTAGAGGCGAAAAGAAATGAATGGGTAGAATTCGGCAATAAATAAGAAAACGAAGCAGCAGGGAGAAAAAAAATATTCTATAGTAGACTAAGAACAATAAGAAAAGGAAAGGCCAACAGTGCTACATATATAAATAACAAAGAAGGAAAAATATTAAAGCAGGAAGATGAAATAATGGAAATATGGAAGCAATACTTTGAAGAGCTGCTGTCAGACAATATAGAGAGGAACGATACAAGAGAAGCAGACAATACAGAGAGAAAGGAATGCAAAGACGAGGAAGAGGAATTTAATATGGAGGAATTGGAAAAGACCATGAAACAACTGAAGAATGGAAAAGCACCAGGAAGTGACACAATAACGACTGAAATGATAAAATATATGGGGGAAGAGGGATGGCAGGTAATGCTGGACATATATAACAAAATATGGAAAGAGCAAATAATATCTAAAGAATGGCAGCATGCACTGATAGTACCAATCTTTAAGAAAGGAGATAAGAAAGATTGTAATAATTACAGAGGAATTACTCTATTACGTACAAACATGACAGTGTTGGAAATGATGATAAACGAGAGAATAAAAATTAATATAGAGAAAACTCTGGACGAATCACAGTCAGGATTTAGGGAAGGCAGAAGCAATCCAGACAATATATTCACGATTAAGCAGATAGTTGAAAAACAAGTAAAAGGAAAAAAAATGTATACATGGGTTTTTTAGATTTAAAAAAAGCATTTGATAAAGTAAGAAGAGATAGATTGTGGAAGATGATATCAGAGAAACAGATAAACAGGAAAATGATTAGCTTAATAAAAAAAATATATGAAGAAAACTCAAATAGCGTGATAGTCGAAAACAGAGTATCAAAAAAATTTAAAACGAAAGGCGGGCTAAGACAGGGAGGAGGACTAATTCCAACATTATTTAATATTTACATGGACAAAATAATAAGGAAAGTGAAGTGAATGGTGGTAGCATCTAACGAAAAAGAACTGCAGACAAGCATAAGTGAATGGAATCAAACACTTAGAGAGAACGGAATGGAGATGTGTAAAGAGAAAACAAAAGTAATGGTAATTGGAAAATAACAGGAGATAAAAATCATGGTAGATAAGGTAAAATTGGAGCAAGTGATGAAATGGAAATATTTGGGAGTAGAAATATCTAATTCAGGAAAGCAAGAAGAAGAAATTAACAGTCGGGTAGAAAAAGCAGTGAAAGTGTTTTACAGTATCAGCAATACGATTGTGGGGAAAAAAGAAATAACAAGGAAAACAAAAATAAACGTATATAAAACAATAATAAGACCAATACTGACATTTGGATGTGAGACATGGATAACAGATAAAAAGGAAATAAGTAAAGTCCAAGCGGTAGAAATGAAATACATAAGGAGAGTAAAGGGAGTGACAAAGAGAGAAAGAATCAAGAATGAAGAAATAAGAAAACAACTAGGAATAGAGGCGATACACGAATACATAGAGAAGAGGCAGTTGGGATGATGGGGCCATCTGAAAAGAATGGGACAGGAAAGACAAGTGAGAAGGGTATGGGAAGCTAGACCTGGACAGAAAAGAAAAAGGGGGAGACCTGAAACTACCTGGGATGACATACTAGAAAAGATATTACAAGGAAGCAGAATAACGATGAGTGAAGCTAGTAGGATGGCAAACAACAAGAAAAAATCGAGAAAGTTTAGCGACGCAGTGACGTGAAGCAAAATCGTATAAGCCTAGAGAAAGGATAGAAAAAAGGATATATATATATATATATATATATTTCAGCCTGTATGTTTTGATACATTAATTTTCTCAGAAAACTGTACCTAAAACTAAATATCGAGCAATCGAGTCGAGTTTGGTAGACGACCAAAATTATCAATCGGCCCGATATTGGAGATGTTGGAGCAATTGTATTGAAGGTATTGTAACAAAAATCTGAACATTCATAATTACATAAAAGATGTAGTGGGTTCACCTAAAATGTAAAAAGAGACATAGGCTGTAAGTACAAATTACATAGACATAGTACCAGGAGTACTACTCGATATCGTACACACTCATAGCTCTTCGCCAAATTTAATTGAATAAAAACATCATGGGATACGAGTAGATATAGAACAGCAGAACTAGACCACGGGTTAAAAATTTCGCCATCAGAGGTTGCCACAATCGCGGGGCCCCATTACTATGTCATTGAATTTCATGTTTTGTCCGCTAGATGGTGCTGTGTGTAAATTTTCATTTTTCAATTTTTATGTTAGATGGCGCTTTATGTGTCAATTGTCACTGTCATATTTTTGCATTTTGTGTGTCAATTATCAGTGTCATAATTTTTTGTTAATGAAATGTCATATTTATTTTTTGAATGTGACGCCAAGTTTTAATGTGTTTTCCAAGGAATTTTTTGATGTAATGTTTGAAGTTTGATGTTGTGTGGATAGATGTCGGCAGCATCGGATATTGTCAGGGATTTGAAAAATGGTGAAGGCTTTTTGCGTGCTTACCACATGGATAAGTATAAAGATGCCGTCGGGGCGCAGTCATAATAAGCGTCCTTACACCTATCCTCAATGTGGTAAGCACACTTCGTGATTGCAGCAGTAAAGCAGAGGAGTAAAGGAAAAGGAGAGATCGCCTGTTAAAGATTGCCCGCGATCTTTAACAGGATGTTATTTGAAAGAATTATAAGGGTGAAAATTTTTTCTATAAATGTTATAATTTGTATTAAATCTAAATTAAATTATTTAGCCATATGCAAATGGCTATAAAATCAGCTTTTATAAAATTATTATAAAATGTGATAAAGTCTATTAAATTTAGACTATTAATTAAGGGAACCACATGATATGTATCGATGAATATTAGGTTTACCAAATCAGATTCTGTTAAGCATATAGTCTTTTCCTGTCTAGTAATTTGAATCATTTTTGATTCCTCATTATTATTACCTGTTATGATTATATTCTTACAACAAATAAAACGTAAATAGTCTAATTCCATTGTACTAATATATATATATATATATATATATGACAAATCCACTGCATATTTAAAATCATAACATATTACACAATACCTATTAGTGTTTCCTATTCAAATGCTTCAAAATAAGAGCACATTATTTAAAGTTACAAAAGGCCTAATGTTTAGCCGAACATCAATCATTCTTTATCGTATTTATTAATAATAAAGGTTTTGCTTCATGACAAACCTACAAAGAGATGTTTATCAATTTAATCAGCACTTAAAACCCATTTCTCTTAAGGAATTCTAGAATGCGTATATATGGCATAATAATCTGTATTTTTAATATAAAATTACCCCAACTCTTTAACAGGATGTTAGTGGTATTAAGGGATTATAACGATGAGAAATGTTTCTGGAAATGTTATAATCTGTATTGTATATTGTACAGTATTGTACTGTAAAATCAGACCGATTTTCTTTTAAAGATTTAAAGGATTTCTTATTAAAAAGACTATGATTTTTGCTGGTGGTGGTGGTGGTACCTGCATCAGGTATTTAAGCCGTATGCCCATAGTAATGTTATAGTATTCTACTACAAAGAATTAAATTTTTGGTTGCTTGTAATATTATAAAGTTAATAGTATTGTTTTCAATTGTATAAGTATGCATGTAGTGAGCATGGAGAGTGCAATTAATTTAAGCAGTGATATAGTAAAGATACTTTCAAAAGCTGTACCATTGATACAAGGAAGTTTCAGTCTAGAAAGGACCACATGGATTAGGACAATCAACAAAAGTATCCGAGACATCATGAGAATCATGCCCAAGAAGCAACCAGTAAGTGTTTGTAATAAGCTTTCTACTAATTTAAATCACTTAAGAAGATTTCGTCTTATATTAAAAAATAATAATTACCGGACTCATACTGGTGGTAATTTGCGAGCGTCTAAGAGAAGTGATAGAATAATTTGGGACGATCTAAAATCTGCATTCAACAACCGTGTCCGAACAGGCATCATTTATAACATAAGACACTCAGATGCCACAGAATTTTTACAAGATTCATTTGCACTTTTTAAGACACGTATAAATAATATATTAAAAGCAAAGAATGTACTTAAAGTAAACACCTGTTTATGCTCTCCATATATAGACATCAAAGAAAATATAGAAATTTTGGAATATAAGTATTTCCATACCAGAAATGAAAAAATTGATAGTGGCACGGATTTAGTAAACTGGTTTCAAAACAACGTCATTGACCAAATACTACATAAAATGGGTGAATTTCAAGAACGTGATACTGGTTGGGCCATGAAGGCAATAGCTAATTTACACATTAATATAAATAAATATGAATTCAGTCTTGCTGCTTCATCCTATATTAAATTACCTAAAGAAATTTCGAATAAAAAGGCGGATCTTAATATAAAAATTGATGATAATTCAGTTTTTCATTGGAGCGTTATTGCAGGACTTTATCCTGTTACTAATCATTCAAGTAGAATTTCGTCGTATCCACATTATTTAAATTTATTAAAAACAGATGGCTTACAATTACCAATTTTTGATAGATCAAATAAATATATTTGAAAAACTTAATAACATTTCAGTAAATATTTATGCGTTAGAGTTACATGAAAACACTGAAAAACAAAAAAATTATATAACAGTACCCTGTCAAATAGATAACACGAAATTAGTAAAGCATGAGAATTTATTGTACATACAGAATAAATATTATCCTAAAATAGGTGATTACTCTCCGTTACCCGATGATAAGGTGGAAGATGAGAAGCCTAAGTATCACTATTGCCTTATAAAAATATGTCTAGGCTCATATAAAGACAGATTAATAAAAGTAATTTTTTTTTTGCGATAGGTGCCTTAATAATTTTCTAACTAAACAATCATCTCATTTTATGCGAACAATTAAAATTCTGTAAAATATCTTTTCCAAGTTATCATTACGTAGAGTTCAAAAATATGCTGTATAAGCAAAAAGCACCTTTCGTAATTTATTTAGACTTTGAATGTGTCCTAGAGAAAATGAATATTTCACGCAATAAAAGTCAAATTTGTTATCAAGAGCATACGCCATTTAGTATAGGCTATTATGTCAAATATGCTTATGATCAATCACTTTGCTACTACGACTATTATCGAGGAGAAAATTGTGTACGATGGATAGTAAATCAGTTAGAGTTATTAACAAACAAGATTGAACAAAAGATTAAATCATCTGTGTCTATGTCTAGTGGACTAGATGTTAAAGCAGCAAAAGATTGTCACATTTGTGAGAAACCGTTTTTAATTAATGATGAAATTGCCAAAGATCACAATCATTATAATGACCATATACGTGGTCTAGCTCATGCAGCCTGTAACTTAAATTTTAAAAAATTATTTGTAGTACCAATAATTTGCCATGACCTTTCAAATTATGATAGTCATTTCCTAGTTAAAGAAATATGTAAAATGGGAACCCTTTCTTTATTACCAATAAATAAAGAAAAATACATTTCATTTACTCAGCATTATCCTAATAGTTCTGTTCGATAATGTGTCATAGATTCTTATAGGTTTTCAAACACCTCACTGTCAGAATTAGTCTCCAACCTGCAAATAAATGAATTAAATATTCTAAAACATGAATTCCGTAATTTAGATGCGGAATCTTTTAAACTGCTATCTAGGAAAAGTGTTTTTTGCTATGATTATGTAGATAAGTTAAATAAACTAAATGAAACGGAACTACCAGCTAAAGAATTATTCTATAATAAGCTGACAAAATCACATATAAGTGAGGCCGATTTTGATCATGCTAAAGTAATTTGGAAAAGATTTAATATTACTAATTTAGACAAATATAGTGACTTATACTTGAAAACAAATGTTCTCTTGCTGGCTGATATATTTGGAAACTTTAAAATTAAGTGTATAAATATTTATGGTTTAGAGCCGGCTTTCTACCATACGCTACCTGGGTATGCTTGGGATTGCATGTTGAAAATATCAAAGTGTAAACTTAGGCTTCTCAAAGACATAGATCAACTGCTATTTATAAAAAAAGATCTAAGAGGAGGTATTTCTATGTGTTCTAATAGATACTCCGCGGCAAACAACAAATATATGAAGAATTTTGACATTACAAAGCCATCTAAATATTTATGTATTTAGATGCCAATAACCTAGATGGTTGGGCCATGTCTCAGTATCTACCTTACGATAATTTTGCTTGGCTAAATAATGTAAATGAGGTAGATATTATCAATGTTGATTCGTGGTTATATTCTCGAGGTAGACTTAGAATATCCAATGTAGCTGCATGACAAACATACAGATCTGCCGTTCTGTTTAGATCATGAACGACCACCAGGTTCTAAATCTGTCAAATTACTGAATACAGTTACTAATAAAAAAAAATATATTATACGTTACCGAAATTTAAAACAAGCCTTGCAGAATGGTCTGGTCTTGACTAAAATTCTTAAAATATTACAATTCAGCCAAGCACCATGGCTCCAACCATATATAGATTTGAATACTAAATACCGAGAACAAGCTAAAACATATTTTGAGAAAAATTTGTTCAAATTAATGAACAATGCCCTATTCGGAAAAACATTAAAAACATAGGAATATCAAAATCGTCAAAATATGGAAAGGCCATTATGGTGGTAAAAATTTAATATCGAACCCATTATTCCATAGCCATAAAATATTTGACGAAAGTTTAGTGGCCATAGAGCTAAACAAATCACATATAGTGTTTAACAAACGCATTTATATAGGAATGCGTATTCTAGACATATCTAAAACTCTTATGTATGACTTTCATTATAATTTTATATTAAAAGAGATTTCACCAAATGATTTCACAAAATTGCAAATCAATGATACAGAATGATACAGATGTATCAGGATACAGATAGCTTCATATATGAAATTATATCTGATGATGCATATTTAGATACTATTAAAACGCATATACAAAAATTCGATACAAGTAACTATGTTGTAGATAATCAATACGGTATACCATTAAGAAACAAAAAAGTTTTAGGTTTTTTCAAGTATGAGGCAGCTAGCAATAGTATTACCAATTTTATAGGATTAAGATCAAAGATGTACACTTTTGAAATAGATTTCTTGAATAAATGCATAAAAAACATTAAGGGGATGAAATACGACATAGTAAAAAATGAAATAGATTATAATGATTATTATGAATGTTTAATGCTATCTAAAGGAAAAGTTATAAAGCAGCGTTCCATACGTTCTTATAACCATAATTTAGTTAGTGTAGAGGAAATTAAACTAGCTCTTAATTCATTTGACGATAAACGTTATTTTATTGAAAACAGTACAGACACGCTTACTTGGGGTCACTATAAAATTCAATTTAATTAACGACAATAGTAATGATATGTATATAATTTGTATCACAAATGCATGGTAGTATTACTAAACATCTATAAAATTAATCATTTGTAGTACAATACTTTGAAATAGATAATTAGAAATATATTTTAGGAATAGGTATATAATATGTATGTATGGATTTTCTCATTTTTTATAATTAAAATTACTTATGTGTAAAATTACTTTTACTTAAATCTGGTATGTTTTAAATAAATGAAAGTTACGATTTGTCTGTGTCGTTTGTGATACTTATGATGACTATACAATGTATGCTACCAACTAAGCTGACCCTTTTCAAGTTCAAACAAGTTCAGATCTGTTGATAGACGATGATAAGAAAGTAGGTAAAATAAATAACTTATAGTTAGTAATACGCAAGTAATAAATTAAAATAACTAATTCCGTAATAAATTTATTATTTTCTCTTATAAACTGATATAAAAATATAATAAATACAATAACATCCAAATATATTGATTTAAAATAATTTCTTCACATATGAAACAGTTAATCTTATGTGTATGTAGAGGGCCATCAATTACATCGCAATCATCATCATCTTCATTTGTACGATGCCCCCAACAAGGCTTCAAATATTCTGATAGCATTTCTTCTGGTAGCTCTAATTGATTACTCAATATCTTTATAAAATAATCATGGAATTTGAGTGGATACTCAATGCTGTTAATCATATCTTTTAATTCTAAAATTTGGTTAGTCGTTGCCATGATTTCTTCTTTTACCAATAAATTTAAAAGCACACTTTAAAAATAATGTTGTTGTTACTGTTGCCACACAATAGAGTATCGACAAGCTTGAATCGAGTTTCTGTATTGATGAAACAGATGAAATAAATATTGGGGCGAGAAATCTGTCTAAACGCTCCCACTCACTATCTTTAAACTCAGCATTTTTGTTTATAATTCGAATTTTGTATTTTGTTGAATTATTTGGAATGGTTGTAAACAAAACTGAGTCTGTAGCTTATTCCATCTTACTCCAATTAGAAGGTCAAATATCATCAGTTGAATTGAAACAAATATAAACTTCTGCATTTTTCGGATTAATTACATATATTACATTATTAAAAATTGCGACTAAAAATAGGAAAGTAAATCCAATCATGATCATCTGATTTAGATTACTTGAATAAATCGAAAATCAACTGTTTCGTATGCATATATATACATATATTTTCATTTTTATTGAGGTAAAACTTCTACATCCGACTACTAAGTATAAAACAATTTCTTAAACTACACATATACAACTTATCAATATTATCAATATTATTATTTAGAAGTTCCATTCATTTTGGAATATCACGATTAAATTTAGGTACATAATTAGAATTAGTTGAAGTTTCAATATTTATAATTTTGGGTAGAAGTGATGTTGATTATGATGCGATTCTATTAGATTCACTGAATAATTGTGGTAAAAAGGCTTTCTTTTGATGTAATATACACTAGACCAAATTTATATAATTGCTTTATTATTAAATGTATATCATTGTAACTTATATGCCCTGATCCATACAAATGTCCACGAATATTACGAATTGCATAATTTACATCTCTCTTTCCAGAAATGGTTAATGTTCAGTAAGGTTTAGGCTCTTGAAATACATAGTGACTATACTGCGATCCATGCATAATAGTCATTTCTTTAACATGGAATGCTCCATCACCTTCATAATTATTTAAGACAAAGCCTTGCATGTCAACAATAGCAATTTTCATGGCTAATTAATTTTTCTAACTATTTCACTGAGAGGTATATATTTTATCAAACACTCGTGAATATTGATACAGTATGCTTCAGTCTCGCAAGCAAAACCTTAATGTGACTCTATTTCGAGCTTAACGTCAACTGTTGAAGATTTTATAGACTCATCTCTTTTTGAACAATCAATTACAGACAACGCATGTGTAAAAAAATTATCGTAGCTTAACAAAACTTGTTTGCGTTCTAACAGAGATTGGTTCGATAAAAATCTGAATAATTACAGTATATATCTTCATAGTTATTTGAAGCTAAATTTATATTTGGCCTTTCAAATGGATAATAGTCTCCATTTAAAAGCAGCCTAATGCTAGAAATAATAGTATGATCAAATAAAGTATTACCGAGGACATTCTACAATAGTTTTCACACTCCATATCTCCTTTGTTGATCCCATATTCAGAGAAGGTAATTCATGATAACTCCATTTTCTGAATAGAATTAAAATTGGTCGATCATGCTTTATCGATTTTAATAATTCCATTTTTATATAATCATTGGGCGTTATATGCTTTACTTTCAATTCAATATTGTCAATTAGAATTCCTCTTACTGTTGAACTGTCAATTGTTAACATAGCATTGTTATCATTACGAGAACGTACTAAACGTAGAGTATGTTTTCCACACATCATTGTTTTATAATCGCTGACTACACCAAATAAATGAGATAGTGGTATTCGCATAAAGAATTCCTCTTTGGCACATGTTGATAATCTATTTGGGAATTTCCAACTTCCTATAATTAAATGTTTTGCATCTTCTTCAGTATAACATAAGTATCGACGAATAAGAGTAAAAATTCCCGGAACTTTAACATGCTCCACTTCTACAACATTCAATTCATACGTTACTGAATCGAATAAAAATGGTCCTGCATTAATAACCAGGCACACAGTTCCATCTCCTTTTGTCTTTTTCAATTTTCCTTTAATAACCAAAGCAGAATAGCCACACATCATTTCTATTTATTGTTATTTCAATTACGTCACTGTTAGAAAATGACTTAATATAGAGAAGATAGGTTCGATATTCCATATGTGTTATATCGACTTCAAAAAAGTTGTGTTTAACTTTGACAATTTACCCCCCCCCCCCCACCTTCTAGCTGAACGGCGTTTTTTCACTGAATGTGGTTGCTTAATACTCCATTTATACGATTTATTAACATTCTTATTACTATCACTAGTAATTATTAAAACCATCTCTTTTCAATTCTAACCGAACAATAATTTCTTCCCCTCGAAAATTTACAAGAGTAAAATTCTGATCTAGTATTTTTAGTGAAATGGTAGATATCTCTTTTCCTACTACTGGTAAATATACCAAGTTTCGTGGAATTTCGTCTGTAGAAAATCCAAGATTGGACGTGATGGGAAATTCGTATAACGTATGTGACGTTTGTTGTTATAGTATGCAACACTTGTTATATTACTACCCACGTGAATCGTTGGGACTTTTACAATATTTACATGATGATCAGATGAATGAACTATTCTAGCTTGCAATATCTTTCGTGAGAATCTTAGTAGTTCTGCTAGCGAATTTTCTGTATTAAAGTCTATATCAAAATCACGATGAAAAATTTCACACTTTAAAGTATTATTATTTAGTCTTAGGTAAAAAATATCTTATTCTATTTCATTTCCATTCAACTTAAAAGGTATCAATTTCTTCTTTAGATAATTATTAATATCTGTAATCTCATATACTCCAGCAGGTAGATTAATTGAATTGACTTGTTTATTTTTATCTATGTAGTGAAATTTAGTATTTTCTTCAACGATCCTTATAGTGTTGTAGGAAAAGAAATCAATCAACGCCAATCTGTATTGAAAATTTGTATCTAGCTGTATGGGATTGGGAAAATCTATGGAAAGTGTTGATTTCCGATCCTTTAATGTGAATATTATAGACATAACTAACACTAGACTGTACCATGGATTGCTATTATATAGAAACTCAATACATAAATGACCATAATTATTAGAATTAAATTTTTGGAATCGACTTCTACTGTAGATTATATTACTTAATTCACCGAAATATTTTACAAGTTCTACTAATGGTTTCAAATTACCGAAACTATCGAAATAATTGATAGCATTACCTTGCTTTTTATACGCCACCCAATGAGTGCCTACATCGGCCTTCAAATCTAAATTAACAATACCACTTTCATTATAACGTATATATTTGGGTAATGTATCACGCATAAAGACACCTCTAAAATATGGCAATTTCAGTTTATTTATAAAATTTAATATTTCATAATCATAAAGAGCTCTGTCAAGTAGATTCAGTGATTTTTTTTTTTTAAGTACAATCCATATCCTTTAGAATTTTTACGTAATAGC
This sequence comes from Platypus cylindrus, assembly GCA_949748235.1. Taxonomy (NCBI): domain Eukaryota; kingdom Metazoa; phylum Arthropoda; class Insecta; order Coleoptera; family Curculionidae; genus Platypus; species Platypus cylindrus. The sequence goes on along the minus strand of OX456488.1, from coordinate 47,594,444 downwards.
AATCCTGAACCTTTCTTGTCAGTTTCTACATTCTTGCTATTATTCCCATTTATTTTATTTTTTATATCCATTATATCTTTAGCTACAGTAGACGCTCCACCAGCTAAGGCAACCATTGTTCCCAAGGCAGATAAAATAGGCCGCATTAGTAAAAATCCTCCAGATGTATGCTCAAATGGAACTAGGCAATTTTTTTTCGGCCCCCTGCTTTTTTAATAGCAAATCGGGCTTCTTTTAGTCCTTCTAAGCTTGATTTTCGTAAATTCTTATGATTCTTATATTTTCTTAACGCTTCCGATGTTGGATCGATAACGTGTGTTTTGAATGAAAGCCCCATTCCCATTTTTCTTTTAGCTTTCATTGTATTTACAACTAGCCAAGATGCAGCTTTTTCACCAAAACTGGAATCTTATTATGATGATTCGATATTTAGAACATATATGCACAGTGAATTACTACCAAATTATTTTGGCGGAATTTTCTGTGGCCTGAGCGGGTGCGGCAAAACAAATTCACTCTTAGCTTTGTTATTTGACCCAAATGGATTAAAATTTGCTAATATCTATCTTTATTCAAAATCCCTTTATCAGCCTAAGTATAAATTATTGGAAAATGTATTGCAGCAAGTTAAAGAAATAAAATATTTCCCATATAAAGATAATGAATTAGTTATTGATCCTGATGAAGCTAAAGAAAACTCTGTATTTATATTCGACGATGTTTCATGTGATAAGCAAGATAAAATTAGGACATATTTTTCAATGGGACGACACAAATCCATAAACGTAGCATATTTATGTCAAACTGATTCCAAAATCCCTAAACAATTAATAAGAGACAATTGCAATGTGATTGTACTTTTTAAACAAGACGATATTGACTTAAAAGAAATTTTTGATGAACATGTCACAGCAGATATATCGTACAATTATTTTTAAAACATGTGTCAACAACGTTGGAATAGTAATAAATTTAAACCATTAGTAATTGTAGACGAATTCGAATTAAATAATGGTCGATATCGATGTGGCTTTGATGTATATATAAAGGTTCGTGACTAGTTTTATTTTCAAAAAACAGTTCTTTTCATAATCATGAAGCTTCCAGATAAGTCGGAACGTGTGCGCAAAAGAAAAATTTTAGAATTAGCTAATGATTTCCGAAAAAAATATTTAGCCTTAAAATTGGGACGTCCTAATGAAGATGGTATATTGAACCGAATTTTTACACCTGTTACTGATCAGTTAAAAAAATGAGCGGCCGACAATGTGGTTGTTAAAAATAAAACGTCTGAAATAAATGGAAACGAAATGAAAAATGTTAGGAAAATTGAAAAAAAAGAGATATCTGAAGTAGATCAAATTGACAAGATAGATGAAAATGTAGAAGAGGAGGGGGAGGAGGAAGAAATGGAACAAGAACGAGCTGCATGAGGAGGATGATGAAGTAGATGAAAGCGACAATACAATTACTAATGCAGATACACCTCAATTAGATAAATATCCACAAGTTTCTCAAACACCTATAAAGGACTATTTTCAACATTCTCCTAATATTGACATTACTCATTCTCCAAGATATAACGCTATCACTAATACATGGGCCTTGGGTCCCAATAAAATTACTATTTTATTACTACTTTACTATATTATTGCTATTCTAATAAAGACCTCGAGGAATTTGATCGCATATTAGATGACACTAATCTATATAGAAAAGGTTACTCTTCTCAAGGCAGAATAGTTGGAGTCAGGAATCAGAAATATCGACGTATAATTCGTCCATTGTTGATAAAGCAAGGTGGAAACTATTATATGGTCTATAATTCCAAACCAATAGAATATGTTTATTGGGATGATGTTAATGAACTAGTTGATAGATTACGATTGCTATTCGCATCACAACAAGCAGGTAATTCTTCTCATAGTAATGAGATTGCGTCAATCATAGAAGAATTAAAAGAAGCAAAAGTTATATATTAATATATTACCAGTCATAAGTATTATTATTTAGTTAAACAACGGTGATGAGTATAGATAAGTTTGGACGTTCGTCCGATAAATATTCGCATTATCAGATTTCTTCCTCGCCTACTTCCTCATCATTATTTTCATTCACATATAATGGTGATTTAGATATTGGAGGTTTAAAATACTTATATTCCAAAATTTCTATATTTTCTTGGATGGTGATATATTGAGCGCATAAAAAGGTATTTTTTCTCCATAATGGCTTTACTAACTCTTTTCGAACGTATTTAGCAGAATTATTCAAAGCGTCTAAATCCATCTAAAAAAAATATATACATATAAGTTATATTATATTATATATATTCTTAAGTGACTTAAATTAGTAGAAAGCTTATTACAAACACTTACTGGTTACTTCTTGCTCACGATTTTCATGATGTCTCGGATACTTTTGTTGATTTTCCTGATCCATGTGCTCCTTTCTAGACTGGAACTTGCTTGTAACAATGGTACAGCTTTTGAAAGTATATTTAATATATCACTGCTTAAATTAATTGTACTTTCCATGATCACTATATGCACACTTATACAATTGAAGACTATACTATTAACTTCATAATATTACAAGCAACCAGAAATTTAATTCTTTTGTAGTAGTACTAATTGTAGTAGAATACTATAACATTACTATGAGCATACGGCTTAAATACCTGATGCAGGTACCACCACTACCACCAGCAAAAATCATAGTCCTTTTAATAAGAAACCCTTTAAATCTTTAAAAGAAAATCGGTTTGATTTTATATTAAAAATACAGATTATTATTCCACGCATTCTAAAATTTCTTAAGAGAAATATGTTTTAAGTGCTGATCAAATTGATAAAAATCTGTTTGTAGGTTTGTCATGAAGCAAAACCGTAATTAGTATTAAATACAATAAAGAATGATTGATGTTCGGCTAAACATTAGGCCTTTTGTAAAATTAAATAATGCCCTCTTATTTTGAAGCATTTGAATAGGAAAACACTAATATGTATTGGATATACAAGATTGTCTACAATAACTGCATGATTGATGATCGACTAAACATTAGGCCTTTTATAAAATTAAATAGTGTCCTCGAATTGGAAGAATTTGAATTGGAAACACTGATTTTAAATATGCAGTGGATTTGTCATATATATATATATATATTACTATATTATATTACTTCCATTATATGTATTCTAATTCCATTATATTACTATAATGGAATTAGACTATTTACGTTTTATTTGTGTAAGAATATAATCATAACAGGTAATAATAATTACCTGTTATTAATTAAAAATGATTCAAATTACTAGACAGGAAAAGACTATATGCTTATCAGAATCTGATTTGGTAAACATAATATTTATCAATACATATCATGTTGTTCCCTTAATTAATAGGCTAAATTTAATTGACTTTATCACATTTTATAATAATTTTATAGCCATTTGCATATGGCTAAATATGTTAATTTAGATTTAATACAGATTATAACATTTATAGAAAAAAATCTCACCCTTATAATCCTTTCAAATAACATCCTGTTAAAGATCTCGGGCGATTTTATATTTTATATTAAAAATACAGATTATTGTTTGGCAAAACCCAAAATTCAATTTATATACTCAACCCAACATAATGGATGTCAGTTGGCTTTGTGGTGCAGTGGTAAGGTCCTTATACCCCCATAAAAGTGTATAGGTTCGATTCCTATTCACATCTTCAAAATTTTATTTACAAGATCTTCTCTATCATCCTTCTCTCTCTCTCTGTCTCTCCTTTTCCTTTACTCCTCTGCTTTACTGCTGCAATCACGGGATGTGCTTACCACATTGAGGATAGGTGTAAGGACACCTATTATAACTGCGCCCCAACGGTATCTTTATACTTATCCATGTGGTAAGCACGCAAAAAGCCTTCACCGTTTTTCGAATTCCTGACAATATCCGATGCTACCGACATCTATCCACACAACATCAAACTTCAAACATTACATCAAAAGATTCCTTGGAAAACACATTAAAACTTGGCGTCACATTCAAAAAATAAATATGACATTTCATTAACAAAAAATTATGACACTGATAATTGACACACAAAATGTAAAAATATGACGGTGACAATTGACACATAAAGCACCACCTAACATAAACGTTGAAAAATAAAAATTTACACACAGCGCCACCTAGCGGACAACACATCAAACTCAATGACATAAAAATGGGGTCCGCGATTTTGGCGCCCTCTGGTGGCGAAATTTTGAACCCGTGTCAAGTTCTGCTGTTGTATATCTACTGACACGATTTTGGTTGATATAATCTTGGGCAAATTGCCGTACGTTACTAAGAAACAGTGGGAGTTAAAACTCGAAGACAGCGAGCCAATATTTATATTACTTTAATATTTTTATATTGTCAAAGATTCAAATACTTATTTAATGTGATTTAATCGCTTTTCTCGATAAGCACTGCCCCTTTTTGCAGCAAATCGACAAACTCACATGCCCTATTTTCGTGCTCAAACTTTAAAAATTAAAGCTCAAATATGCGCGTGGTGCACATAAAAAATACTGATATTTGTTCGAACTGCCGGTAACTCAAAATCAGTAGGCAATCTGGTCAAACCACAAAATGCCCTAGATACCACTCTACGCTATTACATCTAGATTCAATTCTCAGTCAAAGCGTGGCATATCATAGAAATCATTCTATTTCGCAACAGAATACTCCAGACTCTGCCCCTGGTAATTTTGACATCTCACAATACTGTTTCAAATAATACTAGTTGATGGAATAACAACTACTACCCTTTTCAAAAGTATTGGCCCTCAGTTTAAATAGGCATAGACACAACAGTTCCTATCATTTTTGATTTAATCTACTGCTTGTAATGTTTTCAGTGACATCGAAAAAATCATAGTAATCGATAGTTTATTTTTTAAAATATTAGTAAAAAATATATAAAAGTTTCCCAATTTTAGTATAAATTTAGTTTTCATGAATTTTAAAAAAATTTTCCGACAAAACTACTGCATAGAATCACTTGAAATTTTCACAGTAGCTAAAGTGCGTAGGAGACTCGTAGGAATCTCCTATGTAGGAGATTGTATTTTTAAGTCAAAACATTTATTAGTTAATGACTTATAAAAGCGCTCTTTGATATCTCGCTTAATCAAGAAGGTATTTTCACACATAGTAGCTGACGCATAAAACACAACATTTCTAGAAAATCACGATAATAAATTAATTATAGACCGCTTTTTGTTCAATAATTTGAGCTATTTTTTGAGAATGACAACATAGCGTTCCCCGCTCTGAAATCTCGGGGCAAATCATTCAATGATTTTACAAAGTAAAAGTAAGGGTGCAGATGGTTGATTTGTGCTTGCAGACAGAAACATAATGTACATTTTAAGCAAAGCGGCCATATAGCTTTCATTTTCACTTCCCAAGCGCCGCGTGCTAACTGTCATTAGCAAGAAATAAAGATTCACCTTTGATATATGAATAACCATTAAGTTTGATTTTAACTACGTTGTAAGCCTTATTTAAAAAAATAGTCAACCGGCATCAGTGAGTTCAACTACACACTATAGCAGAACCTGTTAATTAATAATTTGTATAAATTATAATAATAATTATATAATTATATATAAATGTTGTAATAAATGTTAATTAATAAAACTCTGAAAACTATATTTGTCTAAAACTATATAAGCAACATTCTATTCACCAAATTTTTACTTACACTCATCTATTACTGCCATTCCCTACCTAGTTTTCGTTCCCACTAATTATCTAAACTACTTACCCTTTATTAAATTATTACTCGAAAGACACAATATTATTATTTGTAATATCATTAATATTATTGCTTCCCAACAAAATATTACATATTACCAAACCAAATCACATCAAATTTGTACTATAAACATAATATACCAAATATATTATGTACCAAATAATATTAAATTTGAGGCTACAACTAGCTCAAATTTTAGCGCACACAACCATCACACACTTACTTAAGTTATTGATGTATGTATGTAAGAATAATTTGGAAAGGAATTTAATAATTAATATTGATTAGAAGTTTGAATTTTTTGAAATGGTCGTTATAGCCATTTCGCTAGCCATTATTATTAATCAAGAAATACGACTACTCTATGCTGTTTTAAGTAGCACTCAAATACCAAAAATTTCTGAAATCTTTTAAGCATTTGTATTTGTGTTTGTTACTATTTATATACTATTTATCACCTTTAATATAAACTACACCAAAACTGCAATCAACAGTACTTCGATATAAATTCGTTTCCATATAGTCTAACGAATTTTGCAATTTTTGAGATATTTCTAGTTCTTCCATGGTTGTAGTATCTAATTTTAATAAAACATTGTAACACAACATATTTAATATTGCGACTGTAAGTATTAGTTTTTCAATCATTTTTAAATGTGTAATGTCTCCGAGATGTAAACTTCTGTGCTACTGAATTGAAAATACTGATTTGCAACTTAGCATTCTGATGATGTTTTATTGCTGACATAGCTGATCAGGGGCGCAGTAATAAACAACACTACTTTGCTTTTAAGTTTTTAAACACTTAATGCAAGCTAAGGTGAATTGGATTGTTAAGTTGTCCAATTTTATGAATAAATGTAATTTTATACAAGTTTATACTTGAAATAAAAAAATGCGGATTGCAGAACAATGGTAATAGTATATTTGAATCCAAGTGTGACAAGCCGCTTGCTTTCTAAAAAAATTCGCTTCTCATACGCCCATCCAACGCTATTTTCGCTAATGATGTGATTGTAAGCAACATTTTAAAAATTAATTATATCTGCAATTTAATCAAGTGATTGTTTTGCCTGTGCTGAAAATAGGTGGTGTAGTATCAAATGCGTTCAGAAGATTAATTCTAATATAATATCCTTAAAACATTACGAAATAGCGTTACTATAAGTCACTAGACTGGATTTTGGGCTTTTGGACACCTGTTTGATTAGGTTAGAGTGCAGAATAGTACAAGTTGCGAGCATGCAATCTAGTGACTTATAGTGTTGCAATTTCGTAATGTTTTAATTACGTTAACTTATTAATTGTTTTAATTAACGGCACTAAAATTTATTTTCTAAACTCAGTGAATACCACACCATCTACTTTCAACAAAAAGGAAAGAATCACTAGATTGAAAGGCTAATATAATTAATGCTTAAAATTCATTATTTGTTGCTTAAAATTATCTCCTTAGAAAAAATAGCGTGGAATACGCGTGTAAAAGGCTTATTTCGGGTGCTCACTAATGAAACACGAGCTGCGTAGCAGTGAGTGTTTCAAAACCGTTCGCAACAAAGATCAAGCAAATTTTAAAATATTGTATTGTGTCCGCTTGTATTCAAATGTACCATTTAAAATCAATAATCATTAGTACAGATTCGTTGAATTCTCGACGAACATTAGCCCATTTTTATTTTCGTATTTTTTTTCCAGATACCTCTTTAATATAATTCTAGTGCCGTCACTGTCTAAAAACATTGCTTTCTATTACTAACATTAATATATATTAGGTAGAATAAGTGTTTTCGAGAAATAGATAGATCTAGAACGATATATTTAAATTAAATAAGAAAAGATAGTTTACTACGGAAATTGTAAGATTAAGTCATAAAAACATTATTATTCACCATTTACAATATACGAAAACATAAGACATATATAGCTGCTATTACAGCTATTATCAAGCTAATTGTATCATAGGATTTATATACGTAAATGATTATATACGTAAATTGGGCATATGGGTGAACATAGGGCCAATTAAAAGTTCTGTTATACTAACCGAATTTACGTTAGGACATTCTACATTACATATCAGTGTGTAGTTTTCACATTCCATATCACTTTTGTAAATCCCATATTCAGAGAAGGGAATTCATGATAACTCCATTTTTTGAATGGAATTAAAATTCGTCGATCATGCTTTATCGATTTTAATAATTCCATTTTTATATAATCATTGGGCGTTATATGCTTTACTTTCAATTCAATATTGTCAATTAGAATTTCTCCTATTGTTGCATTGTCACTTGTTAACATAGCATTGTTATCATTACGAGAGAACGTTCTATTTGGAAATTTCCAATTTCCTATAATTAAATGTTTTGAATCTTCTTCAATATAACATAGGTATCCACGAATAAGACTAACAATTCCCGGATCCTTAACATGCTCCACTTCTATACCATTCAATTCATACGTTACTGAATCGAATAAAAATGGTCCTGCATTAATAACCAGGCACACAGTTCCATCTCCTTTTGTCTTTTTCAATTTTCCTTTAATAACCAAAGCAGATTCAGCCATTAATAGCCACACATCATTTCTATTTATTGTTATTTCAATTACATCACTGTTAGAAAATGACTTAATACAGGGAAGATATGTTCGATATTCCATATGTGTTATAGAATCATCATTCAATGGAGATTTATACAGGTTTAAAATTTGATCTGACGGCATATCCAATCGACTTCAAAAAAGTTGTGTTTAACTTGGACAATTTACCCCCCCACCTTCTAGCTGAACGGCGTTTTTTAACTGAATGTGACTGCTTGTTAATACTCGATATACGATTTATTAACATTCTTATTACTATCACTATTAATTATTAAAACCATCTTTTTTTAATTCTAACCGAACGATAATTTTTTCCCTCGAAAATTTACAAGAGTAAAATTCTGATCTAGCATTTTTAGTGAAATGGTAGATATCTCCTTTCCTACTACAGGTAAATAAACCAAGTTTCGTGGAATTTCGTTTACAGAAAATCCAGGATTGGACGTGATGGGAAATTCGTATAACGTATGTGACGGTTTGTTGTTATAGTATGCACCACTTGTTATATTACTATCTACGTGAATCGTTCGGACTTTTACAATATTTACATGATGATCAGATGAATGAACTATTCCAGCTTGCAATATCTTTCGTGAGAATCTTAGTAGTTCTGCTAGCGAATTTTCTGTATTAAAGTCTATATCAAAATCACGATGAAAAATTTCACACTTTAAAGTATTATTATCTGGTTTTAGGAAAAAAATATATTATTCTTTTTCATTTCCATTCAACTTGAAAGGTATCAATTTCTTCTTTAGATAATTATTAATATCTGTAATCTCATATACTCCAGCAGGTAGATTAATTGAATTGACTTGTTTATTTTTATCTATACAGTGAAATTTAGTATTTTCTTCAACGATCCTTATAGTGTTGTAGGAAAAGAAATCAATCAACGCCAATCTGTATTGAAAATTTGTATCTAGCTGTATGGGATTGGGAAAATCTATGGAAAGTGTTGATTTCCGATCCTTTAATGTGAATATTATAGACATAACTAACACTAGACTGTACCATGGATTGCTATTATATAGAAACTCAATACATAAATGACCATAATTATTAGAATTAAATTTTTGGAATCGACTTCTACTGTAGATTATATTACTTAATTCACCGAAATATTTTACAAGTTCTACTGATGGTTTCAAATTACCGAAACTATCGAAATAATTGATAGCATTACCTTGCTTTTTATACGCCACCCAATGAGTGCCTACATCGGCCTTCAAATCTAAATTAACAATACCACTTTCATTATAACGTATATATTTGGGTAATGTATCACGCATAAAGACACCTCTAAAATATGGCAATTTCAGTTTATTTATAAAATTTAATATTTCATAATCATAAAGAGCTCTGTCAGGTAGATTCAGTGATTTTTTTTTTAAGTACAATCCATATCCTTTAGAATTTTTACGTAAATACAATCCTGAACCTTTCTTGCCAATTTCAACATTGTTGCTATTATTCCCATTTACTTTCTCTTTTTTATATCTATTATATTTTTAGCTACAGTAGACGCTCGTCCAGCTAGGGCACTCATTGCTCCCAAGGCAGATAAAATAGGCAACATTGGTAAAAATCCTCCAGATTTATGCTCAAATGGAATAACGCGTGGCAAATGGATATTTTTCCGTCCCCCTGCTTTTTTAATAGCAAATCGGGCTTCTTTTAATCCTTCTAAGCTTGGTTTTCGTAAATTTTTATGATTCTTATATTTTCTTAACGCTTTCAATGTAGGATCGATAACGTAATGAGGAAGATGGGCCTCAAAGGAGAGCTTATCAATTAACGAATTTACTATACCCGCACCTCTGTAGTGAATAGGTTTCATATTACTAAACTGTATAAGCAAAATGAATTCATTTATATAGCCAATTCGTTTTCATCTCCATAATAGTTACAAAAATGCGTTTAGTAAGACAAGATCTTAAACTTGCCATCGAGCATTTGCATTATGATGATTCGACATTTAAAACATATATGCACAGTGAATTACTACCAAATTATTTTGGCGGAATTTTCTGTGGCCCGAGCGGGTGCGGCAAAACAAATTCACTCTTAGCTTTGTTATTTGACCCAAATGGATTAAAATTTGCTAATATCTATCTTTATTCAAAATCTCTTTATCAGCCAAAGTATAAATTATTGGAAAATGTATTGCAGCAAGTTAAAGAAATAAAATATTTCCCATATAAAGATAATGAATTAGTTATTGATCCTGATGAAGCTAAAGAAAACTCTGTATTTATATTCGACGATGTTTCATGTGATAAGCAGGATAAAATTAGGACATATTTTTCAATGGGACGACACAAATCCATAAACGTAGCATATTTATGTCAAACTGATTCCAAAATCCCTAAACAATTAATAAGAGACAATTGCAATGTGATTGTACTTTTTAAACACAATGATATTAACTTAAAACATATTTTTGATGAACATGTCACAGCAGATATATCGACCAATTATTTTAAAAACTTGTGTCAACAATGTTAGAATAGTAATAAATTTGAACCATTAGTAATTGTAAAAGAATTCGAATTAAATAATGGCCGATATCGATGTGGCTTTGATGTATATATAAAGGTTCACGAATAGTTTTATTTTCAAAAAAACAGTTCTTTTTATAATCATGAAGCTTCTAGATAAGTCGGAAAGTGTCCGCAAATGAAAAATTTTAGAATTAGCTAATGATGTCTTAAGGCTAGCCTTAATAGCTTAAGGTTAATAGCCTTAAAATTGGGACGTTCTAATGAAGATGGTACATTGAACCGAATTTTTACACCTGTTACTGATCAATTAAAAAAATGAGCAGCAGACAATGTGGTTGTTAAAAATAAAACGTCTGAAATAAATGTTAATGAAATGTAAAATGTAAAGAAGATTGGAAAAAAAGAGATATCTGAAGTAGATCAATTTGACAAGATAGATGAAGAAGTAGAAGAGGAGGACGAGGAGGAGGAGGAGGAGGAGGTGGATAAATATCCACAAGTTTCTCAAGAACCTATAAAGGACTATTTTCAGTTTTCTATGATAGCATTCTAATATTGACATTACTCATTCTCCATGATATAACGCTATCACTAATACATGGACCTTGGGTCCTAATAAAATTGAATTTGATAAAACTACTGGCCGTATAATAATAGGTAGAGAACTACATACAGGTAGCAAGGGACTTTATAATTTATTATTTTATAAAGATCCTAAAAATTATACTAGTAAAGACCTCGAGGAATTTGATCGCATATTAGATGACACTAATCTATACAGAAAGTGTTACTCTTCTCAAGGCAGAATAGTTGGAGTCAGGAATCAGAAATATCGACGTATTATTCATCCATTGTTGATAAAGCAATGTGGAAACTGTTATATGGTCTATAATTCCAAACCAATAGAATATGTTTATTGGGATGATCTTAATGAACTAGTTGATAGATTACGATTGTTATTCGCATCACAACAAGCACGTAATTCTTCTCATAGTAATGAGATTGCGTCAATTATTGAAGAATTAAAAGAAGCAAAAGTTATATATTAATATATTACCAGTCATAAGTATTATTATTTTGCATTGTAATCACTATTCAACATATTGGCGAATGAAAGCAGCCATTGCTGAACAAACAATTCGTACTATAAAAGAACGACTGTATAAATATTTCAGTTTAAATGGAACGCACAAGTGGATTTCAATTTTACAGATAGTGCAATTAAAATGAAGCCATGTGATGTTGTTGGTGAGACAATTGAGAAAAAGTTGTTGGATACAATCTATAACCATATGAAAATCTTTCAAGGATCAAAATTAAATGTTGGCGATATGGTACGCATCAGTCAAGAAAAGCATGTTTTCGATAAAGGATACACACCTAACTGGACCACCGAACTATTTAAAATAATCAAAATCAGTTACACCAATCCTGTGACGTATTTGTTGGAAGATTTAAATAAACAGCCAATAAATGGATCTTTCTATATTTATAAATTGCAGAAGACAAAGGAACCAGATATCTATTTAGTTGAGAAAGTGTTAAAGAAAAAAGGCAACATGGTATACTATATATATACAAATATACTATGAAAAAAATTAGTAGTTGTAAAAAAACTGTATAAACATGACGCCTTCTAAAAATAAATGCGTTTTAAGTGCTGATCAAATTAACAAAGATTTGTTTGAACTATTAGATAAGTTTGAACATGAAATTAGTGAAAAAAATGAAGCAAAACCTTTATTATTAAATACAAGATTTTCTACAATAAGTGATAATATATTAATTGATGTTGGATTAAATATGGCCATGGACTTTAGGCCTTTTATAAAGTTAAGTAATACTAAGGTATTACTTAACTTTATAAGGAATTGTTATCAGAATTAATTTATCCAGTAAGTGTAAAAAGTATAATAGATGAATATTGTAATTCAGCATTTGATGAGCGCAGTTTTTGTTTGAAAGAATGCATGTTAATAAATAAAGAAAAAATATTTGTTGACTTGTATAATTGAAAATTTATTGTAGTAGCAATAATATACATATTGTAATATACATTTTTAAAATATAAATCGTTTTATTTTCTTTTAACTGTTTTAAATATATGTTAGCAGGTTGAAAACTGGGAAATCTGGAACAGTAATTACTGACTTTAGAAAAAAAAATCATGAAGATAATTTTAATCGTGTTACCTGAATTAACTGAGAGCCACATCAAAGACCAGAGTCGAATTTAAATTATTAACTGCAGTTAATTCTTTAAATATAATGCTGAACTTGCCCGGCAAAAAATGATCCAAATTTTTGTTAAAAATTTCCGTTACTCGTAAGGGCAGAAACAGAATCTTATTATCTGGGAGATCCACTTGTACCGCTTCTCCATAACGGCTGTTTGAAATTTTAATTCCCATAATTGCATATTTCTGGTTTGGTACTAAATCTTGTAATTTTACTCCTTTCGAACGTATGTGGCAGATTCATTCAAAGCGTCGAAATCCATCTTAAAAAAAAATATACTATATTTATATATATATAAGTATGAGAAAAAAGATAAGAAGGATAAGATAATAATATAGTAAGGAATAATAGAGTTACTTACATTTTAATTTTTTTTCTTGGCCCTCTAACAAACAGTAAAGATCAACTTCAGAATTATGTAGTTGAAACGAATACTATAACATTACTATGAGCATACGGCTTAAATACTTAATGCAGGTACCACCACCACCAGCAAAAATCATAATCCCTGTAAAAGAAATCCTTTAAATCTTTAAAAGAAAATCGGTCTGATTCAATATTTTGCTAACTATACAATACAGATTATAACATTTCTAGAAACATTTTTCATCGTTATAATCATTTATTACAACTAACATCGTGTTAAAGAGTTGGGGTGATTTCATATTAAAAATACAGATTATTCCACGCATTCTAAAATTCCTTAAGAGAAATGATTTTTAAGTGCTGGTCATATTGACAAACATCTGTTTGTAGGTTTGTCATGTAGCAAAACCTTTATTACTATTAAATACAATAAAGAATGATTGATGTTCGACTAAACATTAGGCCTTTTGTAAAATTAAATAATGTCCTCTAATTTGAAGCATTTGAATAGGAAAACCCCTAATATGTATTGGATATATGAGACTTTCTACAATAACTGAATGATTGATGATCGGCTAAACATTAGGCCTTTTATCAAGTTAAACAATATCCTCCAATTGGAAGAATTTTATTTTTATAACATTTTTATAACATTATTATAACAAGTAATAATAATGGGGAATTAAAAATGATTCAAATTACTAGAAAGGAAAAGGCTATATGATTAGCAGAATCTGATTTGGTAAACATAATATTCATCAATACATATCATGTCGTTCCCTCAATTAATAGGCTAAATTTAATCGACTTTATAACATTTTATAATAATTTTATAAAAGCTGATTTTATACTTTGCATATGGCTAAATATGTTAATTTGGATTTAATACAGATTATAACATTTATAGAAAAAATTTTCGCCCTTATAATCCTTTCACATAGCATCCTGTTAAAGACCTCGGGCGATTTTATATTTTATATTAAAAATACAGATTATTGTTCGGCACAACCCAAAATTCAATTTATATACTCAATTCAACATAATGGATGTCGGTTGGCTTTGTGGTGCAGTGGTAAGGTCCTTATACCCCCAATAAAAGTTTATAGGTTCGATTCCTATTCACATCTAAAAATTTTATTTTAAAGATCTTCTCTATCATCTGTCTCTCTCTCTCTCCTTTTCCTTTAATCCTCTACTTTACTACTACAATCACGAGGTGTGCTTTACCACATTAAGCATAGGTGTAAGGACGCCTATTATGACTGCGTCCCGACGGAATTTTTATACTTATCCATGTGGTAAGCACGTTCAATGGGTTGAAATTATTTACTTAATAATAAACATTAAAATAATAATATCTTTGTATGAAATATGCCTCAATTCGATTTTCTTAGAAATGTAATTCAGATACTCTTTCTATAAACCCAAATGTTGAACCACATCAAAAATATCCATTCCCTTTCGTATCTTTCATAAGTCTCCAAAAATAGTTCATTAGCTTATTCAACCGCAAAGTCGAACCACATATAAAAAAAAACGACCACATATACGTGAGCCTGAATGTGTGTCGTATTTAATTGCCTTCATTCTGTAGGTCCAAGTCAGTTATACCGTGACCAGTTTTGTTCAGAGGACCGTACTGAAAAATGCAAATATGTAAAAATGGGCATATCTCAGTTATTGTTAGTGCAAATACCTTAAAACTTTCAGGATCATCATAATATAATTCCACCTACACGAGGTGTAAATATTTGTCATTCGTGCTGAAACACCCTGAATAACCATATTCACTCCTGGTGAATTAAAAATGTTTTCATTATAAAGTTTGCACACCTTATTTGTGTTAAATGTGAAAAAACCAAAAATAATAGGTGCTCGTAGAGTCATAAATCACGTCCACCAACCTAGAACCCATTCCCCGCATCACAGCTTATCAGAGGCTAGGTAACCATGTGTCCGAAGACGTTCTGAACTGAGATCCAACGAGCATCTATACCAAACATGTCGATATTCATCAGTGTAACTTTTATCGTAGCGACCTCTATGAATGGGAGACAAATCGCCGCTTGCATCTAGATTAGCCACCTGCTACAATATGATGAAAAACAATTAATAACTGCCGCTATAGCTCAGTCACGAAGTAATAATAAATTACTACTTTAAATGAGCCAATATCATCCCTCACCAATGTTAAAGAACAGTAACTATATAGCGTTATTCAGCCAATACGCTTTATTTATGTTAAAGATGAAAAACAAAAAACACACAGAAAACCACACAAGTTCAGTGTTTTCTTCCACAACAACTACTTCTCTGCAAGAGCATGGCGACTGTACCTACTATTATAGTTCTTTATTCTACTGACCTGGTAAATTTTCCAATCAAATACGCTGAGTTTGTAGTCAATCAATTTTCAAGTATGTATAATTGGAATTTATAAGAAAAATAACTATTATAATTATGATTATTATAGGTATGGGGTAAAAAATATAAGAGTAACCAACAATAGAATTTTCGTATCGTTAACAAAACGTTATTTGTTATAAAATAATTTTCTTTCATTATTAAAAGGTATCAATTTAATTTATTAAATGACGAGGCGGAAGGTCCAAATAGACTCAGATATATTATGGGGGTTAATGGTGGGACAAGGAATAATGATTATTATTTTGAAGAAGGCGATGATGATGATGGTGTTAAAGATGATGACGCTAATGTTACAGCTGAGACTGATAAATTAATTAATGAGAGAATAAATCTACTAGAAAAACAAGCAGAGGCTACTGCTGCTACTTCTTCTAAAACGCAACCACCAAGAAAAAAGCGATCGCAACAACAACGAAATGAAATTTGAAGTAATAATGGTAATTGACTAAAAAAAAATTACAGAATTTATAAAAAGAAATATAATTTTTCATATTTCCTTTACCACAAAGAAATTAAATTTAAAAAATTGCTTTTTTCAACACAAAAAGTATAATAATACTAAGAAATTAGCATGCTGAATGAAAAAATTACAATTACAATAATATGTATAAAAACTTTTTAAGTTAGTTGATTCCAGTTGGCCGAATCCAAATCACCTAACAACACGTTGATACAGTTTTTATTTTACTATCATCAACTTCCACCAGTGTGCAAAGGCTGACTTCAGTAGGTAGATAAAATATATCTACTAATTAATGTCTTGTTATGTTGGTTTAATTTATACAAATATTAACGGATGGAGGGGCATTAAAAAAAATATGATGAGAAATTGAATAAAAAAAATTTTAGAGATAAAGAAATTCTTTACATATTATATCTATTCTACATAGTGTACAAGAATGATATATGTTATAAACATATCTTAACGATCAATTTAACTAACTATTGTACATATGTTTATTACAATGGTTTCATTTAAATATATTTTTCATATTCTGAAGCGTTGGGCCGTTGGGGCCTTGTTCTTCCAGATCACTAATTTCAACATTTTCAGATTAATGAAACTTTTTGAAAATTCTTTTTTCGGGGACCTTTGACCAGTATTTTTGTTATTGGTGTTTTGGCGGGTATGGAATTCATCAAGTTATCAATGAATGTTCCCAAATTTTCGTAGTTTACACGACATGTATGCGTATTCATCTTCTTTGTCATTAAACGACAAACCCATGAAGATTGTTAGTTTCATAATTAATATGTTTTCAGATTTTATACGCTAAAGCTTTTATATTTATAGTAGGGTTTATTAAACGGTGTGAATGTTCTTCGGTACTGGTGTTAAAAATCATTATTTCATGATCTACACTTCATAATATTTTTGTATTGGAAACCTTGTAAATCAATAATAATTTTTTTTTGACACGACGCAAAACCAAGTATGACTATTTTCTACTACGATTTCAACGATTTCTGCTGCCTAGTGAAACTTGTCGGCGATTTTTACATTGTAAGAATAAGAAACAAAATGCACACCTTTCCGTTGTGTTAATTTAATAGCAGTCGTTTCATTATACATTGTAATCATTTAATAAATGCAATTAATAATATTTACTATTCAAGTTCCAAATTCCAATTTCCAGTCAACCATGTCATAATACATTGTAATCACTTAATAATAATAACAGGCATCAACTTAAAGATTACTGCATTCGGACTATGCCCGTTAGTGGATTATATTTGGATTTTTTATCATGTAGAATTAATAAAAATGCATACGTGTCTGCAGAAATGTTCTTGCTTGTTTCAAATTCCAATTTGATATCAACAGTTCCATTATACATTGTGTCCACTTGATAACAACAGTCACCTGCTGCGAATGGTGCAATTTCAATTAATTTTTCCAACGTTAAAAAAGGTTGACCAATATTTTTATAATAATGAGTTTGTTGGAATCGAGCATACATCTCATATAAGATAGTTGTTTAGGCTTTAGCTTGTTATGTTGACGCTTTTCTCGCGTTCTATTTATTTTTCCCTTGCTCGATCTCGGAGATTATTATCACGAGGTATTTTGGCACAATCTGAAGAGATCATCTGTTACATTAAGTGCCTTCTATCAACGCTTTCCACAGATCGTGGTGTTCGGTCTAATAGTTTGGTAAGTTATCTTTCGCACGATTTTATCTCTGTGAGTGCTGATGCACAGTTTGGCTCGATGGTAAACGGAAAACAATGCTCTCTGCCACCCCTGCTCTCGTAAGTTTCTGTAATTCTCTTATATATTGTATTAAATACGTCCATTTTAATTTCACTTACTCAAAATAAGCCGGCCAGGAGAGTTGTTTACCGTCTTGGCGATCACATGTATTGTAAGTCGATCAGGGCAATCGATGTTACATTATGTATGTACACATGTACACATATACATCCGTATGGAACTACGCATGCATCAATCGTATATGAATGCCGATTTGTTTGTTTCACTCAATACCGTTTTGTTGCATTCGGATTTTAATTACACTATGTATGTGTTGATTTGGCGATTTCTGTATAATATTAAATAATTGAATTATTTATTTTGCTACTGTTTGTTAAGATTGTTATTTTCATACTGGTACTATACTACTTTTTTTGTCAGTGGTATAACTCGACGCGCGTTGCCAAATTGTGCTCCATTCCCCTAATTTCAAGAAGGCTATTTACTCCAAGAAAGAAGTTGTGGTCATCTACATCGTGTTACATATTCAAATGGGATTGTGCGCGCACCTGGTTGTCTCATGATGTTCTCATAGTATGGCTTTCAAGTCAAGTGGATCGATGTAACCCGGGACTTTATTCGTCTGGAATTAATCGTAAGTGATTTGCGAACCCTAATTTAAATAATTTAATTTGAATTCATCATTGATCTGCAGCTCGTTAGCGCCACGCTTTCAAATACGATTGTGCGTGACCACTATGCTTTAGGCTGGCACACGCTGTGCTCTTTTGTTTAGGTTTTTTACCTATTAATAGATTTCAGTTCCTGTGTTCTTTAGACTAAGCCTTAGCCACGTAAGTTGCATATACGTTCGTCGACCACCACGGGTTCGATCACAGTTTAATAAATTGTTCAAAGTAGTTTGAACAATTATAGTTTTGGGTTTCTCTCTCCCCAACAAATATGTCGGACAACTGACTTGTCCCTCTACAATAGCATTCTGTTTATATCAAAATTAACATTTAAATTATCGGAGGGATAAACTTCTAAATTCAACTAAACTTTAAAATTTGTTAAATTGCAATGATCGAAGCGGCTGCAATCATTTTTAAGTTAATTTTTTCGTTGCGTTTGAAAACCAAATAAAATGTAACGTGGTTTTCTAGTTGAATAACGGATAGAACATTCCATGTGTGCAACATTGGATTTTGTAAAGATAATATTAATGTGATTTTCAACCACGAAATACTACACATAAATCTCTTCGTTGTTCTGTATAATTGTAAAGTTTTAGCTTGGTCTCATCATCAACTTTCATTTCTATTTCTATTGCAATGGAATGTTCTATTTTCGATGCAATTTTTGTCAGGCTTATACTAGGTTTTTCGTCATTAGTAATAATTACACAGTTATCATCTGAGAAGCTTCTGATTACAATCAATTCTGGTCGAAAGTTTAGCAAAATTGGATTAAAATCTTCAAATATGCCCATAACTATTTTGAATGGAATACAAACATTAAAGTTACCCTGAGGTGATAGTATTCTTGTGGAAATCCACTAGTCAAGTGGATTCCATCCAGCATTACGATAACGTATATAATCTTGGTCAGTAATGGTGGTTAGTAATAACTACCATTAGCCTATAATGGTAGTTACCAATGGTTTGGTACTTAGAACTTGCTAAAGCTTTCATTAATATAGTTATGCCGGAATTTTGTACCCGATACGCTATAGTACTCTCTACTCCATAACGAACTTCATCAAATAGAAATAGAAATACATTATTTAATATTTTAATGACATCATTTGGTTTTTCATTGTGACCCAAAATTACACCTCTCAATTCTAAAAAACTTTTAGCTGGATATGTATAGACATCTTGAGTTAGAATAGGAATTCGTATTTCATCGCATTTGTTCAAACTAGCATTTGTGCACGGTAAATAGGTTGTGATATTCTTTACTGATAATTGATGTACCTGTTAAGACTTTTTCACCCACGTTTAAAATCTTGCTACTACTAATAATTGTTTTTGACAAGCAACAGTCTATAAATAATTTTCTAATAGCAGCCCGATAATTTAAATTAAATCTACACAAACATTTTCTAAAAAGTGTTTGTTGTCTATGCTGCTGCTTTGTTTGTCTTGTTGTTGAATCTATTTTGAAGCACTTTAAATCATAATAATAATAAAAACTCATAATTTTTTAATGTTAACACGTTCAAATTAAAACACCTTTAGTTAACAACTTTTTAGTGCTAAATCGTTTTTCTGCTAAAATACTATATATTTCGTTTGTAACACTATTGTACCTAAGAACCATTTTTTTTGCATTTTTTAAATGTATTTTTATTGTTATGAATTCTCGATTGAAATTGACTAATTGTCCATATTGATCAGCAATTTTAAGTATAATTTCATCCAAATAGTGGGTGTTGATTGGTAAATATATAACATTTTGGGGTGTTACTACCATTTTATAATCTGGTGGTGACATTGGATAAAACATGTGTAAAATATGTGAGGGATTATCATTATTATAAGTGGTTGCCACTAAATTATATTCACAGCATGTAGCATTTACTTTACTTATACAAATTAGGAAATCTGAAATGTGCAATTATTATGCTGGTAATTTTATTTTTAAATTCCAGTACAGTACATATTGAATTGCATTTTTCAGAATAAACCTTTTTTGAACCTTATAATTTTATAATTATAAGTAATATCTACTAAACTATTAGATAAGAAATAATTCATCACTTCCGATCGAGGTTGAAGGTTACCAAAACTGCCAAAGCAAATGATATTTGTTTTTGATTTCTTGTAAGCGGTGCAGTGCGTTCCAGGTCCATAATGTGAATGTAAATTTATTACACAAAAATGGACTGAAGTTTGAAAATGTTCACGTGTATTCACGTTCGCATTATCAAAACGGGTAATTGTGATGATGATGCATCACGTTTTGAAAATTTAGAAAAAGAATCTGCAAGACTATTCAGAGTAATATTACCTATTAACTAGAAAATATATTTTGGAAATGCATCAAGATTAAAAAAAAAAATTGTGTTCATAAATATGTGGTCAAATTCGAACTTGAATGAGAAAGATTTCATGTTGGAGATTTTCAAATGCGGATTGATGGGATAACCCTTTTATACATATGGGCTAAATTAGCGAATAATTATAAGAAGGGATTTAAATTACGTATCAAATTGCCGTGTTTTGTTTATTATAATTGACCAAAATGGAGTACGCACGTGGATGGACCACCAAGCTCTCTTGTTACAGTAAACTTAAACGTTCAAGGTATCTATTCATGTAATGTTTGAAGTTTGATGTCGTGTGGATAGATGTCGGTAGCATCGAATATTGTCAACAATTCGAAAAAGGTGAAGCTTTTCACGCGGCGCAGACATAATAGGCATCTTTACATCTATCCTCAGTGTGGGAAGCATGCTCGTAATTGCAGCAGTAGAGGAGAGGAGTAAAGGAAAGAGAGAGAGACGGACGATAGGGAAGATCTTGGAAACAAAATTTTGAAGATGTGAATAGGAATCGAACCTATAAACTTTTATGTGGGTTATAAGGACCTCACCACTGCACCACAAATAGTACACATTATTTTGGGTTGGGTATATAAATTGAATATCGTCGAATAGTAATCTGTATTTTTAATATAAAATATAAAGTTGCCTGAATAAGAATTCAGGCAATTATTAAAGATAACAGGATACTATTTGAAAAAATTATAAGCGTGAAACTTTTTCCTAGAAATGTAACAATCTGTATTAAATCTAAATTAACATATTTAGCCATATGCAAAGTATAAAATCAGCTTTTATAAAATGTGATAAAGTCAATTAAATTTAGCCTATTAATTAAGGGAACGACATAATATGTATTGATGAATATCATGTTAACCAAATCAGATTCTGTTAAGCATATAGTCTTTTCCTTTCTAGTAATTTGAGTCATTTTTAATTCCCCTTTATTATTACTTGTTATGATTATATTCTTACAACAAATAGAACGGAAATAGTCTAATTCCATTGTACTAACATATATATGACGAATCCAATACATATTTAAAATCGGTGTTTGCCATTCAAATTCTTCCAATTCGAGGGTATTATTTAACTTTATAAAAGGTCTAATGTTTAGTCGATCATCAATCATTCAGTTATTGTAGAAAATCTCGTATATCCAAAACATATTAGTGTTTTCTTATTTAAATGCTTCAAATTAAGAGGGCATTATTTAATTTTACTAAAGGCCTAAAGTCCATGGCCATATTTAATCCAACATTAATTAATGTTGGAATAATTAAGATTTTCTATCTTGTAGCGATTATTAAATACATCCATCTGAACCTTATCTAATGTTTTAATTATATCTTCAATCGTGTTATTAGATTCAGCTCTACTGCTATCAAATAATGCCAATAATTCTATAATTTTTGTCTCAAAAGTATTGATTAAATCATTAATTCTATTAGATATATCTATTAATCGCTATCTATTATTTACTTCACTTTTAGCCACATCTTGCTGCAGCATTAAATACAAATCCATTATTGGTCCACATGAACCATCCACATATTTTTTATTAGCAACGTCATCATTTTGAATGGGTAAATTAACGTTACATATTTTTAAACCTACAATATCTAAATCACCATTATATGTGAATTAAAATAATGATGAGGAAGTAGGCGAGGCAATCTGATAATGTGAATATTTATCAGACGAACGTCCAAACTTATCTATACTCATCACCGTTGTTTAACTAAATAATAATACTTATGCATGGTAATATATTAATATATAACTTTTGCTTCTTTTAATTCTTCAATAATTGACGCAATCTCATTACTATGAGAAGAATTACCTGCTTCTTGCGATGCGAATAGTAGTCGTAATCATCAACTAGTTCATTAAGATCATCCCAATAAACATATTCTATTGGTTTGGAATTATAGACCATATTATAGTTTCCACCATTCTTCATCAACAATGGACGAATAATGCCTCTATATTTCTGATTCCTGACTCCAACTATTCGTCTTTGAGAAGAATAACCCTTTCTGTATAGATTAGTGCCATCTAATATGCGATCAAATCCCTCGAGGTTTTTACTAGTATAACTTTTATGATCTTTATAAAATAATAAATTATAAATTCCCTTGCTACCTCTATATAGTTTTCTACTATATATTTTAAGGCCAGTAGTTTTATCAAATTCAATTTTATTAGGACCCAAGATCCATGTATTAGTGATAGCGTTATATCTTGGAGAATGAGTAATGGCAATATTAGAAGAATGCTGAAAATAGTCCTTTATAGGTTCCTGAGAAGCTTGGGGATATTTATCTGATTGAGGTTTATCTGCATCAGTAATTGTATCGTCGCTTTCGTGTACTTCATCATCCTCCTCATCTGGCTCGTTTTCTTGTTCCATTTCTTCTTACTCCTGGAAGAAGAACCACCAGAAGTGGTTCTTCATCCATCTTGTCAATTTGATCTACTTCAGATATCTCTTTTTTTTCAATTTTCTTCACATTTTTCATTTCGTTTACAGGTGTAAAAATTCGGTTCAATGTACCATCTTCATTAGAACGTCCCAATTTTAAGGCTAAATATTTTTTTCGGACATCATTAGCTAATTCTAAAATTTTTCATTTGCGGGCACTTTCCGACTTATCTAGAAGCTTCATGATTATAAAAAGAACTGTTTTTTTGAAAATAAAACTATTCATGAACCTTTATATATACATCAAAGACACATCAATATCGGCCATTATTTAATTCGAATTCTGTTACAATTACTAATGGTTCAAATTTATTACTATTCCAACATTGTTGTCACAAGTTTTTAAAATAATTGTACGATATATCTGGTGTGACATGTTCATCAAAAATATGTTTTAAGTTAATATCATCTTGTTTAAAATGTACAATCACATTGCAATTGTCTCTTATTAATTGTTTAGAGATTTTGGAATAAGTTTGACATAAATATGCTACGTTTATGGATTTGTGTCGTCCCATTGAAAAATATGTCCTAATTTTATCCTGTTTATCATATGACACATCGTCGAATATAAATACAGAGTTTTCTTTAGCATCATCAGGATCAATAACTAATTCATTATCTTTATATGGGAAATATTTTATTTCTTTAACTTGCTTCAATACATTTTCCAATAATTTATACTTAGGCTAATAAAGAGATTTTGAATAAAGATAAATAGCAGCAAATTTTAATCCATTTCGATCAAATAACAAAGCTAAGAGTCAATTTGTTTTGCCGCACCCGCTCGGACCACAGAAAATTCCGCGAAAATAATTTGGTAGTAATTCACTGTGTATATATGTTTTAGATGTCGAATCATCAAAGTCCAAATTCTCGATGGCTAGTTTAAGATCTTGTCTTACTAAACGCATTTTTGTAACTATTATGGAGATGAAAACGAATTGGCTATATAAATGAATTCATTTTGCTTATACAGTTTAGTAATATGAAACCTATTCACTACAGAGGCGCAGGTATAGTAAATTCGTTAATTGATAATCTCTCCTTTGAGACCCATCTCCCTCATTATCAGCAGTGCGGACCTGGCACGCGAATCCAGAAGCGGCTGACACTTGGTGATCCTGGAATCAACCCATTAGATGCAGCTTGCAAGCAGCACGACCTCGCATACTACTCAAATTCTGCATTATCTGATAGACATAAGGCGGACAAGGAATTAGAAACCGAAAAAATACCCGTTTGCCACGTGTTATTCCATTTGAGCATAAATCTGGAGGATTTTTACCAATGTTGCCTATTTTATCTGTCTTGGGAGCAATGGGTGCCCTAGCTGGTGGAGCGTCTACTGTAGCTAAAAATATAATACATATAAAATAGAAAGTAAATGGGAATAATGGCAACAATGTTGAAATTGGAAAGAAAGGTTCAGGATTGTATTTACGTAAAAATTCTAAAGGATATGGATTGTACTTAAAAAAAAAATCACTGAATCTACCTGACAGAGCTCTTTATGATTATGAAATATTAAATTTTATAAATAAACTGAAATTGCCATATTTTAGAGGTGTCTTTATGCGTGATACATTACCCAAATATATACGTTATAATGAAAGTGGTATTGTTAATTTAGATTTGAAGGCCGATGTAGGCACTCATTGGGTGGCGTATAAAAAGCAAGGTAATGCTATCAATTATTTCGATAGTTTCGGTAATTTGAAACCATCAGTAGAACTTGTAAAATATTTCGGTGAATTAAGTAATATAATCTACAGTAGAAGTCGATTCCAAAAATTTAATTCTAATAATTATGGTCATTTATGTATTGAGTTTCTATATAATAGCAATCCATGGTACAGTCTAGTGTTAGTTATGTCTATAATATTCACATTAAAGGATCGGAAATCAACACTTTCCATAGATTTTCCCAATCCCATACAGCTAGATACAAATTTTCAATACAGATTGGCGTTGATTGGTTTCTTTTCCTACAACACTATACCGAATGTTGAAGAAAATACTAAATTTCACTGTGTAGATAAAAATAAACAAGTCAATTCAATTAATCTACCTGCTGAAGTATATGAGATTACAGATATTAATAATTATCTAAAGAAGAAATTGATACCTTTCAAGTTGAATGGAAATGAAAAAGAATAATATATTTTTTTCCTAAGACCAAATAATAATACTTTAAAGTGTGAAATTTTTCATCGTGATTTTGATATAGACTTTAATACAGAAAATTCGCTAGCAGAACTACTAAGATTCTCACGAAAGATATTGCAAGCTGGAATAGTTCATTCATCTGATCATCATGTAAATATTGTAAAAGTCCGAACGATTCACGTGGATAGTAATATAACAAGTGGTGCATACTATAACAACAAACCGTCACATACGTTATACGAATTTCCCATCACGTCCAATTCTGGATTTTCTATAAACGAAATTCCACGAAACTTGGTTTATTTACCTGTAGTAGGAAAAGAGATATCTACCATTCCACTAAAAATATTAGATCAGAATTTTACTCTTGTAAATTTTCGAGGGGAAGAAATTATCGTTCGGTTAGAATTAAAAAAAGATGGTTTTAATAATTAATAGTGATAGTAATAAGAATGTTAACAAATCGTATAAAAGGAGTATTAATAAACAAACACAGTTAAAAAACGCCGTTCAGCTAGAAAGTGGGGGGGGGGGTAAATTGTCAAAGTTAAACACAACCTTTTTGAAATCGATTGGATATGCCGTCAGATCAAATTTTAAACCTGTATAAATCTCCTTTGAAGATGCAAAACATTTAATTATAGGAAGTTGGAACTTCCCAAATAAATTATCAACATGTGCCGAAGAGGAATTCTTTATGCGAATACGACTATCTCATTTATTTGGTGTATTCAGCGATTATAAAACAATTGTGTGTGGAAAACATACTTTACATTTAGTACGTTCTCGTAATGATAACAATGCTATGTTAACTAGTAACAATACAACAATAGAAGAAATTCTCCTATTGTCGTATAACAATAATTATATATAAATCGTATAAAAACAGTATTATTAAAGCGAACACATTCAGTTAAAAAACGCTGTTCAGTTAGAAAATTTGGTGAGTAAATTGTCAAAGTTAAACACAAATTTTTTAAATCGATTGGATATGCCGTCAGATCAAATTTTAAGCTACGATACGTACTGTTCAAGAAGAGACGAGTCTATAAAATCTTCAACAGTTGACGTTATGCTCGAAATAGAGTCACATCAAGGTTTTGCTTCCGACAATAAAGCATACTGTATCATTATTCACGAGTGTGTGATAAAATATTTACCTCTCAGTGAAATAGTTATATAGAAATAGAAAAATTAATTAGCCATGCAAATTGCTATTGTTGACATGCAAGGCTTTGTCTTAAATAATTATAAAGGTGAACGAGCATTCCATGTTAAAGAAATCACTATTATGTATGGATCGAAGTATGGCCACTATGTATTTCAAGAGCCTAAACCTTACTCAACATTAACCATTTTCTGAAAAGAAAGATATAAATTATGCAATTCATAATATTCATGGACTATTGTATGAATCAGGACATATAAGTTACAATGATATACATTACATGATAAAGAAATTATATGGATTTGATATAGTGTATGTTAAAGGACATCAAAAGAAAGACTTTTTACAAACATTATTAAGTGAATCTAATAGAATCGGATTATCATCAACATCACTTCTACCCAAAATTATAAATACTGAAACTTTAAGTAATTCTAATTGTGTACCTAAATTTAATCGTGATATTCCAAACGGTATGGAACATCTAAATGATAAGTTGTATATGTGTAGTTTAAGAAATTGTTTTATACTTAGTTGGATGTATAGGATTTTGCCTCAATAAAAATATATAAATATATATATGCATACGAAACAGTTGATTTTCGATTTATTCAAGTAGTCTAAATCAGATGATCATGATTGGATTTACTTTCCCTTTTTTAGTTACGATTTTTAATAATTTAATATATGCATAATCCGAAAAATGCAGAACAAGTTTATATTTGTTTCAATTCAACTCATGATAATTGGCCTTTTAATTGGAGTAAGATGGAAAAAACTACTGACTCAGTTTTGTTTACAACCATTCCAAATAATTCAACAAAATACCAAATTCGAATTATAAACAAAAATGCTGAGTTTAAAGATAGTGAGTGGGAGAGTCCGCTTTTAAAAAAAGCGAAGTAAAATTAACATACTATCCAATATAAAAAATTAATGCATAAAGCTGCTCATACTGGTTTTTCCTCCAAGTTTCCTCTTGCAGCTGTGAGGTCGCCCCAAGGCATCAGAAGGCAAAGGGTGGCGCCCGAGCAAGAAGCCAATATATTAAAAGAAATGGATTATGCGATCGATAGAAATGTTTTTATCGATATTATTACAAAAGCCAAAATATCATATTAAAACAATCAAAAAAATAATTAATCAGAAGAAAATTAAACACGTTGTTACTTTAAGAACATCAGACCAGGACTAAACGATGACACCCAACAGCTGTTCAAATGTGTCAATACCAACATTTGTTGGTATTGACGCCACATTCCAAAAATAAATGAGATTTCATTGACAAAAAAAAATATGACACATAAAGCGCCATCTAACATAAAAATTGAAAATTTACACACAGCACCATTTAGCGGACAACACATGAAACTCAATGACATAAAAATGGGACCCACGATTGTAGCGCCATCTAGTGGCGAAATTTTGAACCCATGGTCTAGTTCTGCTGTTGTATATCTACTCATATTCTTCATGGAAAGGTGTTTATTATTATGCGTATCCTGTGCATCACAAAATTATTTTATTATTTTTTAAAAATTAATTAACCGCAATGTTACGGAAGCCGATATTTCTGCTGAGGTATGTTGGAATATGGGCATTAAAATGAAAGTCTTTGAATTAATATTTAATTATTTTTTAGTTAAAACTTATTTTTTGTTGGATATGAAAGAGGCGACTTTAGTTACATTTCTGGAATAATGAATTTACTAAGAGAACATTTTTCCATTAGAAAAATGCATTTTTTTTTCCTAATAATGATAATATTATAGTCTAAATTCCGGAAACTCAGGCGTCAATTACCAGACATCCTTATTGTTTTTCAAGCGGTATAGCAGTTAATCCACATGGTAACGGTATTAATTACTTCTGGATACCTGCTAAGGAATATAGACTAAACTAAATTATTTTTGTAAAGCAGATTAATTCTCATTTCCTATATAAATAAGGCACACAAAAGTAGAAAGAAAAAGAAATAAAAGAAAGAAACCTCTAATGAGAAGAGAACATAGAGGTAGTTCGTGGAATTGCATTGGACGCCATTTTCATGGAATTTGAGCTAAAAGAACGACGGCAATCAAAAACGACACACATTCAAGCGCACGCACATGTTCCATTTTTTTGTGTGTTTTGATTTCGGGATTGAATAAGCTAATAATTTATTTCTGGTGACTTATGAAAGCGGTGTCATAAGAAAACAAAAAGAACAGCTACTTTTTATGCGCTTTTACATTTGGGTTTATAGAGCATTTTAATTAGATTTTTACGAAAATCGAATTGAGGACTATTACGTAGATATCATTTTGATTTAATGTATATTATTAAGTACATTATTTCTTTCCTTTTAACTTAATGACTCCTTAAAACTTGAGAAACTTTCCATGACGAACACCTATAATTGTTAGATACATAATTAAAAATGTGTTTATTATTATGCACACTCCGTGCATCATAGAAATTTTGGTTTTTTTTCTTTCAAATTAATTAACAGCGATTTTACGAAAGCCGTTATTTCCTCAGAGACATACAAAATGAAGCAAGAAAAGAAAAGAAACAGAAAAATAAAGAAAGAAAAAAAATAAGATGCAAAAAGAACATAGTCATAGTTCGTAGAATAGGATTGGAGGTCTTTATCTTGTAGTATTAGATTTTTTATTTTATTAGTTCATCTGTTTCAATAAATGTGGCAATTTAGCATCTTTTAACAGTAATAAATCTCTCTCTTTTGTTTTTAATTTATCATATATTCCTGTAAATATATTGAATTGACCATATATGTATATATTTCGTAATAAAATTTGTGTATCCCATTAATAGAAAAACATATTTTCATATTTGATAAGCACGCTAACGTGCAACTTGATTACGTAATAAAATTATAAGTATAAAATTCTAGTACTCATCACATATGAAAGGATGGTATTTATGATCAAATGCACTAAAATGTAAACAGTATAATTAATTCAACTATCCTTTTGTAGAAAACAAAGGAGAACTATTTACTCTTTGTACGGACAAATCCTTCCATTGCAATCAAATTGATCAAGAATATCAATATCATCAGCTGATAATTTAAAATCAAAAATATTGAAGTTTTCTTCCAATCTTGACTTATTAACAGACTTTGGAATAAGAATTAATCCTCTGTCAATACCATACCTAAGAAAAGAAAAAACAGAGTATATTTCAAAAATAGAAAATGGATATACGAAGTAATACCGAAGAACCACTTGAGCAGTTGTCTTTGCATATTTATTTGCTATGATTGTAATTCTGCTATCATTCAACAGTTTCACATCGTCTGGCTTAGCCCATGGTCGATCTGGAGATCCTAATGGACTGTAAGCGATTACATCGATACCTTTCAATTTACAAAATTCTATAATTTTCTTTTGATTTAGATAAGGATGAACTTCAACCTAAAATAAAGCAATATGGCAGTTCCAATCGAAAATAGTGGAATCAAATATAGGATGAATTAACTTGGTTAACCACAGGTAAGATCTTGCCATTAGCAAGGATCCTCTCGATTTGATTTTTATTAAAATTAGATAGCCCAATTGACTTAGTTAATCCCAATTCAACTAATTCTTCCATTGCTTTCCACGTGTCTAGATAATCGACTTCGCTAAAGGCTGCCTTTCCATTTTCATCTACAGGAAATAGATCACCATCCTCCTAAAACAATCAAAAGAAAATTAGCAGAAACTGGTAACTTTCCGCCTCTACATAGCTGTATTTTTACTATACTTTGAGTCCAAAAGGCCAATGAATTAAATACAAATCTAAATATTCCACACCCAGATTAGTCAACGTAGTCTGTATTGCTGGTTTTACTAAATCGGGACGATGCATAGTATTCCATAATTTACTTGGGAAATTGGAAAAATAAAATCATCAATAACATGGTATGTTTTGGATCAGATTATGCAAAATTCCAGACACAAAAGTGTTACCGATCAATACATAAAAACATTTTAATTATTATTGATATAAGCTCCTGTCTTCATGTTTTTTATGAACTAAATTTTATGTTCAATGTAAATGCATCAATATAAATAAGGTATTTTGATTTTTTAATTTATCAAAAACAAACTTCTTCTCCATTCCTTCTACTACATAACGTAAGGATGAACTTAGCGTCATTGACTGATTTTTTTGGGTAAAAAGCATCGAATATTAATGACATTTGTAGAGCTTTATTTCCGAATTGACTTGAAATTTTGATGTGCGGTCTGCAGCATTTATTTTCTGCAGTAATAGATAAATAGATAGAAAATCTATCTTGGATAACTCGGATCAGAGTCTCCGTTGGTCAGAATAAAGCCCTAGAGCAGTTATTAAGAAGTAGCCAACTCTCCCAGTCACCTCCTTATAACGGCCACTAAGG
Organism: Platypus cylindrus; assembly: GCA_949748235.1. Taxonomy (NCBI): domain Eukaryota; kingdom Metazoa; phylum Arthropoda; class Insecta; order Coleoptera; family Curculionidae; genus Platypus; species Platypus cylindrus. The sequence continues at coordinate 47,563,049 of OX456488.1, read as the reverse complement.
CTGACATTTTTAGTAAGCGTTACGTAGATGTTTTACTGTATAAAAAAGCAGACTATAACTAATTAGGTTAAATGGGTACCCAAAATAAATGGGTGAAAGCCAAGACGCGTGAAGATATAGATTATTTTTCTATATTCTCTGACACTTTCTTCTTTAAAAAACTTTTCAGGTTTGTTAACCTAGTGATAAAGTAACTAAGCTTTAAATTAAATCGGTTTAGCTTACAAATTAATGAAAAGATATGTACACTCAGAGTATCTACTTATTTTATCAATACATCCTTCACCGACATATGTCCACCGAGATGGGCCCCCGCCAACCTGTTTTTTCGCCAAGTTCCCCACACCAAGCTAAGTCATTTCGAATTATTGTAAAGGGTGCTACAATATGTATTAAATATAGGAATTTAGTTGAGTTGAAGGTGGCTGCTTAATAAATCAAAATGATTATTATCGCGGCAAATATTTATAACACGCAAGTATAAGACTTTGTGTAATATTTATATGAACTAAATCCAAAGAGACACAAAATAAAAATATGAAATTTAGTATTTACCTTGTAATAAATAAGTCGTCACGTTTAACCCTTCCATCTTTGAATTTAGCATGAAGGGCTTCTCCAATCTCTCCTTCGTTTTGATAAATGTGAGCACAATCAATATGTCGATAGCCTATGTCGATGGCATTCTTTATTGCTTTAATTACGTCACCTTCTTTAGCCTACATTAAAAATTTTTTTACTAGGTTAAAGAAAATCGGATCAGAAAGAACAGAATTGATCCAACTAAGTAAAATATTTATTCACAGTACTTTCAGATTCAGATTCTTCTTGTTGTCAAGATATCTTACATATTTACATGAAATCAATATAAAAATAGAAGTTATATAGTATATTGTTCAAAAGTTTTATAAAAATATATGGTATGTTCAAGTTACACGACCACAGAAAAACGAATTTTATTTGTGAATCATCTTGGTGCCTAAGTCTAGTGGACTAAAGGTTTGCGTTAATTAACTTCGCCAGTGAGCACCAGATTCTATTCAAATCTTATTAATTACGATTTTTCCGGTTAGATAACTTTCTGAATCGCTGCATATATGAAATTCGAAATATCTGAAAGTAAATGATGTACGTCTTAGAGTAATGTCATTCTACCACGTGCCAACTAAAGGTAATTTTCTTATTTAAAAAAGAATTATCTTGATTACAGCACCGTGTAAATACAGGATGTCTACTTCAACTTATTAAAAACTTACACCCCGTATAGATCATTAAAAAACAAACCGAAAAATTGTTAATAAAGTCTATCTTCAATAATTTCCGAGATAATCAGCATCTTCTGGTTCCTTCAAAACCATTGGTGAATCGCAGCGAAACTGACTTAAGCTATACTGGGTGTTGAAAAATAGACCCAGCATTAAACTTGGTCTATGTAGTAGACCATGGTCATACGTAGTAGAAAATTTCTTCATTTTCCTTGAGACAGGTTCTTCAGTTTCAATAATTTGGGCAAATTTCAAAATTTAAATTTGTACCGATTTTCAATCTTTTAATATTGATTAATATTAACCATTGATCATTAATACATTTTCATCTTCTTTAAATTCATTGTTGAATGCAGTTGAACTAGAACATTTTTGCAGATATTGAAAGATGAATTTTATAGTTATTCTACTGTGTTTTTAGTGCGTCATATTACGCATTGAAAATGAGTATTTTTATATACATATGGAAATCTATAAATATAAATCCAACATTTAAATTTACTAATATACAGTAAAATGTCCTTAAAGGCCCACTCTAAATTGGTCACTTCCATAATCGGCCACTTTTGTTTTTACCGAATAATTTGTATTGGATTTCCGTTATTTAAAACCTCTCAAAAACCGCTACATCCTCATAACGACAGCGATAATGTTATAAAAATTAATAAATAGAATAATTAATTATTATAAATAATTAATGGTGGACAGAAGAGATCAAGAGAAGGGTGAGACTAACAAAGAAAAAATGGAAGGAATATCTACAAAAAAAAACTAGAGAAACGTATCAGTGTTACAAGGTAGAAAGGAAAATAGTGAAGCAATTAGTATTAGAGGCGAAAAGAAAAGAAAAGAAATGGGCAGAATTCGGCAATAAATTAGAAAACGAAGCTGCAGAGGGGAAAAAAATATTCTATAGTAGATTAAAAACAATAAGAAAAGGAAAGACCAACAGTGTTACATATATAAATAACAAAGAAGGAGAACTATTAAAGCAGGAAAATGAAATAATGGAAAAATGGAAGCAATACTTTGAAGAGCTGCTGTCAGACAATATAGAGAGGACCGATACAAGAGAGGTAGTCAATACAGAGAGAAATGAAAGCAAAGACGATGAAGAGGAATTTAATATGGAGGAACTGGAAAAGGCCATAAAAAAACTAAAGAATGGAAAAGCACCAGGAAGTGACACAATAACGACCGAAATTGTAAAATATATGGGGGAAGAAGAAAGGCAGGTAATGCTGGACATATATAGCAAAGTATGGACAGAGCAAATAATACCGAAGGAATGGCAGCATGCACTGATAGTACCAATCTTTAAGAAAGGAGACAAGAAAGATTGTAATGATTACAGACGAATTACACTACTAAATACAAACATGAAAGTGCTGGAAATGATGATAAACGAGAGAGTAAAAAGTAAAATTGAGAAAACACTGGACGAATCCCAGTCAGCATTTAGGGAAGGAAGAAGCATTCAAGACCATATATTTACGATTAAACAGATAGTGGAAAAAACAAGTAAAAGGAAAAAAAATGTATACATGGGTTTTTTAGATCTAAAAAAAGCATTTGACAAAGTAGGAAGAGATAGATTGTGGAGGATGATGTCAGAGAAAGAGATAAGCAGGAAAATGATTAGATTAATAAAAAAAAAATATATGAAGAAAACACAAATAGCGTGATAGTCAAAAACAGACAATCAAAAAAAATTTTAAACGAAAGACGGACTAAGACAGGGAGGAGGACTAAGTCCAACATTATTTAATATCTACATGGACAAAATAATAAGGAAAGCGAAAGAAAGAACTAGAGGACTTGAAGTGGGATGGAATTATATGGAGAGAGTTGAAGTAAAGAGTGGAGCATTCGCAGACGATATAGTGGTGGTAGCATCTAACGAAAAAGACTCTCTAACTCTCTAAGTGTTTCTAATGAAACACTTAGAGAAAACGGAATGGAGATGCGCAAAGAGAAAACAAAAGTAATGGTAATTGGGGAACAACAGGAGATAAAAATCATGGTAGATAAGGTAAAATTGGAGCAAATGACGAAATGGAAATATCTGGGAGTAGAAATATCTAGTTCAGGAAAGCAAGAAGAAGAAATTAACAGTCGGCAAGAAAAAGCAATGAAAGTGTTTTACAGTATCAGCAATACGATTGTGGGGAAAAAAGAAATAACAAGGAAAACAAAAATAAACGTATATAAAACAATAATAAGACCAATACTGACATTTGGATGTGAGACATGGATAACAGATAAAAAGGAAATAAGTAAAGTTCAAGCGGTAGAAATGAAATACATGAGGAGAGTAAAGGGAGTGACAAAGAGAGAAAGAATCAGGAATGAAGAAATAAGAAAAGAACTGGGAATGGAGGCGATACACGAATACATAGAGAAGAGACAGTTGGGATGGTGGGGTCACCTGAAAAGAATGGGACAAGAAAGACAAATGAGAAGAGTATGGGAAGCTAGACCTGGACAGAAAAGAAAAAGGGGAAGACCTGAAACTACCTGGAATGACATGATAGAAAAGATATTGCAAAGAAGAAGAATAACGATGAGTGAAGCTAGTAGGATGGCAAATAACAGGAGAGAATGGAGAAAGTTTTGCGACGCAGTGACGCGAAGCGAAAACGTAGATGCCTAGAGGAAGAAAGAGAAAAGATAAAGACTAACAAGCCTACACGAGAAATGGTAGACAGGCTTTAAGATACATACATATATATATAAATAATTAATAATTTAAAATTAATTAAAAATTTAATAATTAATAATTTTTTCTCCACTCTTCGTAGGTTCAGATTACTGTAAAAATAATGGCTTCTTTTCGAATTAAAAAATAAAAGTAAAAGTTCTTCTTTCTTTCTCTCTGATTTTCTTGAACTTTTCTCAAAAGATTTTTCAAGTTTTCTCTGTTTCTTTTCGTTTCGCAAATGGTAATCTCCTAGCAAGTTGTCACATTGGGTCAGAACTTCCAGTTTTTATTTTAAGCAGACCGATGTTAGGTCTTCCAGTTGGTGAATTTGCTGTGCGAAGAACTTTCTTTTTGGGAATGTTGTTAATTCAACCGGCATCGTTGATCTTGGATTTACTTCCGATTCAACCTGTCAACCAACAGACGAAAGTGAACAGTAGCCTAATATCGTTTTTGTCTTCGCTTGTCCAATAATATTGGACAGCAGTTGGTGTTCATTACTCTGGTCAGAATTCCTTTAATAACTCGTAGCAGCGCTTTTGGCGATAAAGTTCCTCTTCCGATTTCAAATTCATGAAAATTAGGTTCGAAAATTATAATGCTGTCATCTCCACAACCATGGAGATAGACAAAAAACAACCATTTAGGGTAGGATTCAAAATCTGTTCACTTTTTTCGGATAGTATATAATTCTCAGCTAGCATTACACACAATCTTCCTAAATCTGGATAATGTAACACGACCACTTCGCTTCAATGTTCGCGCAATGTTTCTTCGCTTCTTGCATTGTTGCCAGCCGTGAAAAAATCACTGAGATAATAAAAAGACCTTACTCTTAGACAAGAAAAGCGCTTTTTAAAGAAAAAAATGCCCTATTTGCACCTTGCCATTTTTGAAAATAATTGAGCACCACTTTCCATAGTAAAGCGCCCAATCTGACAACTCTAATTCCCACAGCATAGTTTTGTTTATCTATCGATACAATTCAAGGATACAAGAGAACCGTGCTGTTAAAAATAAAAATAATAATAGAACTATAAATAGAAAAACAAAAAATTTCGGCGTAGAAAAAAAAAACATTAAAACAATTTTTTTTTCTGATAGTTCTTTTTAGTCTAGATTTTTTCCATTTTAATGTTAATCACTACTAAGGCCGTAGATTTCGTATCCACTTTGTTGCTAAAGTGTGCAACCTTTCTTATGGCAGCCACGTTCGTATAACAGCAATTTTAGGTGACTGTTATGGAGATGCCATGCTATACTCTTATACTTAAGCTATAAGTATAATCAAAGATAAGTAAGTTTTAAGATAAGTAAAAATCCAAAGCATAGTAATTTTATTAAGATTTAAAAATTTCAAATATAAGCAACTGTTCATCCTTCTAGTCATAAATTAACATTCTGGTTTGCATAATCGACATAAAATTATATTAACAATAATTGAAACGCTTGTTAGTTAAAGGCGCACAATTGTCATTGCACAACCCCGGCGTCGGGAATTGCATATAAGGAAAATAGTACAAATGATATGTTAATATATGTAATATCAAAAAAGAAATGTTGTAATGTTCAGATTTTATTTAATTTATTTAAAAAATACCGTAATTATCTATTACGTGTCAATCGAACAGCTGTCGGACCAAACTAGAACCGTTTTAACTTGTGGTTAGCCATGCTGATTAATAATGGATTAAAATAAATCGATCTTTTTGACTTTCGATAATTCTGTGAATCGATTAAAAAAATTGAAAAATCGAATCGAGTGATTCGATTTGAGGCAATTTCAATCAATCCACAAAAAAAAATTGCAGAGTGAATGATCAATATATAATACATTTACCTAGGTGTATTACTAACATTACATTACGCGTACATATTTTCACCCACACATTACAATTACAATTTTAAATTAAATTTTTTACTAGAGAATTGAAAGTTTAGGCTCACATTTCTTGCTAGTTGAATGTATCTGCATGACATTATACATTTTTTTTTATCGATTCTCTGAAAAATCCATTATTGTGCTGCCGATTCTTTTTTGAATCGATTTAAAGGTGGCGATTTATAATCGACTCAAAGAATGGATTCTGGTAGAAATAATCGACAACACTACTTGTGCTCAGCTGTAGTGCGCTAGAGAGACCATCAACATTAACCGTACATCATGCATGAAATTCGATAAAATATGGAAAATTCAAAGAACTGTAGTTTCTATATTTATGAATAGTTGCTAATTTTTTCTATCGGTTTCTAATAACGACATCTATTAATTCCAAAAAAATTCAAAATTTCGAGCTTTACTTTAGCTACAAAACCCCGAAACTATGTGGAGGCTAAGTGGTAAATAATGTAATTTGACCTTACCGTTATGAAGTGAAGGTTAAGAGCATTTAATATTCAAAATGACTAGATATTTGTAAAAAATGGGGTGGTATAAATTGTCATACTTACCTTCCACGTACCCAAACCCAAAATGGGGATGTAATTCCCATTGTTTAATTTAATTTTGGGAACTTGCTCTGCCATGATGTCCAAATTATCGATTTATGAGACGATGGTCAAATACTATGGATAGTATTATCAATATACTATCATAGAGAAACTACTATATACTTACTCTATGTATACTATGTACTATCTATGAATTATGCATATGGATGGTGTAGATCATATTAGTGATGAGCGATACTTCACCAACAATGATTCTATCACTGTTACTAAAAAATAGCAACAAGTGACCGTTACCGGCGAACGAAAGTAGCAGTGAACAGTGATTTTTTACTACACGCTCAAATAAAATGCTATCCTAAGCATTCTTATTCTTCACTTAAGTTGCCATAATAGCAATTTATGCATATATCATGCAGATACACTAAAGAAGCAAGAAATGTGAGCCTAAACTTTTAGCTTTCAATTGTCTAGTAAAAAATGTTGCCAACTGTAAGAAATTGGATTTAAAATTGTAATGTGTGGGAGAATGTATGTATGCGTAATGTAATGTAAGTAATAAAATTAGGTGAATGTATTGTATATTGATCGTTCACTCTACATTTTTATTGTATTCATTGAATTTTCCAATTTTCACAAGTAGCAAATATGAGTTTATATGAGCAGTCTATTCGATTTTTCAATTTCTTGAATCGATTCAAAAAATAATTGAAAGCAAAAAAGATCGATTAATACATCGATTATTAATCGGCATCACTAATAAGTACTCAAATTTATACCGGATTAGAACCGTAACCATAGCAGTTAACAGTGATGGACAAAACTGCGTGATTTCCAAAACTGTTTTTTTCCGGCTGAATGATTTCGATAACCGGGTGATCACCCGAATGAAAATTCACTCATACATAATTTCTAATAAGCATGCGTTCTTTGATATTCAGGTTTTAATACCTTTAGAAAAGTTAAAACCGATACGAAAACTGTGTGAACTTATGAAAGAAAAGTTCTATTTCCTTTCTTCCCTTCCTTGTGGCTTCTAAGATAACGGATAGAATGAGTTTACGTAGATACAATTCCGATTCTTATGTTTAAGTTAGAATATAAAAATAGAACTATTAACATTATGGCTTAGAATAAATAGTGATTGTATATAATATGTATATTATATAAACCATATATATATATATATATAACTATATATATATATATATAACTATATATATATATATATATATATATATAACTATATATATAGGGTGTTAATTTAGACTATTTAGAGTTGTAGAATATTCACACCACGTACACCTGACATCAATACAAACAACTTTTCTTAATAACTTATTTCCGAAAAATCAATTTTAATTATTTCACAATAATGCGCAAATATATTTTTTAAAACTAGACCTGACTAAAGCAAAATAGCTTTTGTTGGCTTTAAAAACTATTTGATAGAAAGTATTATGAAACAAAAGATTTTACATACTCCGCTCTGATTGAAATTAGACGAAGAAGATTGGAATTGGAATTAAAACATTAAATGTAAAGAAATAACTTCAAAATAGATTTTGTATTTTTTTAAATAAAAAACTTTAGATTTTTCAATTTTACATTACATAACTTTTACAGTTTTTTTTTTAAACTTCGAAGTGTTTTTAGAAGGTGTTCTTATGACTAAATAAACATGCTTAATTTTTCTTATTAAATTAATCTAATTCTATTTTCAAGACATAAGTAAAAAAATAAAAATAAACAAGCCCGACCTTCAATCATTTGCTTGGTGGACAAGTCATTCAACGTTTTTTCTATCGCGTCTCTCATGGCTGTTTCGATAAGGGTTGCCTACCGTTGCCTGGCGCGAGCCGCCGCTGTGTACAGTGGATATCAAACGTTTTCTAGCCGTTTTTGAATGTTGCGCAATATTGTGAAATAATTAAAGTTGATTTTTCGAAAAAAAGTTATTAAGAAAATTTTTTTGTATTGATGTCAGGAGTATGTGGTTTAATTTTCTGACAACCTTTCGCGAACACCCTGTAAACATCAATCTAATAGGTTATTTGGATTTGTAGATGATGAAGATAATTTATTCATAACTGATAGTATAGATAATTTGGAGGAAACTGAAATTTTAAAAGAGTTAAGCAATGCAAACTGTAGAACATTAAATGATTCTTCCATGGTAATTAAAGAAAACGAAAATTTAAAGCATAAACTTGTAAATATTATCGATAATATAAACACCAGTGAACAAATGGCAGTGTTCAAAAAATTTACTGCACCAATAGAACCTACATTGAAAATTTTAGGAGATATGCCAAAAATTAAATTACTAAAAGAAAATGTGCCACACAACAAAAAAATTACTAAACAAAGACGCTTATTTTCGATAGTGAGTATTAATTAATAGACTTATTTTCTACTACCTATAAAGTAGATTAAACTAAGTAAGATTAATTAAAATAAGATTTACGTGACATATTCATGTCACGTATTTGCAGATAAAAATTTATATGTCAAAATAAATATTCTATTGATAATAGTAATCAATAAATAAACAATTATACATCATATATATAAAGCAATAATACGTATTTTATTATTAGTATTTTAGTAAAGAAAAATTGATAAAAAAAATTGTGACTAACTTCACTGCTTATTAAAAGAGTTGCCCAAAAATCATATGTTGCAGCCGTTTCTCTCATAGAAACTCGTATCTCACCATCTCTCTAGCGGATATGAAAATAGGTCTATTACCTTATCTATAACCGTCGTTTATGCATATATGTTTTGGCTTCCTGAGATGCTGTATGCTTCCTTTTATGCAATTGCATAAGTATATCAGCGTCGATCTAGCGAATAGGAAATAGGTTTATTATTTCGGTTAAACATTTTGTAAGCCCACTATTTGCCCAAAATAGAAAATAATATATGTGTTTTAGTAGTACTGTATTTAAAATATCACGTTTGGAAAAAACAAACTTACAAAATCAGTACTATAAACTTAAAGAAAACAAGATAAAATGAGTACCAAACGATAAGAAAACTTACTATAAAAACTTTACTATAAACTTACTGTAATAAAATTGTAGGTACCCGAAAGGATTCACTTATATTTTATCCCTGGTGCGCTCCTGAATGTCGGGTTACAATCACGGGCTGGGATTGCCGTGGGTTTTATGGGCACCAATGAAATTTGTGGAAAAATCCATAACCCTCACAATGTTAACTGAACAAGTAAGGTCAAGAGGAAAAATATGAGTGATGATAAAATAATAAGTGAAATAAATAGAATTACAATGACGCCAATGAGGTGCTTAATAGATTAAACAATTAATAATATTAAGCCAAATTCAGAGCGGAAATGTGATGATGCCCTTTAGAGCATATAGCAAATGATGAGAATAAAAGTAACGTATTTTACGCAGGTAACAATAGACAGGGAGCCAATTTTTGGTCGACGTGTATAAATTTAAAATATTTAAACCAGTAAATAGTAATAAAAAGATATTGAGTCCTACTTGCGGTTTCTGGTAGTAGAGTAGAGGTTAGATGTTGTGATGGTACTTTCCTAGAGCTGGTGGAATTGGATTATTGATGGTTTCTCCAGGCTGGAAGCAATGTTGTGAATCAGGGCCATGATTAACCAGACAATTAAGATATTCCCTCCACAGGGCTTCCGAAAGCCAAACCAATAATTAAGGCACTTCAATGATTCCTCGCAGTGAAGATGAATCCCCGCTCAAACGAGTTAAAAAGGTAGCCTGTTTTAAGGCACAAACCATAAACTAAAAACTAAAGCAGCACACTAACTTTGAAGCTTAAAACACTACTTAGAAAATTACCTCACTACGATTATGTCGTACGTCAACTAACCCGTACCGGTAGAAATATGTAGGTCGCGAGGCGAACCAAAATTTACTTCAATTACTCAAGACTTGACAGGAAAAGGACCCCGTACGCAGAGCGTACCAAATTATTATAGAACGTTCCACACCAGGAACCAATAGCGAACGAAAACGAACTCTATTAACGAAGACCAGGAGAAGCTGCGCGAAGAAACAAAGAAAGTAGCAAAGGAAAATAGTTCAATAATATTAACTTTCTTAGATGTAAAATATACCTATAATTAAGATGTAAATTGAACTGTTACAATTTAACATTCATTGTTAAATTGTAAAATTCAAAAATCATATGTTGCAACCGTTTCTCTAATAAAAATTCGCATCTCACCGTCTCTCTTGAGAATAGGAAATAGGTCTATTACCTTGCCTATAATCTCTTTGCATTTTAATTTATTGTCACTTCCAGGCTATCGTCATATAGCCCATCAACCACAGCAAGTTATTTACTTATTTTTCTTTTTATTATTTTATTATTCATTTCATTTATGTCGGGAACCTGCGTTGTAGCAGGGTTCTACGATTAGAGCGGTAGAGTTAATCAAGCCTCACTTGCAACGTGTAAAAGCTGGATGGCGCCCTATTTCCATCAGTCTGTTCAAAAAACGAACCCACGAAACACCCAGTCGGTGATCCAATCCAGCTCCGCCGCAATTCATTTGTTGCCAAAGTACCTGATAGCTACATTTGTTTATTTTGGTTCGTTTCTTTTGTCCTTTTTATCATTAATATGAATTTTGTAATTATCTTATGTGTATTTAATTAAATAACTCTTTGCATTAATTTTCATTTTTTTTTATTTTGTAATAATTTTGCCCTTTTGCTACTGATGCTTCAATAATAGCGTAGCCATTATAACATCACTGTAATAATTTGGCGCCCAACGTAGCGCCTGATTTTTGTGAACTAGAGTTGTGATTAGATAATTTTATCTTCATTATTTTCTTTTTATTAATTATTTCATTTATTGTTTTTTTCATCATTTATATTATTAATATTTGACAATCGATTTAGATATATAAGTATAGATATTATTTCAGAGTTGGTCAACCACTTTTTCTATTTGGTAAGTGACAATAAATTTACATTAACGCGTAATTTGGATTAATGACATATATTTTAGCTATTCTTTTTTTCTTTGCTCGATGCTAGCAAAAAAACGAGAGCGTTTCAGGTACTATCAGAGCGAGAAAACGCACCTTTTTAAAGCAAAGTGACGCTTTGCTTTAAAAAGGTGCGTTTTTAGGTCACTCACACACCTCTAGCTAATTTGTTTGTTCGGTCGAATGTTTGTTTCTTTTCTCGAGTATGATTCTCTTAAGGCTTCGGCCCCAATAATTTGATTAAACCAAAACACGATTTTGCAGTTATACAGTGACTCGTGATAAATTCCGCGATTTCCGACGAAATTTTACTTTCTCAAATAACTCAATAGTTATCAATAATTGTGTAGTATTACCGCGGTTGATCGCGCAGTTTCATCAGACAATGCCCAAGATCGCGACGTAGCTGATTCACCCTTTTGGTCAGTGATATAACCCGACGCGCATTGCCAGATGGTGCGGGATTTCCCTAGTATTTTCAAGCCTACTTATTTTTTGCAAGAAAGAAAATTGTGGTCATCTATATCGAGTGTTGCATATTCAAACGGGATTGTGCGCGCATCCATTGTGTGTGCAATTGTTCACAGATTTTAACAAACGTGAACAGTTTTTTTGGTTTCTGACTCTCGCTAACAAATATGTCGGATGGTTGACTTGTCCCTTTACAATAAGTTTATTTAAATCTTATTGTTGTATTTTTTATATATTTTTTTATTGATATTATTAATTATTCCTTTTTATTAAAATATTAATTTAAATTTTAAAATAGATTTGTATAATTTAGATTATCTGAGTAGCGATATGCTCGTTTTGGGAATCATGTTCACGGGGTTTAGAATTGATGAGAGCCAGAATGAAGCCTAAATCAGATCTTCAGTACGAACGCTGATAAGATTAGAAGGTTTTTATGAATCATTGTCAGGTCTTGATGTCACAATAGATGTAGTGACCGGATTAGGATTTATAGCAGTTTCTCTAGTAGCAACTTTACCTGAGATTGAAAAATTAACAATGAAATACGAACAAAATCATTCAGATTCATGTCCAGCTGGATTGCAACATCTTTTTCATTGCTTAAACAATTCTCAGGTTTCAACAAACCTTAAAAAGCATAAAGATCCGCTTTTTATCCATGTTTTGTGCGTGTTGGATAAGTTAGAGAGTGTTACTTCAGCAACAGTTACTTTACCTTCACGGACTACGAGAAATCCAGTTTCTGATACTTCGTTGGTGGTAGATCTAAATCCTTACTTTGATGTAATGCGTTCAGCACACATTATGGTGTTTTTAAAACTTTTGGCCTTTACATGAACGGTATTATTGGCTTAAAATGCGTGCCGATGTAAGTAGCTATATGAAGTCTCGCCGAAGTTGAATATAGAAGAGGGTGGAACAAAAACCACCAATGGTCTTATGGGTAAAAGATCAAAAATAAAAGAGCCATTTCAAATGATCAGCCTCGATTTTATTGACCCACTTCCACGTGAAAAATGATTCTATAAATGTTATAATCTGTATTGTTTATTTAGCAAAGTATAAAATCAGACCGCAATTTTTTTAAAGAAAAAATATTTAAAGATTAAAAGGATTTCTTATTAAAGATATTATGATTTTGCCTGCAATGGTGGTACTTGCATCAGGTATTTAAGCCGTATGCTCATAGTAATGTTGAAGTATTCTACTGCACAAGATTAAATTTATAGTCACTTGTAATATCATAAAGTTACTAGTATTGGTTTCAGTTGTATAAATGTGCATATAGTGATAATGGAAAGTGCAATTAATTTAAGCAGTGATATACTAAATATACTTTCAAAAGCTGTACCATTGTAACAAGAAAGTTCCAGTCTAGAAAGTCTAGAAGCGTGTGATTTTGGAAAATCAACAAAAGTATCCGAGGCATCATGAAAATCACGAGTGAGAAGCAACCTGTAAGTGTTTGTATTAAGCTTTCTACCAATTTAAGTCATTTAAGAAGATTTCGTCTTGTGTTAATAAATAGTAATTACCAGACTCATACTGGTGGCAATTTGCGAGCTTCTAAGAGAAGTGATAAAATAATTTGGGACGATATAAATTCTGCATTCAACAACCGTCTCCGAACAGGCATCATTTATACCATAAGGCACACAGATGCCACAGAATTTTTAAAATATTCTTTTGAACTATTTAAGAGACGTATAAACAATATATTAAAATCAATGAATGCACTTAAAGTAAACACCTGTTTATGCGCTCAATATATCACTGCCAAAGGAATTATACAACTTTTGGGATATAAGTATTTTCCAACCAAAATGATTGAATGAATTGAATGAACAATGATAATTCATGTTTTATTGGAGCTTTATTGCAGGACTTTATCCTGCTACAAGTCATGCAGATAGAATTTCATCGTATCCGCATTATTTAAATTTATTAAAAACAGATTAAAAACAGACACGCTGACAATTACCAATTTCAATAGGTAAAATATAAATAAAAGTATATTCGAAAAACTTAATAACATTTCAGTAAATGTTTATGCGTTAGAGTTACATGAAAAAAATGAAAAACATCAAAATTATATAACAGTACCTTGTCGAATAACAAACACGAAATTAGAAAAACATGTGAATTTATTGTACATACACAATAAATATTATCGTAAAATAAATGATTACTCTCCCTTGCCCGATGATAACACGGAAGATGATAAGCTTAAGTATCACTATTGCCTTATAAATAATATGTTTAGGTTCGTATCAAAACAGATTAATAAACATTAAATTGTTGTTTAGGGAGTCTAAATCGGAGAGTGAAAGTGGTCGGATGTTTGTTTGTGGTGAAATCGAAAAGTCGATACGCAGATAAACAGAGTACTGATTGTTTAGTGGTTTAAGGATAATATATCAATAAAGTTATTTTTTTTTATTTTTATAAGTTTAATAAGGATATTAACTAATAACAGAACAACGGATAAGTAAGACATCTAGATAAGTATAGGAAAGTGCCCTTCCGAGCGGAGGAAGCGGGGGCAATATCCAAATAACAAGTAGACCTGATAAACAGGAACGGTGTTATTGAGATAAGAAATAAAAACCACTTTTATTTGTTTTTTTATTTGTATTTTATACTGAAATAAATATTTAATATTATTATAGATTTATAAATAGAAGTGGGATTGATCTCGCAAGAATGGAGGCTAAAAACCCATTCAAAGCGGCGACTAAAATCAAAAGAACTCCACCAGTCGGAAAAGTGGAGACTAGAAAAAGAAAAACATCAACGTAGGAAGAAGAGGAATATGAGGAGCAAGAAAAGCAAATAAGTCGTATAGAGGAATAGTGATGAGTGAGGTGGAAGACAGCATGGAAAAAAGAATAAAATTAAGACAGAAAGATATGTCGCAGCGGAAAGAAGAAAGTGAAGATACTCAGAAAAGATTAAGTGGAGTATCAGATGAATTAATGATTCAAATCAAACTGATACAAAGGGAAATTAGGATATATAAAGAGGGGAATAAAAGAGAAGAAGGACAAACTCGAGAAGAAATGGAAAAAAGTATAGAGAATATAGAAAAAATATTAGTGAAAATGACCGACACAGTATATGAAAACAGGGAGAATGCAGAGAAAAAACAAAAACCAGGAAAAACAGATAAATTAGAGCAAAGGCTGGAACAAATAGAGAAACAATTCGAAAAAAGAATGGACAAATTGGAAGCAAAAATAACGGAATTGATAGGGGGGGTACAATAACACAAAATATGAGCAAAAAGACATATGCGGCTATCACAGAAAAGAAAAAAGAAAATGATACAAAAAAGATAAAGGGATGGAAAACACCTGAAAAAATAAGAGAAATAACAGTGAAAGCGGGAGAAGGTGAGAAGGTAATGGAAAAAAAACGTGAAAAACTTACGATAGAAGAAGTAGGGGAAGAAGGTATAAAGGAAATAAAAAAAATACAAAAGTGGATTGGTAGTGATGAAATGCAGAAACGAGCTACAACAGGAGCAAATAGGGAAGAAACTGGAGGAAGTACAAGGAATAACAGTGAGGAAAATGAAAGATACAAAGCCGTCGTTTATAATAAAAAAAGTTGAGCAAGGGTATACTGAAGAAGAAATAATAAATGAAATAATAAGGGAAAATGAAGAAATAAGAAAAATGGTGGGGACTAGAGAGGTGAAGACAGTAATAAGAGCAGTTAAAAAAAATGCCTTCGGGAACAGTAAACAATATGTAGAGGACTGGGTAGTAGAAGCTGACAATGAGATATTCAAGTACGTGGTAAAAAAAGGAAAATTACTGATAGATTTTACTGTAAAACAGGTAGAGGAATATATAAGGATCGCGATCTGCTACAAATGCTGCTGCTATGGGCATGTAGCTAAGTACTGTACAAGAACGGAGGTATGCTACAGATGTGGACAAGAAGGACACGAAGGGAAAGATTATGGAAAAAATGAGATAAAATGCGCCAACTGTGCAAGAATTAAAGATAAAGACGTAGAGCACATGGCAACTAGCAAAAAGTGTCAAATATACAAAAGAAAGGAGGAACAATATAGAAATAGGATAGATTATGGAAGCTGGGAAGAAAAGAAGAAACAAAAAAAAAACTGAAGAAGAAGTGGGGAAAGGAGCAGAAAAAAATGAGAAGGAAAAAGGTAGAAATATGGAGATTGGCAACATGGAATATACGAAGCATAAAGGGAAAAGAAATTGAACTAGAAGATGAGTTTCTGGAAAATAAGATAGACATACTTACAATAACGGAAACGAAAAAAAAAGGGAGGGGATTGCAAAAAATGATGAAAGGAAGTGTATTTATATATAGCGGAGTAGAAACAGAGGAAAGAGCAGCTGAAGGAGTCGCATGTATGACAAAAAAAGAATGGGCACACAATATAGAAAAATGGGAGGCATGTTCAGAGAGGATATTGACAATAAATATGAAGGACGATAACGAGAGCATTATAACAATAATAAGTGTGTATGGACCAAATGAAGACGACAAAAAGGAGAACAAAGAGAAATTCTGGGAAATGTTAACAGAGGCGGTAGAAAGAGCAAAAAGCGAAATATACATTGCAGGAGATTTTAATAGTAGAGTGGGAAAGGGAAAACCATGAGAGAGTAGAATATTGGGCAAGAATGGGGAGACAATACTAAATGATAATGGAAAAAGATTAATAGAGTTTTGCCGAATCAATAATATGTTTATAGCAAATACTTACTATAAGCACAAAGATATACACAAATATACTAGAGAGATGAGCAGCAAAAATGAAAAATCAATAATAGACTACATAGTAGCAGGAAATGAAAGTAGAAAGAACATAGTAGATGTAAAAGTGTCAAGAGGACCGGAAGTGGGAAGTGATCATTATATGGTTATAGCAAAGATAAAGAAACCATTAAAAGCAGACAACAGAGAGAGAAAAGAAGATAAGATAGAATATGAGAAAATAAAAGCGTATAGACTAAAAAACGGAGAGGTGGCAAAGCAATATAGAGAAAAAATGAAGAGGATGATTGAGAGTAGAAATGAGAAATGGCAGACATTAGGTTTGGAAGAGAGTTGGGAGGAACTCAAAAAGATAATACTACTAGCAAGCTCGGAAGTGTGTGGAAGAATAAAAAGAAATAAGAAAATAGAACAAACGGCATGGTGGACAGAAGAGATCAAGAGAAGAATGAGACAAAAAAAGGAAAAATGGAAAGAATATCTACAAAAAAAAACTAGAGAAACGTATCAGTGCTACAAGGAAGAAAGGAAAATAGTGAAGAAATTAGTGAGAGACGAAAAAAGGAAACAATGGCAAGAAGTTGGTGAGAAAATGGAAAGAAATAGCAATGAAAATAAGAAAGTTTTCTACAGTGTCCTAAGAGGGTGCAGAAAAGATAAAAAGGAAAACAGAGTGCTCATGAAAGACAAGAATGGAAAGGTAATAAAAGATGAGGAAAAGGTGATAAACAGATGGAAAGAATATTTCGAAGAGCTATTGGCGGGAAGTGTAAGTGGAAAACCCAA
Source organism: Platypus cylindrus (assembly GCA_949748235.1). Classification (NCBI taxonomy): domain Eukaryota; kingdom Metazoa; phylum Arthropoda; class Insecta; order Coleoptera; family Curculionidae; genus Platypus; species Platypus cylindrus. The sequence goes on along the minus strand of OX456488.1, from coordinate 47,545,615 downwards.
TAAAAATAACGAAAAAAAGAGATTAGGTGAAGATAAATCTCAGGAAGTGGATAATGAAGAGGAAGGCGGCGAAGAAATAGAAAGGGAAGAACTGGAAAAGACTATTAGAGAACTTAAGAATGGGAAGTCTCCAGGGAGTGAAGGAATAACATCAGAAATGATTAAGAATATTGGGGAAAAGGGAATGGAAAAACTGGTATATATATATAACAAAATATGGAGAGAAGAACGCATCCCAGAGGAATGGAAAAGAGCACAGATAGTACCATTATATAAAAAAGGAGACACAGCTGACTGTAAGAACTATAGAGGAATAAACATAATAAATACAGGGATGAAGATACTAGAGAAAATAATTAAAAACAAGATAAATTATAAAGCGGAACGAACCCTGGAAGAGCCACAATGCGGATTTAGAAGCATACAGGACCATATATTTACTATAAAGCAAATGGTGGAAAAGGCGGGAAATAGTAAAAAAAATATATATGTAGGTTTTCTAGATCTAAAGAAGGCATTCGATAAAATAAATAGAAGCAGATTATGGAATATAATGAGAGAGAGGGGTATAGAAAAGAAAATGATTAGGTTAATAAGGAAGATATATGAGGAGAATGTAAACAGTATAATAGTAAATAATAAAGAATCTGAAACATTTAAAACAATGGACGGACTAAGACAGGGAGGAGGACTGAGTCCAACATTATTTAACATATATATGGATGAGATAATGAGAGAAAGTGATAAAGAGGAAAGAGGACTAGTCGTTGGATATAAAAACATGCAAAGGGTGGTTATAACGACTGGAGCATTTGCAGATGATGTGATGTTAGTTGCGGAGAATGAAAAGAGTTTGCAGAGAAAATTGAGCAAATGGAACGAAGTGCTTAAAAAATACGAGATGGAGATGTGCAAGGAAAAGACAAAGGTAATGGAGAGAAACAGAAGTTGGAAATTAAGATAGAAGAGACGAGAATAGAACAGGTCGATTGTTGTAAGTACCTAGGAGTGCAGATCAGTAGCGGGGGTAAACAGGAAAATAAAATTACGGAGCGGGTGAATAAAGCAATGAATGCATATTATAGAATAAATAGAGTAATAGTGGAGAACAAGGAAATCACAAGGAAAACAAAAATAAATGTATACAAGACCATAATAAGACCGATTTTAACATTCGGATGTGAAACGTGGAAAATGGAGCAAAAAGACATAAGTAGGGTACAAGCTGTGGAAATGAAAGTCTTGAGAAGAGTAAAAGGGGTAACGAAAAGAGATAAAATAAGGAGTAGCGCAATAAGAGAAGAGCTCAAGCCGACACCAGTTGATGGTATAAGGCATATAGACATATATATATATAAATTGTTGTTTGCGGTAGGTGCCTTAATTATTTTGTAACTCAGGAAAAATTAAACAATCATCTCGTTTTATGCGAGCAATTAAAATTCTGTAAAATATCCTTTCCAAGTTATGATTACGTAGAGTTCAAATTTATTGCATATAAGCAAAAAGCACCTTTCGTAATTTATTTAGATTTTGATTTATTTAGGTTTTACGCTACCTGGATATAGTTGGGATTTCATGTTGAAAATGACAAAGTGTAGACTTAGGTTTCTCGAAGATATAGATCAACTTTTATTTATTGAAAAAGACATAAAAGGTGATATTTCTATATGTTCTAATAGATATTCCGCAGCAAACAACCGATCTAGGAAAGGTGTTTTTTGCTATGATTATGTAGATAATTTAAGTAAACTAAATGAAATGGAACTACCAGCTAAAAAATTGTTTTATAATAAGCTGACTAAATCACATATCAGTGAGGATAATTTTGGTCATGCAAAAGTAATTTGGAAAAGATTTAATATTACAAATTTAGGCGAATATAGTAACTTCCACTTGAAAATAGATGTTCTCTTGGTGGCTGACGTATTTGAAAACTTTAGAAGTAAGTGTATAAATATTTATGGTTTAGAGCCGGCTTTCTATCAAACGCTATCTAGGTATGCTTAGGATTGCATGTTGAAAATAACACAGTGTAGACTTAGGCTTCTCGAAGATATAGATCAACTTTTATTTATTGAAAAAGACATAAGAGATGATATTTCTATATGTGCTAATAGATACTCCGCGGCAAACAACAAATACATGAAGAATTTTGATATCACAAAGCCATCTAAATATTTATTGTATTTAGATGCCAATAACCTATATGGTTGGGCCATGTCTCAGTATCTACCTTACGATAATTTGGCTATATAAATGTATTCATTTTGCTTATACAGTTTATTAATATGAAGCCTATTCACTACAGAGGTGCGGGTATAGTAAATTCGTTAATTGATAAGCTCCCCTTTGAGGCCCATCTCCCTCATTATCAGTCGTGCGGACCTGGCACGCTAATCCAGAAGCAGCTGGCACGTGGTGATCCTGGAATCAATCCATTAGATGCAGCTTGCAAGCAGCACGACCTCGCATAAAACTCAAGTTCTGCATTATCTGATAGACATAAGGCGGACAAAGAATTAAAAGATCGTGCTTAGGAACGACTGAAATCAAAAGGTTCCAGTTTTGGTGAAAAAGCTGCATCTTGGCTAGTTGTAAATACAATGAAAGCTAAAAGAATAATGGGAATGGGGCTTTCATTCAAAACACACGTTATCGATCCAACATCGGAAGCGTTAAGAAAATATAAGAATCATAAGAATTTACGAAAATCAAGCTTAGAAGGACTAAAAGAAGCCCGATTTGCTATTAAAAAAGCAGGGGGCCGAAAAAATATTGCGTTGTTCCATTTGAGCATACATCTGGAGGATTTTTACTAATGCGGCCTATTTTATCTGCCTTGGGAACAATGGTTGCCTTAGCTGGTGGAGCGTCTACTGTAGCTAAAGATATAATGGATATAAAAAATAAAATAAATGGGAATAATAGCAAGAATGTAGAAACTGACAAGAAAGGTTCAGGATTGCTTTTACGTAAAAATTCTAAAGGATATGGATTGTACTTCAAAAAAAAAAATCACTGAATCTACCTGACAGAGCTCTTTATGATTATAAAATATTATATTGTGTAAATAAGCTGAAATTGCCATATTTTAGAGGTGTTTTTATGCGTGATACGTTACCCAAATATATACGTTATAATGAAAGTTGTATTGTTAATTTAGATTTGAAGGCCAATACCGGCACTCATTGGGTGGCGCATAAAAAGCATGGTAATACTATCAATTATTTCGATAGTTTCGGAAATTTTAAATAACCAATAGAACTTGTAAAATATTTCGATGAATCAAGTAATATAATCTACAATAGAAGTCGATACCAAAAATTTAATTCCAATAAGTGTAGTCATTTATGTATAGAGCTTCTATATAATAGCAAGCCATAGTACAGTCTAGTGTTAGTTATGTCTATAATATTCACATTGAAGGATCGTAAATCAACACTTTCAATAGATTTTCCCTATCCCATCCAGCTAGATCCAAATTTTCAATACGGATTGACGTTGATTGGTTTCTTTTCCTACTACACTATACCGAAATGATTTTTGAAGGAAATACTAAATTTCACTGTATAGATAAAAATAAACAAGTCAATTCAATTAATCTACCTGCTGGAGTATATGAGATTACAGATATTAATAATTATCTGAATAAAAACTTAGTACCCTTTAACTTGATTGGAAATGAATAAGAAGATTCTTTTTAAGATGAAATAATAAAGTGTGAAATTTTTCATCGTGATTTTGATATAGAATTTAATACAGAAAATTGGCTAGCAGAACTACTAGGATTCTGACGAAAGATATTGCAAGCTGGAATAGTTCATTCACCTGATCATCCTGTAAATAAATCGTCCGAACGATTCAGGTGGATTTTAATATAACAAGTGGTGCATACTATAACAACAAACCGTCACATACATTATACAAATTTCCCTACACATCCAATCCTGGATTTTCTATAGACGAAATTCCACAAAACTTAGTTTATTTACCTTCAAAAGGAAAAAGAGATATTTACCATTTCGCTAAAAATACTAGATCAAAATTTTAATCTTGTAAATTTTCGGAAAGAAGAAATTATCGTTCGGTTGGAATTAAAAAATTATGGTTTTAATAATAAATAGTGATAGTAGTAAGAATGTTAATAATTCGTATAAAAGGAGTATTAACAAGCAAACACATTCCGGCCCGTTCGAACTTGTATTAATTTTAATAAGTTTGGTTTTATTAGTTTCTTTGTCTGAAATTATTATCAATGTTTTTTTATGATTCCTTCTCGAAAAGGGTTATGCCGAGCAAAGCGTTTCCGCCCTGTAACGGCATAAAGTATGAGTAGAGTGTAAATCCCTTTTTGGGTGAGCGGGTTACTCTGCTGCTTCCAGTGAAGTGATTTTAAGGTTTCCTCTATCCCACCTTTTACAGCTAGGTATTTTGAAGTCGCGACACAACTTGGCCATCTCGGCCGAATCGGTCCCTTTTTATACCCAATATTGTTTATTAAAATCAAGGGCCAGAGTGGGAGGTTTACAATAACACTTTCCTATACTTTAATATGGTGTTGGCAGCAAAACGCTATGTTGAAAGCAACTTTATTTATAAAAACATATTTTATTTACCCTAAGTTGTTTTCACTTTGACAGTCAAAATGCCCTAAGGTAATATTCCTTAACAATACCTATACTTATTCTGTATGTAGTAACCCTATACAACAACAATTTACCGATAAACAATTTAAGAAAAGCACCATTTTATTCTGGGCGCCGCTAAGTCGCAAATATAAACAATAAACTAACAATAATTACGGCGGCATACCAATATTTATAAAACACTATAATATACAATATTTACTTAAAATAAATAAACCCTTATTTATCTAATACAACGTTAACGTTGTATCGTTATCAAAAGTAACATTAATAACAATTGCCAAAAGGAAAAACAACTACAATAAAGAAAACATCTTCGGCGACGGGTATCTCCCCCAGGTCACCCAAAGTCTTTTTTCCTATGCGAAACCCATTTTTTCCGTAACTTCGTTACAATATATACCGTAATTATTCAGATTTTTATAGAAGTTATATGAACCAACCTCTGTTAGAACGTAAACAAGTCTTGTTGAGCTACGATAATTTTTTTACACATGTGTTGTTTGTAATGTTCAGGAAGAGATGAGTCTATAAAATTTTCAACAGTTGACGTTAAGCTCGAAATAGAGTCAAATCAAGGTTTTGCTTCTGACACTAAACCATACTGTATCATTATTCACGAGTGTGTGATAGAATATTTACTTCTCAGTGAAATAGTTAGAAAAATTAATGAGCCATGAAAATTGCTATTGTTGACATGCAAGGCTTTGTCTTAAATAATTATGCAGGTTAACGAGAATTCCATGTTAAAGAAATCACTATTATGAATGGATCGCCGTATAGTCCCTACGTATTTCAAGAACCTAAATCTTACTCAACATGAACCTTTTCTGAAAAGAAAGATGTGAAGTATGCAATTCATAATATTCATGGATTTTTGTATGGATCAGGGCGGCATATAAGTTACACACATTACACATTTAATGATAAAAAAATTATATGGATTTGATATAATGTATGTTACAGGACATCAAAAGAAAGACTTTTAAAAAAAATTACTCAGTAAATCTAATAGAATCGGATCATCATTAGTAGATATACAACAGCAAAACTAGACCACTGGTTCTAAATTTCACCACCAGAGGGCGCCACAATCGCAGGGGCTCCATTTTTATGTCATTGAGTTTCATGTGTTGTCCGCTAGGCAGCGCTGTGTGTAAATTTTAATTTTTCAATTTTTATGTTAGATGACGCTTTATGTGTCAATTGTCACTGTCATATTTTTGCATTTTGTGTGTCAATTATCAGTATCATATTTTTTTGTCAATGAAATGTCATATTAATTTTTGGAATGTGGCGCCAAGTTTCAATGTGTTCTCCAAGGTATCATTTGATGTAATGTTTGAAGTTTGATGTTGTGTGGATAGATGTCGGTAGCATCGGATATTGTCAAGAATTCGAAAAAAGATGAAGGCTTTTTGCGTGCTTACCACATGGATAAGTATAAAGATGCCGTCGGGGCGCAGTCATAATAGGCGTCCTTACACCTATCCTCAATGTGGTAAGCACACTTCGTGATTGCAGCAGTAAAGCGGAGGAGTAAAGGAAAAGGAGAGAGAGAGAGACGATCTTTAAAATAAAATTTTTAGATGTGAATAGGAATCTACCCTATAAACTTTTATGGGGGTATGAGGACCTTACCATTGCACCACAAAGCCAACCGACATCCATAATGTTGGGTTGCGTATATAAATTGAATTTTGGGTTGTGCCGAACAATAATCTGTATTTTTAATATAAAATATAAAATCGCCCGAGATTTTTAACACGATGTTATTTGAAAGGATTATAAGGGTGAACAATTTTTCTATAAATGTTATAATCTGTATTAAATTTAAATTAACATATTTAGCCATATGCAAATGACTATAAAATCAGCTTTTATACAATTATTATAAAATGTGATAAAGTCAATTAAATTTAGCCTATTAATTAAGGGAACAACATGATATGTATTGATAAATATTATGTTAACCAAATCAGATTCAGTTAAGTCTTTTCCTGTCTAGTCATTTCAATCATTTTTAATTCATCATTATTATTACCTGTTATGATTATATTCTTACAACAAATAAAACGTAAATAGTCTAATTCCATTGTACTAAAACATATATGACGAATCCACTACATACTTAAAATCAGTGTTTCCAACTCAAATTCTTCCAATCCGAGGACATTATTGAATTTTACAAAAGGCCTAATATTTAGCCGAACATCAATCATTCTTTATTGTATTTAATAATAATAAAGGTTTTGCTTCATGGCAAACTTACAAACAGATGTTTATCAATTTGATCAGCACTTAAAACACATTTCTCTTAAGAAATTTTAGAATGCGTGGAATAATAATCTGTATTTTTAATATAAAATCACCCTAACTCTTTAACAGGATCTTAGTTGTATTAAAGGATTATAAGGATGAAAAATGTTTCTAGAAATGCTGTAATCTGTATTGTATATTTAGCAAAATATAAAATCAGAGCGATTTTCTTTTAAAGGTTTAAAGGATTTCTTATTAAAGGGACTATGATTTTTGCTAGTGGTGGTGGTACCTGCATCAGGTATTTAAGCCGTATGCTCATAGTAATGTTAAAGTATTCATTTCAACTACATAATTCTGAATTTGTTCTTTAGTGTTTGTTAGAGGGTCAAGAAAAAAAATAAAAATGTAAGAAACTATATTATTGTCTTATTCTTATTATCTTTTGGCTCATACTTCAATTCAAAGTCAATTAAATTTAGCCTATTAATTAAGGGAACTACATGATATGTATTGATGAATATTATGTTAACCAAATCAGATTCTGTTAAGCATATAGTCTTTTCCTGTCTAGTAATTTGAATCATCACATCAATCCGTCACTTCTCTTGGAAGCTCGCAAATTGCCACCAGTGTGAGTCTGGTAATTATTATTTTTTAATATAAGACGAAATCTTCTTAAGTGACTTAAATTAGTAGAAAGCTTATTACAAACACTTACTGGTTGCTTCTTGCGCAGGATTTTCATGGTGTCTCGGATACTTTCGTTGATTTTCCTGATCCATGTGCTCCTTTCTAGACTGGAACTTTGTTGTAACAAAGGTACAGCTTTTGAAAGTATATTTACTATATCACTGCTTAAATCAATTGCACTTTCTATGCACACTTATACAATTAAAAACAATACTGGTAACCTTATAATATTACAAGCAACCAAAAATTTAATTCTTTGTAGTAGAATACTATAACATTACTATGGGCATGCGGCTTAAATACCTGATGCAGGTACCACCACCACCAGCAGCAAAAATCATAGTCCCTTTAATAAGAAATCCTTTAAATCTTTAAAAGAAAATCGGTCTGATTTTATATTTTGCTAAATATACAATACAGATTATAGCATTTCTAGAAACATTTGTCATGCTTATAATCCTTTAATACAACTAACATCCTGTTAAAGAGTTGAAGTGATTTTATATTAAAAATACAGATTATTATTCCACGCATTCTAAAATTCCTTAAGAGAAATGTGTTAGACCTAAACATTAGATCTTTTATAAAATTAAATAATGTCCTCCAATTGGAAGAATTTGAATTGGAATCACTGATTTTAAATATGTACTGGATTCGTAATATATATTTTAGTACAATGGAATTAGACTATTTACGTTTTATTTGTTGTAAGAATATAATCATAACAAAAAGTAATAAGGAAGTAAAAATGATTCAGATTACTAGACAGGAAAAGACTATGTGCTTAACAGAATCTGATTTGGTTAACATAATATTCATCAATACATATCATTTCGTTCCGTTAATTAATAGGCTAAATTTAATTGACTTTATCACATTTTATAAAAGTTGATTTTATAACCATCTGCATATGGCTAAATATTTTAATTTAGATTTAATACAGATTATAACATTTATAGAAAAATTTTTCACCCTTATAATCCTTTCAAATAACATCCTGTTAAAGATATCGCGCGATTTTATATTAAATACAGATTATTGTTCGGCACAACCCACATTTCAATTTATATACTCAACCCAACATAATGGATGTCGGTGGACTTTGTGGTGCAGTGGTAAGGTCCTTATACCCCCATAAAGGTTTATAGGTTCGATTCCTATTCACATCTAAACATTTTATTTTAATGATCTTCTCTATCATCTGTCTCTCTCCTTTTCCTTTCCTCCTCTGCTTTACTGCTGCAATCACGGAGTGTGCTTACCATATTGACGATAGGTGTAAGGACGCCTATTATGACTGGGCCCCGACGGCATCTTTATACTTATCTAATTGTGTACCTAAATTTAATGGGTCTAGTACGATTCGGCGTAGGGACATTTCGACGTAAGGATGTTTCGGCGTAAGCCATTTCGACGTAGGCCGTTTCGGCGTAATAGTCCTGTTATCAAATCGTTAATACAGTTTTATGATTTTATACTTAGATGTGATTCTATTTCTTATAATCAAAATAAGATTAAAGAAAATAGTTTAAATTAAAAGTCGATTTTTGATTTTGGCTCATACGAATTTTTGATGCATTAAGTATATCTTAATTTAAGACATTACGGGTTTTACTGTATACCTAATAGGTACATTATTCTAGAATATTTTGAAATTAGATAAATAAAACAGAATTTTTTTTTATCCAAATGTGATATTTTGTTTGCCAAGAATTGTTTGGGTGATGTACGAATTAGATAATTCTATGATATTTATACATATGCATTTATTCAAATAAAATTTTAAAAGTTTGATTCTCGGCATAAAGTAATGTCAGGGTGAATACTTAATTCATTTTTTGGGCATTGGGTAAGAGAATGAGGTATTTAATTTATGAACAGATTTAGATTAGTTTATGTGAATCGGTATACAGGTAATACCACATAACATGTTTTAAACTACTCGTAATGATTTTTAATTCAAAATATTGAAGGTAACAAATAATTAATTTATTGGCTTCTCCAATATTTTTTTTTCTCTATCGGAAATGAACAATTTATGGGGCTAAAAATTTAATACAATTTGGTACCTGCCTGAACGCAGGTGCTTTATTTTTTCACGAAAGCAGCCAAAGGATTTCCGTTCACCACGAAAGCTAAAGTAAACATGGGGAAGAATTGTCAACCAACCATGTAACCAAGAAACATTATATAATATTGAAAATATCGGCGAATTAAAATTGAATATTGTGGATTTAGTTATATTTTTAACGTTAATAGATACTAGGATCACAAAAAAATAGTTATTGCTTAGGCTGAATCAAATAGCAACACTACTAGATCTTAATATATGAAATTGCAAACGCCTAGTTTTGCAGAATACTCCAATATTTTCATCTTACTTAAAATTTGAAATTGTATGAATTGTATGAAGGAAATTAAATTACAACAACTAAATTATCTATTTACTTAAAATATAATTCAAATATTTACAAATATATATAGAATACAATCTCATTCATTCCAAAGTGTCTACAATAACACAGGATATATACAGAGTGAGCAAAAATGTTTGTACAAATTTCTAGATAACCAAACATACATGTCCTTTTCCTGAATAAAAATTTCAACGTCACATCAGAAGCGTACCCAAAGACAGAAATTAACATTTTTTTTCAATATATGTATTAATATAATTTTTATTACAATTTTTAATTTTAAATGTCCTATATTTACTCTAAGAAAACAGTTATTTATTTGTATGAAAAAATTAAATGGTGACCAAAGAAAAACTGAAACAGAAAAAGTGACACAAATAATTTACGTCTAATCGTCTACTCTATGATATGTTGTCTGACTTATACAAATGTCAAAAAATCAACGTTGACTGTACAACGTTGTACTGAACTATAACATTTCCATGCGATGTTGTCAGAATGTATTTCTCACTCGGTATTATATTATCTATATTGAAATTTACGATCATTAATTGAAACTTTATTCCATTAAAATATTAACATATAACATAACAAAATAACATATAAAATGAAAAAAAAAAAAAATGAAAAATATACCTTCGAACTTACGACCACAGATGGTTGGAGAGCAATGTTGCCCGATGTGAGTATCGCAAACTACAGATGGCTAAATAGGCTAGCAATTTCCGCAAATTTGTTTTGGGTAAAATTTGCAAACATTATCAATTTCCACTTATTATAGTAAAATATATGTACAACACGGGGCCTATATGCAAATTACAAATTATTTAAGCTATATAAAAATAATTAATAAAAACTATAAATTTAAAAAAAATAATAATATGCATGTAAAATAAAATATATAAAACTACATGTATAAAAAATGAAAAATCAATGATTTAAAAAATATCAAAGGCCCTGAATTTTAATTGCAGTCAATAATTGCAGAATAATAAAGAAAAATTTAGTTTGCACCAAGGGACTAAATTGCTAAATTTAGCAATTTCTTGGAAACATTATTAATGACATTTAATTATGATTAAGCTCAAAATTATACGAAATACCTCTTAAATAGTCTAATATTTATCTGTTTGGAAAATCATTAATTAAATTTAAAATGCGCCGATCTGCGTCTTCGTATTTTCTTAATTTTTTTGGGGGCGGATTCCCAGCAATTTACTTTCCAGCAAGTTCAACATATCTGTCTCTGCCGCGTTGAATTTTTTGTAACCCAGTAATTAATTTCCAAATAGTCGGATTAGTCATCCCCAGTTCCGTTTGGATTCTCCTATTTGCTCCCTCAGCAAAATTCTTTGTCCTATCCTGCCCACTTAAAATTCGGTGGTAAAGATTCCACATGCTAATTGGGAATATTGGGGTACTTCTACCAGTGCCGCGCCTGTTTGGCCTGCCAATATAATTATCTTCGAAGTAATGTAATATCGGCATTAATTCTTCTGGAAGATACTCCGTGAGCGCATCAACAGCTTCTTCTATATTATTTGCCGGTACAAAACAAAGGGCTGTTATCATTTTTGTTTTAATAGCAAAATCTGGATCTGTGTTGTACCTTGACCTAAGGCCCGAGTGTGCTACATGTTTCTGAATATTTTGAGAGAGGTGAAAAAACATCCATGAATCTGTGCATCCCTAAAACTTTCTTGAAATGCCGAAAAAGCTGCCAGTTCAAAGTCACAATTTATTACACGGGGTCTTAAATTCGAATTAATTTCTTGTATCATTTCTACTAACTTATCATATGTTGTGCGGCGTTTATTCGGTAACAGGCAATACAAGATTGGCACCATTCCATTACAAAACTCGGCCAAAATAATATATATTTGTGAAAACAGACGAGGAGCTGGCTTGAATGTGCCGTCAGCATACCAAGTTCCACTATTACGAAGAATTTCCATATTTCTTTGACGCCCAAAAATTAATATTCTCTCCTCCGTTTGCCCACTATCGGCTAGAAGAAACATTTCTTCACTTTCACCAATGTGGATTGTCTTATAATTTTCCGGAATTTCCAGATCCCTTAACGATGCAGGTTGTACTGGTACGTTATTTATTCTGCTTCTAACTCGCCTAACAATTTTATTAAGAGCTCGTTGGTTTGGTAAAGAAGCTTGACCTGCTTGAAATAGTTCTTGAGAAGAATTGTTAATAACTTGTGTTGTACTCTCAAGTGTTCCGGCTGCTCGATTCTTAATTTTGGTTTTCACATGCTGTACTTCAATTGAAAATGGGGTTGGTTCATGTGAATGAATATTTATTGTGGCTACAACTTCATTGTTTCTTACATGGATTCGGCCTTTATATCTGTCTTTCTGTTCACATCTATAAAACATTAACGAACTATCAGCCGACTAACAGTATCAAATATATATATAAAACCATCGTGAGTAAATTTAGGTTTATCCCGTTTTGATTTTCCATTTTACCAATGATCTTATTACGCAAACTAATCTGTAGATACTATTAACTACAAGCCAAGCACTTTAAAATAAGCAAACAATAACACAACAAGCAAAATAAATATAATTAAAAAGCAGAACGAAAATTTGTCAATTAACACTTTTAATTTAATAAAAAACACGTAGTTGTCTATGGAATTTATATATGAATTGAAATTCCAATATCAAAAATAAATTATAGTAAAGCACAAATATCGACAAATGTGGACAAAGTAGGAATACGTATAGACACTAAATGCCCATAGAACAACAATTTGGTGTTCCGAAAAAAAATTTTTGAACATGACTCAATTTTCTACCAACACATGTTCTATTCTGTAACCACGTACAACAAGTTTCAATTTTCATTTAATATCTATCTACCTATTGCCGTACAATGGGAATTTTCAGATTTAAGATTCTCAAGAATCTTAAATACCACCAATCTAGAAACATTTGACAAATAATATAGGAAGTAATAAACTTCCTTTTTAATGGAGCATATAAATTTCAAGGCGAGTAGAATATTTGCCTGCTTTGCTTAAACCCATAGGTTTTATTTATTTTGGTACAAAAAGGTACTTATCTATTGTTAATTGATTTGCTAGGACAACCGTCTGGGTCGCAAAATTGCGGCAGAGCTTAATGCTTTACTTCTTTTATGAAACAGTTAGTTAATAATCGCACTGCAATTATTAAATAATTTATTATTTCATATTTCTATAATGAGCGGTATATATATTTAGGGTATTACTTACAAAAGAAGTACTTAATTGTAATAATATCGATTTTGATTAATATTAAAAAATATTTAGCAAATAGCGACTTAACTGCAGAAAATTGGCCAATCAAATAATTATTTTATTTCACTCTTTAATAGTGCTAATTTAAATGAATCTGTATTTGATGTTTAACTTGTAGACGCAAATAAATTCAAAGTAATTCATTTAAAAAATGGATTTTGATTCGAAGAAATGTTTACGACCACCCTGTATAATTGAAAATATTTTAAAAATATACAGCTAGAATGGGCTATAAATCATAGGATATAGATACAAACTACAGAGGTCAATTTGGCCAGCCGTCGTCAACAATGAAATTTCTTCTTTTCTCACAAATCTGCTGTTTCTTTTTGTATATTAATACTAATTTTATTATTATAGCTTGCCTTGACTTCATAAAAAAAATAACATAAATGAATTCTAAATTATATGTGCTATACAGTACATACAATACATGAATATTTAAGAATAAATAAATCAGAAGACAAAATTAAATTTCACAGTGCTAATGCAAGAGTTGTTTTTACTGGCAACAGTGGGAACATATTCAAGAGTGTATAGGTATACACTCATTCAATATTTTGAATTAAAAATCATTACGAGTAGTTTAAAACATGTTATGTGGTATTACCTGTATACCGATTCACATAAACTAATCTAAATCTGTTCATAAATTAAATACCTCATTCTCTTTATTATTACTATTATTATTATAATGACAAATAAATTTAAAAAATTATAATAATGAATTTAATATTATTTATATTTTTATATAATATCTATATATTATATATAACATAACAGACACACATATCCAATTTATGTACCTATAAAATTTAGCAAACATCCCAAAAAATGAATTAAGTATTCACCCTGACATTACTTTATGCCGAGAATCAAACTTTTAAAATTTTATTTGAATAAATGCATATGTATAAATATCATAGAATTATCTAATTCGTACATCACCCAAACAATTCTTGGCAAATAAAATATCACATTTGGATAAAAAAAAATTCTGTTTTATTTATCTAATTTCAAAATATTCTAGAATAATGTACCTATTAGGTATACAGTAAAACCCGTAATGTCTTAAATTAAGATATACTTAATGCATCAAAAATTCGTATGAGCCAAAATCAAAGATCGGCTTTTACTTTAAACTATTTTCTTTAATCTTATTTTGATTATAAGAAATAGAATCACATCTAAGTATAAAATCATAAAACTGTATTAACGATTTGATAACAGGACTATTACGCCGAAACGGCCTACGTCGAAATGGCTTACGCCGAAACATCCTTACGTCGAAATGTCCCTACGCCGAAACATCCTTACGTCGAAATGGCTTACGCCGAAACATCCTTACGTCGAAATGTTCCTACGCCGAAACGGGCCATTCCCAAATTTAATCGTTATATTCTAAAATTCCATACATTTCCAAAATGTATGGAACATCTAACTGATAAGTTATATATGTATATAACTTATATACAATAAGAAATTGTTTTATACTTAGTAGTTGGATGTACAAGTTTTGCCTCAATAAAAATAAATATATATTTACAGGGTGTAAAGTTCGAGTTGTAGCAAAGTCACACCACGTATAGGTCATTAAAAAACAAACAGAAAATTGTTAAGGAAGGGTAGGGCTATCTTCAATAGTTTCCGAGATAGTCGACATTTTCTGATTTCTTCAAAAACGTTCGTGAATCGCAGTGTAACTGATCTACGCAATACTGGGTCTTGAAAAGTAGAATAAACATTGAACTCATTAACGAGTTCAATTCCGCAATAAAATTTCGATATTTCCTGAGAGAGACAGTGGCGGCGTTTTAATAATTTGGGCTAATTTTAAAGTTTTAATTGTTTCCGATTTTCAATCTTTTAATATTAATATTTAGTCAATAATAAATTTGTATCTCTCCAATTAAATGAATTATCAAATGCAGTCGTTGATCTATAAAATTTTTGGTATGATTGGAATATGAATTTTAAGTTATTCAACTAATTTTTTAATGTGTTAGATTAAGCATTGAAAACGAGTAATAACTATTAATACTGAACATTTAGCATTCTAGAAAACAAAATATCGATTTAATAATGTAATTTAATTTCAGATTTTATCGAAAGAAAGGAATAATTGCGACGACGCTGGTTGCTCACTAGCCAGCTGCGATACAAACAATAATAATAATAATAATAATTTCCCATACAAAATGTTATCGTTATTCAGAGAAAAAAAAGCTTCGCTTCTCCTTTGAGAAGCGGTGACTGGATTTTAACAATATATCAGAAGTTTATTTGAAATTTATTTCTAATAATTTTTATTTGAATACTTGAAGAAAACGTCTCCATGAATAAAACGATTTTTTTGCTTTTGATTAATCACTTAATTTCGAAATAAAATAGTACTTCATATCGTAGTGTAAATAAAAAGTTATAACTTTTTTTAAATTTTGTGTGTTTGTTATAAAAGTGTTTTTACAACGTATTTTCAAAACTCAAAAAAAAAGTCATTGCATGTGTTATTTCATCGATGTCTCTCACGGCTGCCTTGATAACGGTTTTTTACGGTCGGCCGGCTCGAACCGCCGTAGAGTATATATACCGTAGGATATCCACAGTACAGTAGATATCAAACTATTTCTAGCAGCTTTTAAATGTTGCGCAATATTGTAGAATAATTAAAGTTGATTTTTCGGAAAAAAGCTATTAAGAAAAGTTGTTTGTATTGATGTCAGGAGTACGTGGTGTGAATATTCTACAACTCTAAATTAATACCCTGTATATATTTATTAATTAATTCTAAAAAAAAAACAAACTAAATTATCGAACTAAAAAGTTATTTTGTTTAGTTACAAGTAACATCTATTGTTTCAAATATATATTTTCTAAATAATGTTTTTTAGCATTTAAAAATTATAAGTACTTATCTATTAGTTAGGGAAAAACAGGAGAGAGCAGAATATTGGGCCAGAATGGGGAGACAATACTAAATGATAACGGAAAAAGATTGATAGAGTTTTGCCGAATCAACAATATGTTTATAGTAAATACTTATTATAAGCACAAGGATATACACAAGTATACTAGAGAGATGAGCAGCAAAAATGAAAAATCAATAATAGACTATATAGTAGCAGGAAATGAAAATAGAAAGAACATAGTAGATGTAAAAGTATCAAGAGGGCCGGAAGTGGGAAGTGATCATTACATGGTTATATCAAAAATAAAGAAACCAATAAAATCAGACAACAGAGAGAGAAAAGAAAATAAGATAGAATGTGAGAAAATAAAAGCGTATAGGCTAAAACGAGAGGTGGCAAAGCAATATAAAGAAAAAATGAAGAGGTTGATGGAGAGTAGAAATGAGAAATGGAAGGCATTAAGGCTATCCTTTACTTAAGGATAGCCTACTTCCAAATTTTTTAAATGTCAATAATAAATGCATTACATATACGATTTGGAATAAACAATATTATACTAATAAAACCTTAGAACAAATGAATTAAATGAATTTGAAATCATATTTAAAATTGAATTGAATTAAATTACATGAACTATGTAAAAACCGTTATACACAAACAGAATAAAACAAGATTGAATATTTGGAGCCAGCCGGGTGGGGAGACGCAATACCATAGTATACTATGCGCCATACTAAGCCATCGCATCGTGATTGGCCATGCGAAAAACTGCTTTGGCTATTCCCAGAGGCTAGTAAAAAACAGTGACTGCCTCTTTTCACACGTATGCGAACCGCATACAGCCGCAGCTGTATGCTTGTAAAGCCTTGCTTTTTAGGAAAGAGATCATCATCAAGTTTGAGACTGATCTCTCTTCAATTTGTCCCCCGGATTTTTGTGTTCGATTTTAACGCGCTGATTTTTTACGTTTAAATTAAGTAGTTTAGTTTTTTTATTTCGTCTAGTGAAAATCAGTGAAAATTTTGTAACTGTATGGCACAATTTGGAAACTTCAGTATTTATTCCTATTCATTTTCTCCTAAATTGTATTTATTTAAAAAAATTTCAAAGTTCAAAAAAATCTACAGTAAATTTTATGAAAATTCAATGCTCAATTAGATACAATGAACTTTATGTTATGCAACAGGTGATTGCTATTTTCATTGTTTTTACATCAGCAGCTGTAGTGAGCAGTGTCATGTCGATTTTGAATTATTTCTTTAGTTGTTTTCTTAATAAAAACCACATGAGAGCAATATGTATGGGGAAAAAAAATTAAGAACGTAAAGATATTTTTTTTTGTGCTGTGAGGAATTGAAAAAACTTCGAAGAGAAAAGATTTCCAGCAGTTTAATAATATTGTGCAATTTCTCAAGAAATCAATCAAATTATGGATTTCTCGATTTTACAACTCCCATAATAGTGATGGGAAATTAAAAAAGTTAAAAATGGACCTTGTGTTCTGTTCAGCTTTAAAAAAAAAGAGAATTTCTACGAAAACGCGGATATTTTGTGCATGTAGTTCCAAAAGCAAAGATCGATTTTTCCATTTTTTTTAAATAATTTTTAGTGCTAAAATAATTTCCAATTTCAGAGACGTAAGACGATTATTTTTTGCGAAATATAAAATTGCAGAAAACAGAGAAAAAAGATTTTTTGTTTGTTGTGCAATTTCTTTAAAAAAATATCAATTTTATGATTTGTCAGTGACCAAAAAGGTAACTTAAAATTAAAGATGATAAAAAGTGTCTTTCATCATCCTTCGCCATTATCATTTATAACCTATAAAAATGGGAAAATCAGATTTTCAGGGGCCTACTGGATACCCTTAATTCGCCATTTTGCCCAAGGACTTATATAAACTTTTCTGTGAAAATTGTTTTCAGAAATTTTATTTTACTTGTATAAATGTTTATTGTTTTTCTCACCCTAAGGTATTATGTATTAAATAAGGAAATTTAATTTCTCAATTCCATCTGTATGATTTAACATGATTGATATTCTTGTATATTCCTTTATTTTTTTAGTTTTAGAAGTTTAAAATGTATGGATCTAGTTTATGTATTAAATAAATGTATTGAGTGAAATATTTTCTGAACTTTTTTTATCAAATCATTATAAATTCGGAAAAATATTGGAACATCAATATTTTTTACGATATCCTGATTTCCTTCACCATTTCATCAAGCTAAATATGTCTGCCAAATAACGTCAAAAACATTTGGTAATGTTGTCATTGGTGAAAGTTTATGTTGGCACATGCCCATTAGAGGCGTAATACACATTTAAATTTAAGTTTAACTTAAATAAAATAGTTTAGGCTATATATAATTGTATGCCAGATATATAGACATAAGATCATACATTTGACGATATATACATACTAACATGATAATGGGTCCCATTGCTATTTAATGATGGGCTGTACATTATCATATCTTACGGCACATACATTACATAATGCATCTGAATTATTAAGTACCAATACAATATTATATCAGTCATGTGAAATTGTGTGTGTGGAAGTTCCATGGCTTAAGCCATGTTCCTGGAAGATATATAAAAAATATATCTTTACGTTCTTAATTTTTTCTTCTCATACATACTGCTCTCATGTAATTTTTATTAAGAAAACAACTAAAGAAATAATCCAAAATCGACATGGCACTGCTCACTACAGCTGCTGATGTAAAAACAATTAAAATAGCAATCACCTGTTGCATAACATAAAGTTCATTGTATCTAATTGAGCATTGCATTTTCATAAAATTTACTATAAATTTTTTTGAACTTTGAAATTTTTTTAAATAAATACAATTTAGGAGAAAATGAATAGGAATAAATATTGAAGTTGCCAAATTGGTCACAATTCACAAATTTTCATTAGACGAAATAAAAAAATTAATCTATTTAATTTAAACGTAAAAGATAAGCGTAAAAATCCGTGGAAAAAATTGAAAAGAGATCATTCTCAAACTCGAAAAATTACAAAAAATAGTGATAGTGGCAACACCGATGCTTACTCTCCTACAAAGCAATAAAACCGTATACGACTGCCGCATGCGGTTCGCTTACTACACGCTACCATTAGCGTCTAGATGATTCGAGTTACAATTGAACTCGAGAAGTGGGAGACACTGTATAATATATGTTCATGATACTAACATCATGAGGCTAACAGCTTTAGTATCATGATATATGTTTTCTGACCGAGAAAATGAATGGTGAATAAAGTAAGCCGTTTTGTAAGTTAATGTTAATACATAATAAAATTTTTGTATTTGTATTTAATTTTTTATATTTTCAATTTTCATGCATCTTTAAAGTAAAAATTAATTAGTAATATAAAATCAATATAGAATAGTATAATATAGAAGTTAAATTTAGAAGGATATCGGGAATCGGTACTTGGAGAAAATAAACTCTTTGTATTGTTCACAGCCCATACCAGTGAAAATATTGTGAGAGTGATGCACATTAAGATGGTCCATATACTGGGCGTGTTATGTACCCGATAATAAATTTTCCCGAATAAAATTTAATGTGTCGTCTTGAAAATTATTTTGTGAAACTTGAATATAAAATCTACGTTATTTTCGTAGTTCAGGCGGGGGAGTGTAATACACTAGAAAATATAATTTGATTAGCACCGTAATTAACCGCAATATTCGTAGTAAAAATTATTGCTGTCCCACTATTTTTGCAACCTGTTAAACTAGAATAACTATCACTGGTTTTATTGTTATGAATCTCTATACGTGATGATGCATCTGCGTTAGTATTAAGTTTACCTTTGTTGGCTAATTTTGAACTGGCGTCTATTAATGAGAAACGCCACTGAATGGGTTTATGATCGGTAATAATATTAAATTTCCTGCCAAATAAATATGGTCGAAAATATTAGTAGCCTATCTAGATTCTGGATAGTACAATTTTGGTTTTTTTTTTAAACATTGGGTTAACGGTTTAGTAATTTTAGCAAAATTATCGATAAATCTTCTACAATAACCTAATAGTCCAAAAAATTATTTAATTTCTTTACACGATTTTGGTATTGGATATTTTTGGATAACTATAATTTTGTTCGGATTCGGTTTTACGCCTTCCGGGGTTACAATATGACTTAAATACGCAACTTTTTTTTTTAATTCCGATTTATCCAATTGAAATTTGAAATTCGCCTCCCTAAGTCGTAGGAGGATTATAATACTGCTGCAAGCAGCAGTATTATTCTTTTCTTTCGATAAAGTCCGAAATTAAATTAAATTATTGAATTGAAATTTTGATTTATGGAATGTTAAATGTTTGATACTAATAATGAGTTAATGCTTAGTACCAATGGTTAATATGACACATAAGAAAATTAGTAGAGTAGTTAGAAAATACATCTTTCAATGTAGTCAAAAATGATCTAGATCAATAAGTGCATTTAATAATTCATTTAATTTCAAAGATACACAGTTATTATCGACTAAATTTTAACATTAAAAGATTGAAAATCGGATAAAAATTTAAACTTTGAAATTCGGTTAAATTATTAAACACATTGAACTCGTGTTCAATGATAAAAAAAATAAATGATAAAAAAATAATCAATAATTTAAAGAAAAGATAAATAAAAAATAATGAATGGAAATTTTGCGACGTTGCTAATTTTCAATTTTTTGGTATTTTAGGCTAAAATTTTAAAATTCACTTATGATTAGTGGCAATTAGATAAGAAATTATGAATTTAAAGACGAGAAATTTTGCGACGTTGCAAATTTTTTATTTTTTGGTATTTTACGCTACAATTTTAAAATTCCCAGATGATTAGTGGCAATTAGATAAGGCATTATGAATTTAATAACTAGAAAGTTTGCGACGTTGCCAATTTTTAATTTTTTTAACTTTACGCAAAAATTGTAAAATTCGCTAATGTGGAATAAGTGGCAATCAGATGAGGAATTATCATTTAAAGACGATAAATTTTGCGGCGTTGACTATTTTCAATTTTTTTGATATTTTACGCTGAAATTGTAAAATTCACTTATGATTAGTAGCAATTAGATAGGAAACTAGTAATTTAAAGATGAGAAACTTTGCAACGATGCCAATTTCTTATTTTTTGGCATTTTACGGTAAAATTTTAGAATTCATTTATGATTAGTGGCAAAAAAATTCAAAAGTATGTCGAATGAAACACATGATGATGCCTCGTTTCTATGCATCATCGAGTGCCAACGTAAAGTAGATGGTTGGGGGTACAGTATTTTGCTCGGACTCGACACACAAACGTTTAAAATACGGTTGACGCTTACGAGCAGAGCTGTTTCGGCCATCATCACATTATAGAAGTCATTATTTTTATTACATTTTCTTCATATTCAAATACAATAAATTATTGAACTATTATTTATAATAAATGTATTACCGCGTTGATTTAATTAAATGATTCATGCTTAAATGTTATAAAAAAATAGGAATTAAATATTGATATTTAGGCAGCATTATCTCAAACGATGCTTCAATAGTTATGTATATAATAATGATCTAGCTCCTGTTAAATTTTCTTTATTGATGTTTTTTTTAATATTAGAATTTGTGACATGTTTCGCCCATTTATGAGCATCATCAGACAAATAAATTACTAAAAACAAGACAGAAATAATACGTTAAACATGGCTTTGACTTATCCTACTACTTAACTGACTAAACTATATAGATATGATTGGTGGTCTAGCATTTTCTCTCAAAGGAAGCTTAGTTTGTGAATGTTTGTCTCAGTGAAATAAAACCTCAAAATCAAGCTCCAATTTTATTGTTTTTTCTTTACTTAAATTGTCTATAACATGTTTCGCCCCCTAGGGCATCTTCAGGTAGACTACAATAATAAATATGACTAATCATTTATGTGTAGATCGAGGCTGGAGGGTTGATCTAACTCTTAACATTATAATTAATTAGCTGTTGTTTGCCTATCTGTACTACCTATCTAAGTATTACATACAATTATTTTACCTTATGCTATCTACTCTAACCTAATCTGCATTTAACATAAAACGCAATAACCACTACACGGACATCTAAAATATGATATTACTTAATTATTTATTTCTCTATGTGAACGTAATTACATTAGTATGTGTGGCATACAAATTTTACTTTTTCATTAATTTAAATTCAAACATCTGTCTTATTTTGTAATGGAAGATTTTTTATTTATTATTTAATTTTTATTTTTATTTATTTTTTATATATTACATTTGTTGTTACTTACCTCTACATTTTTGTATAATTATTCTTAACTGTGTGGTCTTTTTTTGTTTTTATTCTAAGTTTTATGTTTTACGATTGTTTCAATCAATCTCATTCATCATTGAAATTTTTCTCAAATTTGTAAATCACTTGTCACTTATTTAAAATGGCCGGCAATCATTGTGAATTCTGATAAATCGTAAATACAAATTATCTGTTTATAAAACCTACATTAAATATTGGAAGTCGAAAATATGCATTTTATTTTATTATTATTTAAATCATTTTTAATAATTTTAAATATAGGTTTCCATATCGCCACCTAGTTTTAGAAGCTCGCACATGTTAATTGTTTAATGATGGTGTTGTCGGCATTGGGTATTCCATGTCTTTTAGTTCCTCTAATCTGTAAAAGATGTAGTCCCCTTCGGCTGTTTGTACATCATTAAGACATAATTCTTTCTTGCCTGTTACAGACTTATGTATATAATATACTTCCCATAAGTCTAAGATGACGCCTTTATCTGCTTTCTGTAGTACTTCAATGTTGTTTGGTAGGAAAACATGTTCATTTGCAAATAAGTGTGTCGCAAATGCTGATTTGGTGTTAATTACATCTGTATTCTTATATTTATTGTATAGTGCTACATGTTCTTTCATCTTGTTTTTATCTTTCGTCCACTCTGTCCAATGTATTCCGCTCCACAGTTGCCGCATGTTAATCTATAAACTCCCGAGCGCAACAATGGATCAAGATTCTGTTCATTTTGCTGTAACACGTTCCTGAGCTTGTTGTTAGTTTGACAACTAATGTTGATGTTGTGTTTCTTAAAGTAATATGATATAATGTTCGATATTGGGACATAATATGACATGTTGTAAAATCTGGTACTTGTATCTAGATTTTTTATAATATTGAACGTCCACCTGTGTCTGATCTTGAAATGGTGTATTTTAGTAAGTATCCGTTCTTTTGGAAATTTGTTATTCCTGGCAATTTCCATAATTGTTTCTAGCTCTGTATTCATTTGCCTATTATCCAGACGAATTTTGAATGCTCTATAAAGCATGGAATTGAATGATGTCATCTTGTGTGGATAAGGTGTCGAAGAAT
Organism: Platypus cylindrus; assembly: GCA_949748235.1. Taxonomy (NCBI): domain Eukaryota; kingdom Metazoa; phylum Arthropoda; class Insecta; order Coleoptera; family Curculionidae; genus Platypus; species Platypus cylindrus. The sequence continues at coordinate 47,522,000 of OX456488.1, read as the reverse complement.
CAAACTGTATTATATTGTCTATGGCTGTTGGTTTTCTATAGATATTGAAGGTAATCTTGTTGGTTTCTCTGTGTATTACCAGATCTAAGAATGGCAGAGCATTATTACTTTCTGTTTCTAGAGTAAAGCTGATACAATCATGTAGCCTGTTGGAGTATGCCAGAAATTCCATCAGAGATTTTCCATCACCAGTCCATACCATGAAGATATCGTCCACATAGCGTTTGTAAACTAGGATAAATTTAGAATAGATACCCTCCGTAATGCCTCTTTCTACCATATCCATAAACATATCTGCCAGTAGAGGCGACAAACATGATCCCATTGCTAACCCATATTTCTGTGTGTAAATTTTGTTGTTAAATTTAAAAAAGTTTTGCTGTAATGCCATGTTAAGTAGCATCATAATGTGCTACTAAACACATACACAAACACTATAACCATCTAATCGGTTCGGGAATTGAGTTTTCCATTAGCTTCTGTTCTATTATGTCACAACATTGTTCTGTGGGTATACTCGGGAATAGATTGGTAATATCTAACGACACTAATCTGGCCTGTTCTGGGACATCTAGATGTTTTAGTGCCTCAGTGAGTTGGAGGGAATTTTTTACTGTATTAATTGCTCTGAAGTTAGTTAATATTAATAATGTGGAATTGAGCCAGGCTGTTAAATAGTATGCTGGTGAGCCATTAAATGAAACAATCGGTCTGATTGGTTTATCCGTTTTATGTATTTTTATCTGTCCGAAGAGCTTGGGGGTGTTAGGGTTCATCGCTCTTAGCTTAAATTGATTAGTACGTAGCTGTGAGAGTGTTATCGCTGCCTTATATAGTACTTGATTTAGTTTATCATAATACTTGCCTGTAGGATTGTACTCCTCAAAGTCTCCTGATATTAGAAATTGATTAACTTTGTCAATGTATTCGTCCTTATCTATTATTATCGTACAGGCTCCTTTATCAGCTTTTGTTATATGTAAGTTGTTATTATGTATTTTCTGTTTTACTTTTTTATTTGTTTATATATTTTTGAATTATATTTCTGCTGTTTGAAGTTAATTGGATTATTTAAAATAGGTGTGATATTAGTTCTGAGTTTGTTTTTTGTTGGTGTATTCGTTTTATGTATTATGTTTTCTGCTTCTATTGCTATTTTTACTCTATGTTGGTCGACTCTCTTCGTTGGTATGTTGTATTTTAAATTCAGTTTAAGTATCTCTTGTTCACCTTTTGAGAATACAGTGTTACTCAAATTAAGTGCCCTTTCATGGAATACATGCATGCCCATCACACACAAACACAATATGATAATCATATCAACCCACCTAGATACCTTCAACCACCCAGTCAACCACAAACAACAATAAACAACCACGCACATGTAAATGTGCATGGTAGTTTACGCCATTTAAATAAGTGACAAGTGATTTACAAATTTGAGAAAAATTTCAATGATGGATGAGATTGATTCAAACAATCGTAAAACATAAAACTTAGAATAAAAACCAAAAAAGACCACACAGTTAAGAATAATTATACAAAAATGTAGAGGTAAGTAACAACAAATGTAATATATAAAAAATAAATAAAAGTAAAAATTAAATAATAAATAAAAAATCTTCCATTACAAAATAAGACAGATGTTTGAATTTAAATTAATGAAAAAGTAAAATTTGTATGCCACACATACTAATGTAATTACGTTCACATAGAGAAATAAATAATTAAGTAATATCATATTTTAGATGTCCGTGTAGTGGTTATTGCGTTTTATGTTAAATGCAGATTAGGTTAGAGTAGATAGCATAAGGTAAAATAATTGTATGTAATACTTAGATAGGTAGTACAGATAGGCAAACAACAGCTAATTAATTATAATGTTAAGAGTTAGATCAACCCTCCAGCCTCGATCTACACATAAATGATTAGTCATATTTATTATTGTAGTCTACCTGAAGATGCCCTAGGGGGCGAAACATGTTATAGGCAATTTAAGTAAAGAAAAAACAATAAAATAGGAGCTATGATTTTGAGGTTTTATTTCACTGAGACCAACATTGACTAAACTATACTGTATCTAACATCACATACACATTAAAATATTATCTTAAGATTGTTTTTCCTGTTATTAATTTATAAATGATATTGTTACGTTTTTGTTTTTCTGTTATAGCTATAAGCCTATTAATTTCTATATTGCGTCTGTACATATTCTCTATTCGCTATTTATTGATCTAATTATAAATTCTATATATTATTTCCTTATATCTACTCTAGTCTATCTGTATTTCTTTAGTTTCTATTATATTCTATTATGTAAATATAACGAATACTTGCTTACCTATTGGCTCTTACATGTATATAATTTGTAGCGCCAACTTTAATTATATGTTGTTTTTAAAACAGGAATACAATAAAGTGGTTAACCAGTCATTTTTGGTATCTGTATTCTGTCACATTATTTATGTGTTTTGGTCTATTTTCGGTACTGTAGCTATCCTTTATTATTATCTTAATTTCCCATTATTTTTTATGTTCATATTTATAATATTAGAAAAATATTATAAATGTTCTTATTAGCTACTATTTTAAATTTGACTCGGTGTATGTCACGTCCTCTACTGTTTAAATTGGGAAGTGTAAGCCTATTTATATTCGTCATTGCATGCATAGGTGTCGTCATATGTTATTAGTTAACCCACGCTAATTGAGGCCATCAAATATTGGTTTTGTTCTAATATTAACATGTCGTTTAGCCTCCATTTTTTTTTAAATTTTATCGATTTCGCAATGTAATATTTTCCCGCAGATCCAGTTCCATACCTTTTCCTATTATTTGCAACACTTCAATATTGTTGTATGAAAAACTGTGTTTATTGGTTAGTAAGTGCGAAGCAAAAGCTGATGTAGTGTTGATAATATCTGTGTTTTTGTATTTTTGATACGTTGCTACATGTTCATTAACTCTATTTATTATTTTTCTACCTGTTCGTCCTATGTGTTCCCCCGGGCATGTATTACAGGAAATTTTGTATACACCTGGGTTTTCCTATTTGTTGGTATGTTGTTCTTCATATTTTAGTAACTTGCCTAGTTTGTTGTTAGTTCTAAAGCTAATTGTCATATCCAATGGTTTGGTTTGGTGCCAAGGTGTGTGAGTATTCTCCATAGTATGTCATACTGCGTTGTCTGTCGCTGTAGGTTTCTTGTATATAGCAGTCACCGTCAGGTGACGTCGTCCACATATCTTTTGTAAAAGGCGATGTATTGTCCTTAGAAACCTTCTGTAATACCACTTTCTATCTCATCCATGAAGATGTCTGCCAAGAGAGGTGACAAGCATGAGCCCATTTCCAAACCTGTACTCTGTATGTAATATTTGTTATCGAACTGAAAGAAATTTTGTTCTAGTGCTACCGTACAGAGTTTTAGCATGTCCTGTCTAATAAGTTTCGGGGACATTATTGTTGATCATTTTTGTGTCTATGATGATCATAGACAGTTGGTTGGTTTGGTGGTGAGTTCAGCCTTAAGAGCATTCTGATTTACAACGGGGCGCTTAGTTTGGTCGTAATTAAGTTTAGTATTACAAATAATTCTGATTTATAATGGGTTGTTTGGTTTGATAGTAAGTTCTGCCTTATAGAGATTTTCAATTAATAACTCAACCCGGACGAGAACGAAAACGAATATTGCGACGTTGCCTATTTTCTTTTTTCTCTTATATGTCACGTTAAAATTGTGAAATTTACGTAAGTTCGAGTACTCATAATATTCAGCCCGGAAAGTCACCCCGGACGAAGTCGGTTACTACCGCTGGTAATATAAATAAGATGCAACCAACATAAATACATAATACATATTTACATACATGACTATTGAACATTAATTGCTTAAATTTTTAAAATATTATAAATTTATAATATTTAGCAAAGAAAGCGTAACCTTAGGGACGAAAAAAACAGAACTAATCAAAAATGGAAATTTCACTACACGAATAGAACGGAAAAATACGTTTTTTTTTTGGATAAATAGAATGGATAAATATCAAACCGGTCAGAATATGGGTTCCTAGCCTGTTGGGGCGGTGATGATACCACAAACATTTTAAACTTTTCAACATGGTTATGCTAAATAACGTTCTTCAATATACAAAAGATTGAAATTACTACAACTTTTTCAAGGCGCGAATACATTACGTTTAGGTAAACAATTTAGAAATACAAGCTTTTACGCAAAACTGCATATCTAATATTTCATAAAAAACTACACTACATTACTCGCTCAGTTACTTGAGGATAGGGTTGATAAAAAACATGTTTTTTTTATTTTTATAAAAAAAACTGTTTTTTATTGTTTTAAATGTTTTTTTTTTGTTTAAAACACTGTTTGAAACACCGCAATATGAATTCTGTTTTAAACAAAATAAAACTGTTTAAAACACTTGATTTAAACTTAAAACTGTTTAAAATTCACCTGCAAATGCTGTAATCTAATTTGTAAATGAAATTCATCTTTATATGTATGCGATAAATAGTAAATTTCAAATATAAAATATTAATTTAATTTATTAGATATTATGATAATCTATATTCCATAGCAAATGTCCTACTTCTACATATGTAGATGTAGATAATTCCACATCATACATCGAAATATAATAATCTGCTAGGTATATGTAATTATAAATTGTTTATAATTTTTTGCGATAAAAATGTGCTTTGCACCTAATTGCTGACATTTAGAAAACTATTCACGACATAATCGGGTTCCGGGTAATCTCTAAAATAAAAAATGCTCAGATATGATATAGGATATTCTTGTCTGTTTTTTTTGCACTTTTTTTATTTTTGTTTAGTTTTGCGGTAATTTAAAACTTTATTTTATTGAATGAATAATATTTATTTCATTCATACATTACTGTTCCGTTCATCAGTAACGAAGCAACCCATTCCGTTTATTATTTTTCAAATTATTTTTTTAATCTTGATAATTGAGCATCAATTAGTTAATACTTATTAATATTACCTAATAATAACAATATCCAATTCTGGAAGAAAAAAAGATTCGATTTGGTCTTTATTTCTAGAAGAGCGGAAAGAAGGTGGTAGAACAATTAGAGCAAAGTGCTTAAAGTGTAATATGACTACTGTCGGCTTAGTATCTCGATTGAAAAAACATATTGAAAAATGTGGTTCACACGAATCTGTAGACAGTCGGGACAGACGAAGATATCCCAGAAAATCCTAGTTCTTCATCCGAAAATGAATTGCCAATAATTGGTCTAGAAAATCCGAGAAAAAGAAAAATTCACACAAGTAAGTAAAACAATGTTGAATGTGTACTGTTTACAAAATATCGATTATCTAAATTATTTGATCATTAATATTTTAATGTTTTTGTTTTTCATGATTCGCCATCGTCATCGAGATCTAATAGCAATATTAGCACCACTAATAATAGTCTGAGCTCGTTTTTATGCGAACGGAATGAATCTGAAGCTTCTATGGATAAATAGGTAATTAGAACCAATTCAGCACAGAAGCATAAAATTGACGAACAAATTGCAAGATACTTTTATGCGACAAATACAGCATTCCGTACTGTAGAACATAAAGAATTTAAGAATCTTCTTCATTTACTACGACCAGGGTATACACCTCCAAGTAGGTATGAAATTGGAAATAAGTTATTGGATCAAGTTTATGAATCTATGCAAGCATCAATTAAAGAAAACGTTTTAAATAAAAATGTATGTCTAAGTATTGATGGTTGAAATAATGTTCATAATGATCTAATAATAGCAATTTGTATTTCTGAAACAGAAAATGAAAAGATTCATTTAATAGAGTCGGTTGATACTTCTGGCGAAAGCCATACTGCAAAATATTTACTACATTTATTAAAAAAGTCAATTTCAAAATGTGTAAATGAATATAAATGTTTTGTTTCAAGCATAGTAAGTGACCATGCTGCGAACATGGTTAAAATGAGAGAAGATATATTTAAAGAGTTAAATAAAAAAGATATAATTACTTACGGCTGTTCGGCGCATATATTAAATTTGTTAGCACATGATTTAGAAAAATACTCCGAATTTTCCGATATTGCATATAAAATGAAAAAAGTATGTAAATATTTTCGAAACGTACATTTTGCACGTGCAAAATATAGCGAAGCAGGTGGAACTTCTTTGGTTCTTCCGCAAGACATTCGGTGGAATACGTTAGCAGATTGCCTGGAAAGCTATTTGTTAAACTGGCCTATATTATATAATGTTTGTTCCACTGAAAGTGTAGCTCTAGACTCAGGTATTATAGTTATTGTAAATAATGTTGAATTGAAAATGAACGCGCAAAAATTTTTGAAAAAATTGAAGTTTATATCCATTGCGTTAGACAAAATACAAAAAAATTCATGCACTATAGGAGAAGCAACAGAAATCTGGATGGATTTAAAAAAATCATTTGAAATTGAATATATTAATGGAGAGTGTAGCGCTATAGAATTTAAAAGTGTGATTGAGCGTTCAGGGATGGCGTTAAATCCATCCCATTTGTTAGCCAATTTACTTGATCACAGATTTCAAGGCTGTAAGCTTAACAATTCCGAATTAGATGCAGCGATGGAATATGTGTCATTATACCATGCCGATGCTTTACCTGACATAATAAGTTATCGTGGAAAGCATTCGCCCTTTAGGCCCTACCTGTTTTCAGAAAATGTCACTATCAATGTAAGACCCTTAGTTTGGTGGAAATCTATTCCTCATTTGAATGAAGTAACAAATAAATTAGTCAAACAGTTGCATACTGCAGTAGCGTCTTCTGCGAATATTGAGAGACTTTTTTCATCGTATGGTATGATCCATTCAAAACTGAGGAATAGATTAGGCAATGAAAAGGCTGCTAAACTTGTTAGCATATTTAAAGAACTAAATATGTAGTTAATAATTAGTAGATCCATTACGTAGTAAATTACAATTAAAGATCGTATTAGAAAATATATGCTTATGTATTATGAAATTTAACATTGAATAAAGTTGCTTATGTATTGACTTGTACTTCTTTATTATTGATTAATATCAATTGATTATTGATTGTACTGGTTTGTATTAATTAATTCATTAGCCTTTTGTAAATTTAAATTTACGCAATCTTGTATCCTATAGTGAACGAAAGAATAGCAAATTTGGCATCTTTTCTGCTTTCTGCTCTTTATTGAGCAAACGAAGCTTAAAAAATGTTTATTATTTAATTTAGGTATAAAATTATTTTTATGATTATGGAAAAACTGGAAAAAATTATTATTAATTAATTATCGTTTGATCACGAGATTTGCAGAGTGTTTAAAACACCTGTTTAAATCAAAATGTTTAAAACAAAACAACCCTGCTTGAGGAGTATTTTCAAGTGGCCTTGCATTATACCTTTATGTTTCCCCCACACACCATAATCAAGCATTTCTGATTCTTCGTGAAGAAAAAATTACTAAAGCTGGGATAAAACACTTTTGGTTACTGTTTTTGGTGTACTGTTAGTGGCGTGCGGTGATATTTCAAGATAAGGAACACGAATAAAAAACAGGCCAGAGGCAAAAATTAAGTTTGGTTCCTATTATCTATATAATCCTAATCACATACTAGAAATCTTCTAACCTAAAAGTTAGCCAACGTCATGAATTTTGGCCATTGGTTATTTTTTCCAGCAGTGTTGTGACTTCACCCGGTAAAACCAGTTAGTAAGATTAATATAATACAATTTAATTATAGGCCTAGCAAACTAAAAGATTTAATTTTCTTATTCGAATATAGTTGGGATAAAGACTAGTGCTTCCGCGCCCACTTGAACCGCATACCACTGCTGTTCATGTAGACTTGTTCTATTAAATGTATGGGAATTTATAACGCTTGCTTATTCATTTCTTAGTGAATAAATCGTGGATTTAATTAGGAAAAATTATGTACAGTAGGATTTGTTTTAAAATATGAAGTTTAGTATACATTTCAATGAATTACATGAAACTCTAATATAATACGTACTTTTAGTAGGTCTCGTTTTAATATACAACTGGTATCAGGATATAAAACGTAATCTATAATTAAATAATTTATAGCAACATATATTATAAATGCCGATAATGCCAATCCTCTTTAAAAGAATGAAACATTCTGTTTTCTAGAAAATCCATAATGTTGTACTTAGATCTATGAACAACTTCCATTAGATGATTTATGCTGGTAACTGAAGTTTTTTCCCTTTCAACACTGAAAATAAAATCAATAGTAAGTTTTTCTCTAGAGAACTTCTATGAAAGTGATATTAAATATATGGTGATATACGACTACGTAAATGGGCGAGCAAGCAGCAAAATTTGTCTTTTTTTAAATAAAGACTTCAAATTTTTTATTAATAAATGGTTCTTAAACAGATAAGGAGCAATTCCTTCAAACTATATATCTGCAATTACACAGTTATACTTTACTTTATTTACTCATACTGATTTCATGTGAATGAACAGGACAATTCCACATTCATGCATTGGATTAATAAGCAATTGAGTGTTTTGCTCGATTAACAAAAAATACTTTAGAAATCAAGTAGATAATAGTAAATGGGCGACAATTTGAACATTTAATTTAATTTGTCTTCTATTTTTTTAATTAACCGAATAATTTTTAAAACCTAAAATTCATAGTTGTATGCCTGATACGGTCTAGCAATTGATACGTGCGTTAGTGAATTTCTCGAATTTAGGAATGAGGTATGTTACATGAAACGTACATGGAATTTGATGCAAAACAGGTGGTTCTATGTGAAAAAAATAAGTTGATGGTGATAACTTATTATTGTGCACCCCCTACATACATGATTTTATGACTAAAAAACCGTAATCACAAATTAAAATCGACGTGTTCGAGCATTGTAAAAAATTAAATTTCTGAATTTCAAATGAATTTGTTCTAACCCACACGTCCTCACTGTATATGGCCAGTCTAAGGTGTTATCTTAGTTTGAGTCCGTGGCCATCAATGTATCTACGGCAATGAATAAACAGATCGGTTAGTTCGATATGGTATTGCCACTGTCGCCGTTCGGCCTGAACTGGATCGTCACTTGATTCATTTGGTAATCAGGGTACGAGAAAGCATAAAATTCAGTTTCCGCATAAATGGCTTGACAGGAAAGTTATGGCCTTGCTTCGGAGACAAAGCGTCTGCTGCATCATAGCAGGATTCGCATTATAGCGGCGGTTAAGGCTCTGACATGGCACTGATCAATATTGTACTAACAGAAAATCCGACGTATCAATGATTCGAGCTGAACGTTTTGTGGTAAATTGAAAAAAAAAAAGGCCATTCATCTACTTTAGCTATGGTGCCTATCAGATGCAATCTGGCTCAGGTACCTGGAAACTGCTACATATATCTTAGACACGTCAGAAGTGCTAGGCCTCAGGGAGAATTCTCTTTTTTAGGAGTGTTGGCTTACTGGAGTTTTGAGAGTCAAGGTGCCCTCAGGTTAAGTATGCGAGTTGGAATCACTGTGCGTGAATAGGAGTTTTGCACAATGGACACTGACAAAGCCGTAAGTGTAGTCATTTGGGACTTCTTATGTATTATGTATATATGTCATTGGGAAGATACAAATTTTGCTCACCTAACGATAACTGAATTGTAACTACAGGTTATATTCCCATTTACATAGTCACGTTTGCATCTTTGCTGTTTTAATTATTTTTGGCACCTAATGTCAAATCATTTTGTCAGCTCAGTTCGTTTACTAATTTATAAAATTAATTATTTTTAATTTATATAACTAATATATAAATTAGTTAATATAACTAATTATTTAATATATAAATATATAAATTATATATAACTAGTATATAAATTATTTATTTATAATTTACTCATAAAATTAATTATGAGTAATTACAAGAACGAGGCAGGAGATTCCTTAGTAAAAACCTACATTATAGTTGTGCTATCCAAGGTGAAGTTACAGTTTTGTTCAATCAATGAAACACTGGAAAGCTTGAGGATTGGTTTCAATTTAGGTTGTAACGTTCGACCCAAACTGACCAAACCAAACAAAATTAAATAATCAAGAAACATGAATATTATGTTTTGTAATGTTTTAAATCGGCTGGTAGAATAATTTTATTTATTGTTGTATTTTGCTGTTTGTTTGGTGGATAATTATTTCAATTTAATTTTTATAATTTATGACTTTCCACACTGGATGCACCGCTGGTTTCATTTGCGCACTATCAACTCTATTAGGTCTGCGCGCGAAACAAACGACCATGATCGATTGATTTCGAAATGGAGAGAATAGCTAAGACCATCAACTGAACTCGCTGTTTCATTTTATTGGTTGCGTTTAGTGGGAGTTTTCCACTAAGAGTCGGGAAATCTAGTCTAGTCGGTTTCGACTAGACAAAAAATTATGATGCGGAATTGAGCTAGTAAAATACTTTCCTAGAAATTGTATTAAATAACAAAAACTTATTTGACGTTAACTGCCAACAATTATATTAAACTCTGATACAACATTTTAATAGCGCCAAATTTTGAACAACAACATTAAATGGAAAAAGAACCGAAAGCCATAGTTTTTATGTTAGATGTGGTAAACTTATATCTTTCCGATAGTATTACCATCGATCCAGCAAATTCAATTGGTGAGAAGTAATCAACGATTATTTAGATTTCCATGGAAAGTTCATGTTCAACCTGATAGATACAATTGTTACCATTCGCGACTACATTTAATGTTTAAATTATAAATACTTAATAAGTACTTTTAATGAAGTATCATTATTCCTCCTATCTGCACTATACGAAGAACGTTGTTCAGCAAAACCACGTTGTACAGAATTCAGTTTCATGAAGTGTTTCACGGTTTCACGATACAGTGTTCATGAAAACGCCAGCACACCTAAAAATCAGCAAATCCTTCCTCTGACCAGTTAAAGCCACCATCAGTCCGAAGACTTTCAACACAAATCCAATGAGTACTTACATAAATTATATCAGGGCTCTACCGAGACTTATGACTTTTTTCGTAGCGACCATTATAAAAGAGACAAATCGCCCCTTTGATTCTAGAATAGACACTATCGTGATACTATGCTGAGCAAAAACCTACTGAACAACAAATTAGTGCGTTTGACTAGCATGTGTACACATGCGAAAATTATAATTAATAAGTATTTTTAAGAATGTTTCTTTATATCTTCCATCCACATTATACGATGAACATTGTTCAGCAAAACGCTGGAAAAGTAACTGTGCTCGTGGAAACGTCACCACGCCGTCAAACCACGGTATCCATCTTCTGACCATTTTGCCTTATTACGACTCACCAAAAAGGCTATAGCCACCATCGGTCCGTAGACGAATTCAACAGAAAACCAACGAGCACAAATTACAATATGTCAAAACTCTACAGTGATTTAACTTTTTCGTACAACTTTTTTCGTATCGAAATTTATGAATGAGAGAAGAATCGTCCCTTTGATTCTAGAATAGCCACCATCGTAATACTATACTGAGCAAAAATATGCTGAACAACAAACTAACTAGTGCTTTTAACTAGCGTGTCGATTAGCGTTTATAGATTATTATTAGATATTAGATTATTATTATTATTAGATAGCGTTTCGCGATATGCGAAAATTATAATTAATAAGTATTCTTAATGGGGGTTTATTATGCATCCCTTCAACATTATATGAATTTCATGTATGCCGTTAAGAGAAAAAGCTGTAAATCACAGTAGAGTCCTGATATAATATATCTAAGTGCTCGTTGAATTTCATCAACGAACGTCAGACACGACTTCGGGCCGATGGCGGTCCTAGCCTCTTTGATCAGTTGCGATACGGCGAAACCAATGAGAAAATAGGTTTAGCAGTTTGCTGGTGGTTGCTACTTGTTTTCACGAGCACTGTTACCTCTACAACGTTTTGGTGAAAAACATTTATCGTATGATCGCCGTTCTGATCGCGAAACTGATCAGAGGATGGGTTTCCCGGGTTTGTTAGAGTGGTGACGTTTCCACGAGTAACGTTACCTTTGCAGCGTTATTTTGCTGAACAAACCTTCGTCTATTCCATACTGTTTCCCGAAATAAGGTGATGGTCTGCGAAATTAAATAATCATGAAACATGAATATTATGTTTATGAATACAAATATAATATTAGTCAGTCCGGAATTAAGCGCTATATAAGTACTAATACAATACAGTATTGTAATTTAGCAACCATATGGATAACATGTTGGTATCATATAAATTAGCATGCTAATGCTAAGATGCATTGAACATTAGACTTTAAATCGTATCCAAAATGTAAACTTCAGTTAAAAATAATACAGTGCTAAAATCACCAACATATGACAAAAAAAGAAAAACTAGATCAGTTACCAATTTTCAAACTCCACATACATCTGATATAAGAAATACAAGATATGACATGTACAAGAACAGTGAGTTCATAAATAATAAAACAATTAAAAACTAAGAAACTCGATTTCAGCACAAATAAACATGCGACCACGTTCACTCTCCGATATAGATTCCTGGAAGTAGCAATGAAGAAAATAATAGTGATTTTAACAATTATATGCAGATTGTAATAAATTATAGAATTTCGTCCTTTTATACGAACACTTACAATACAGTGATATATACAGTTCATTTACAGTGATAATATATGTTAAAGTGGCTTTAAATTTAAAATCATATTATGAAATCCAGAGTAAGATACGTAGAACATTTTACATAAACAGATTGTAAAGTATTTCAATTTTTCATGGTACGGGCCGAACGAAATGAATCTATTAAGAAATGAAAACAATAAGGAATGTAAGATTATTTCGCTTCAAAATTTATTTAAGATGAAAACTTTGAAACATATGTAGCTATAATTACTTCCATTGAATCATGTTTGCGGGGAGATATCTTTAAATACGGTAAGAAATTGTTCCCTTGGTAATGGAAAACGACCCAAAGTATAATTGCCATTATACTTTGGGATTCAGAACATACTTCGGATTCAGAAGCTTGAGAAAACGAACATAGAATGCAACTAGCGCCTAGAAGAATGAACTCAGTACATGAACCCATTAAAATTTTGTATGCTCTTGAATATCATAACGTTTACATCTTAGATAAATATCCTAAATAAATTAAATATTTACCTTTGGTAACATATAAATAAAAAAAGTCGCAATACAAAACAGTTTGCACACATCCGGCTACAATAGCTATTAAGTCATAATGGCCTTCGGTCCAATAACGGTATATCCAATTAAAAATATAAAGTCCTCTGTACAAACCAAGTGCAAATAAATAATGAGATGTTATACTTTCTGCTTCACCTGTTTTGCTGACCATAAATAGTTGAGGTAAAATTGCCAATGATTCCAAATAAATACTAAATGTCCAAAGTACCTAGAAATAAAGCACAATATATGTCTTACTTCGTAAATCAAAATACACTACTGTTCATTGAGAGCCGAATAACCATAACCACTACTTTCTACGAAGCAGATTGTATTTAATCCATGGCTGATTATAGTTGTTATGGACAAAATACAAATCACGAAATAACAGATCAAATATTTTATCTTAATGACGGGAATAATTCGCGTAACTGCAAGCGGTGGTAAGAGGTTTGAAGAAAATTCGATAAGACATTTGTGTTGTTAAGCAAGGAGGCCCTACCAATATAATAACTACATCAGTTATACATTGCTAGTATATAAAATGTGGATTCAGTTGTTAATAATTTTATCAAAATAATAATAATAATAAAACATTTATATCCATTTAAACCAAATGGATAAATCAAAAATGGATTTTTGAACTACAAATTACAACGACTCAACGTGCAACTTGCAGACTTATCATGAGTAACAACGAAACTATACAATAAGTATATCCTATATGGGTTCTGTCTTACTTTTCATCCGTTAAATCCATATTTTCGAAGTACTTTTCGAACTGTTTCAGGAGTAACATCCTAGATTAAACATTTTTTAACTTAGGCCCTATTCTGTAACGCTTTCATTGAATGCGAACATTTGTTAAAATTTTAATGTTCGTTAAAATTATTTTGACATTTTGTAAGATACGGTTTTAGCAATCATCGTTAAAATTTTCAGCGACTCTCCCTAGAATGGTAAAAATTTTAAAGAGATCGAAATACCACCCTTTATCATTTTAAAGAGGAATAATAAAGGTTATTTTTTGGATTTAAATGTATGAAATAGTGTTACAATAAAATAGTGTTAAATTTTCTATTCTTGACTGTGCTTTAATAATATTGCTTTAATTATCTTTATATTTCTTATTATTATTATCATGAATTATTGGTCACTTTCAATAGGTGCAAACTCAATGCCAATCACAAAAGAACTGCAGGGTTTTTATACATTTATGAATTAAACCAAGATGGCTTGTCTTAAAAAAATTTGTAAAAGTATTATTCAACGAATATTGAAAGCAAGTAAATTGATAACACAGGGCCCATTAGGTATATGAATAAGCAACGATGGCAAACGCCTGATTCTTATATGCAATCAAGCAAATTAAACAGAAATGACAAAAATTAAATAGCAATGAAACAGAACTGATAGAAAGTGTTATATCTGAATTCAACTGAAAATATTATACAACAAATATTGAAATCGAGTAAATTGACAACACTGCATCCATGAGATATATGGATAAGCCAGGATGGCAGGCATCTTATTCTAATATCAAATCAGCAAAAGATAAGTAAATCAAAATGTACCTATAATATAAATCTCAATTAAAAAATTATATGATAGAGTTTTAGTGCTTATCAGTATTTCAAGAATAAATACTGGATACGACAATATGTTAAAATGAAATAATAATTTCATAATAATATTAATATTATTACATAATATAATAATAATAATATATTCTTAAATAACAACACAAAGCATGTAATATAGCCCTAAATTAACTTCAATTTTTTAAAAAAAAATTCATTTTCTTAATATTATTTGCCCCATTTGCCAACTCATTTAAAGCAATGAGGATTTTTTGTTGTTAAGTACATGTTGAAATAGTGAAACAAAGATATTTAATACAAAACATTAACTTCGAACAATTCAACATGGCTATCTAGATTGATTGCTGCTGCAATACTTGATGTATGAGTTTCATATTGACGCCAATCTGATCAGATTTTTTTTATATACTGATCCACTTATTACCTATTAAATCAGTATTCAGTAGAAATGTTCCAGTGATAAAACTTACAAATGGAATGTTCGACTTTTTCTTATCTAGTACTGTTGAGATTAAATTCTTCTAATCAAATACTTTAAATTCGCAAACCGCCGATCAAAATTCCGAAACAGTCCAGAAATAACAGACCGTAGAAGTCCGACCGAAACATTGTTGCCAATTCCAAAAGCTTCTAAAAATATGTAAAAAGTAGTGATGGGATTCGAGATCGTAACGAGTTTTTCGATAAAGGAGTATCGAATTTTAAAGAACTTTAGAGGGCTCTATTTCCCAAACGATTTGGAATTTTGATGATCGGTTTACGAAGCGGATTTGAGATGTTTACTCTATGCAGTAATAGACAAAGAAAAAGTAGCACATTAAATTTAAAAAAATAGAACTAGAATAGAGAAACTCTATTTTGGAAGAACCGGATCAGCGTCCCTGTTGGTCAAATCCCTGACATGGTGGAATGATACAAAACGCGATAGCAAATAATTTCAATCGGATCAATTTGGTAGATTCAATCCAGCAGATTCCATCAGATTCAGGGTGGAGAGTGATAGGGCTGGTGATTGGGTCCGAATGAATCAGGCCTGTCCGAAAGGATGGACCTTAAAAGAGGCATTCTCTCCAACTACTAAGGCAAATGAAAATGTTTTATAGCAATTTGGTTGGAAATATTTGGCAACCCTTCCAGTGCCAGTTACCTCCTTATAACGTCAACTTAGGCGGACATTGCAGGTGACCGTTATGGAGAGATTTTACTGTACTTCAATGTCTCTACAAATGTTTTAAGATCAACGGCTGCATTTAATAATCCATTTAACTCCAAAAATGAAATTTTATTAATAACCAAATGTTAATGTTAAAAAATTGAAAACCTGCAAAAATTTAAACTTTAAAATTCTCCAAAATCATTAAAACGCCGCCACTGTCTCAAAAGAAAACAAATTTTATACTACGTATAACATTGAATTCGTTAATGAATTCAATGTTTATTCTACTTTTTAAGACTCAGTATTCCGTAAGTCACTAACGCTGCGGTTCATGAACGGTTTTGAAAAAACCAGGCAATGCTGATTATCTCGGAAAGTAAAATCCGTTTATTTTTTAATGACGTATATGTGGTGAAAGTATTCTACAACTCGAAGTAGACACCTTATATGTATGTTTGCAGTATGTACTATATTATTGTACAATCACAGTCTATAATGATCCATAAATAACTTTTACAGATTAGCTTTTTGACTGTTTTAATTTTATTCAACACTGAGGTCACTTGCTTGTAACGGCACAAAGGCTGACCCATTAATGGGAATGGTTATGGAAAGGTTTTAATGTACCAAAAAAAGTGCCCATCCCTATGCCCTAACACTACTTTATATGCATTTTATGTTGTAACAGGGATTTTATAAGTTTTTAAATTGGCTGGTAGAATAATTCTATTTGTGCTTTTATTTTACTACTTATTTGGTAGATAATTACCAAAATTTTAAAAATCTAATTTTAAAAATTTTAAAAACAAAAAAAAACTATACCTCCAAAACAGTAAGCTGGTGATTAATTAGCAATGCCAACAGTACAGCAGGGACTACCAAAAATTCTATTCTAAACGTATCATGATTCCGATCGTATGTTGCTCTGAACTTCATACAAATTAAATAGACAGTAGCATATGAACTTGCCAAAAATACAATTTTCATGCAACTGTTGTAAAGTGATACAAATGTCGTAACCAAATCCAAATATCTTGAAGTGTATACTAAGGCAAAAAGAAGTTGAGATTTCCCTGAAATGCCTGAAAAAAAATAAATTTCAAAGATTAGAAAAAAATGGATTAGTCTTATTTTAACATCAGAACATATTTTTAACATATATAAAATGTCTCTGTAAATTATTTGACAATTTAAGACCATATCAGTACTATTAGAAAACATAATATCAATACAAAATTGAAACACAGATAAAAGAAAAAAACGGTCAACCCCCTGGCCAACGGTACCCACAAGCAACGGCAGCTCGACTGTAGTCTCCCTGAGAATAGAATAGACTACTCTATTCGACAATATGCCACGCATCCACCTGATGAGGGTCGTCCCAATACCAAATTCCAGCACTACTTTACAGATCGATTTGTGCGAAGCATTGTCGAACGCTTCCCAAATATGCAGAAATAACCCCAGCGCGACCTCTCCTGCTTTAACAGCCTTTTCAAATTTTCAGTTAGACAGTGCAATGCCGAATCCGTCGATCTGGCCGGTTTGAAAGTATACTGACTGCTATGTAAATAGCAGTCCTTAAGGGACGATTCCGTAATATACAAATGTACCACCTTCAGCAGAGTCATTAAAAATACTAGGACAAGCTGATAGGTCAAAAATCGCTAGCCGGGTGATGACTAACACTAGTCATGGAGAAATCGGACTAACCCAGCCTTAGGAATAAATATTTTCTCTTTATTCTAAATTTTTTTTATAAAAATGGATTAGTTTGCTTCGATTAGCATTTTTAAATTTGAATTCGGTTCCATTTTTTTCCCAGACATTTTTTATAGTAACCACGAGTTTGACGTATCGCTAGTTGCCCAAACATACAATAAACAATGCTGCAATAAAATTGAATAATAACAAAAAGATAATGTGTTACAATGTTGTTTGAACATTCCGGCAGGCGGTGAAGAATTTAGGTTGCTTCAACAATTTGACCTGGTTGGGTACTAGGAGGCGGTTCATCTAAGGACAGGGTGCATAACTTATGAATAGTTTGTTGTCTTATCCCTGTGACAGTTGGCACACTGACTACTCAGTGATTCCATTAGTTTCGGGATTCAAGTCAATTACTCTATCGATTTTCCAGCAGGATGGTGAAGTGTTCGTGTTGATGACGATTGTCATCGGTCCGACTTGCATTCGTTAATTAGGGATAGATTTCCAATTTTCTTTTCATTTTCGTTTAAAAGTTTTATACCCCGATCATGGCGCTCTTAATAAGTCAATTAGAAACTTTCATCTAGGGAATCATTAGTATCAAGTGTTTCAATGTCTAACTGTATAGCGCTAAAATTGCTTAAAAATGCCTCGATATTTTCGAAGCGCGTGTTCAACTGAGATTTTTGAGAAACATCATATGAATTTAAAAATTAAATAAATCTGGTTAGCGACGCTTTTATCTGTTTTCTCGCCTTTTTGCCCCTTTTAATGCTGTTTCTGTTTCAATAGTGTTATTAATTTTAAGTGATATTGAATTAAACTATATAGGTAAAAATGTAGACACGTGCTGACCTACTCAAATATCGATACTCTGAGCAGGTTTTGTTGTTTGATTAGTTTACATATGATCAGATGTATTCTGATGACTATACTAGGTTGAATAATTAATGTAATCTAGTTAATTAATGAACACAGATTTTAAGTAAAGTTTTTAATTTTTAACGATATTATCGCAAAATTGTTATAAATGATATGATTACGTTACATGATAAAGGATAATGATTGATCGAATTAGTTGGTGATTATGATTTAATTTTAATTGATGCACCTTATATGATTGAGGTGCTAAAATATCGATGCTTTTAGCCATTTTGAAGTATTCATGAAATATGGATTGGAACTTATTGAACCATTAAGTGTCAAGCAAGATCTCTTGATTTGAATCCACTAAATGTTTTCTTATGGGGACATTTGAAAAATGAACTGTTTATTCCTGGAAGTCTTTTACAGATGTTGAAGAACTCCAATACGCATGCTCAATGCTTATAGAGAATTAATTGGACCTGCTTGAAAGTCGGTAACAACAGAATTTTTAAACAGATGTGAGTTACGTCTCGCTGATAACGAAAATCATTTTGACCACTAATATAAATGTATGATTATGGTTATATAAAATCTGAATGGTTAAATTGAAATTTGCCTCCACATTTATCATTCCGCAAACTAATGTAATAGTGACATTAGTTTTGATAGAGCCATATCCTGTGACGCATTTGTTAAATTTTAAACATCTTTAAAAAATCCTTTTTAAGGATTTTTAAAATTCAATTTATAAAATATTATTCTGTAACACATGATTTTAAAGGATTGATAACATATAATTTTTTTAATGAGTCGTTAATAAACTGAGTGTTAGCGAAAGGTTGTCAGAAAATTAAATATACTCCGGGCAACCGTAAAAACAACTTTTCTTACTGACCTTTTTTCGAAAAATCAACTTTAATTATTTCACAATATTGCGCAACAATTAAAAACGGCTAGGAAGTTTGATATTCGCTGTAATCTGAAGCGGTTCGCACCGGACAACGGTAGACAACCATTATCGAAACAGCCATGAGACTTGATGGAAGAAACGTTCCATGACTTGTCCACATAGCAAATGATTGAAAGTCAGACTTGCCCATTTATATTTTTTTATTTATGTCTTAAAATTAGAAAAAAAAAATACTTAATAAGAAAAATTGAACATGTTTATCTAATAGCCAAAATTCCTTTTTAAAACACTTCAAAATATTCAAAAAATTGCAAAAGGTATGTACTGTAAAATAGAACAAATTAAAGTATTTTAATAAAATACTTATTAATATATTACTTATTATATATTATATATACTTATTAATAATAATTTTATTTTTTAATTCTAACTTCAATTTTCTTGACCTAATTTCAATCAGAGGCGAGTATGTAAAATGTTTTATTTCATAATACTTTCTATCATTTTGTTTTTAAAACTAACAAAAACTACTTAAGTTTACTCATGTCTACTTTTAAAAAAATGTATATTGTGTAATCTCCTTGCTAGAAAATCAGATAGTAAGATATCAATTACCCAAGCAGTTCTTTAATTTCAACTTTATTAGGGTAATGCAAATTAAGACAATACCTGTATACCACTAATTATTTGGTGTAATTACTGCAATAAATTAGAAATGAATTTCAACTTACCAGACGACGTAGTATAGCTTACCACTCTGCCACCGCACGCAATTAGTTATTCACAGATTTTATTCAACATGACCACCATTTTTTTCAATGGCATCCTGAGCCCGATTTATAGGATTCGTGAACTTTGGGGGATCATTCTGCAGCATTTACACGAATTATTGTTGTAACTTCAAAAATTCGTGCATGTAATGGATCTTCAGTGTCATAGGGCTCTTTGTATTATAGATATTCCATATAGCCCCATAAAAAGAAATCTAAGGGATTTAAATAAGGGCATCTAGCTGGCCATGCAATAGATCCTCCACATCCTAACTACCTATCTGGAAACTTTTCATTCAAAAACGATCTAAGCTGAGAATGAAAAGGAGGCGGAGCTCCGTCATGCATAAATCACGTATCATGACGTAATTGTACTAGGATGTCATCGAATAGCTCCCATAGATTGTTCCTCAACTAAACCAAATACCTTTCTCCATTAAACGAGAAGGTTAAATGAAGGGACCGATCAAATAATTTCCCACAATGCCAGCGCATACATTAATTCATAACTATCTTTGGAAGCTACTAAGACGATAAGAATGCGGGTTTTCTTCGCCCCAGATGTGACTATTTCTGCTATTAAAAACTTCCAAATCGGGTGAAGCATGGTTCGTCTGTAAAAAAAACTTGACGCAAATCCAGATTGCCTTAAACTTCGACTAATCACGCATTGACAAAATTGTAGTCGATTTAATTAATCTTGCGGTTCCAAAAAATAGACACATTGTATGTGATACAGCGCAATTTCCCGGGTACTGACCGACGGGTCATTTTCAATCATGCTTAAAACGTATTCATCTGTGTGAACACTTAATTGCCACCTGGTAAACTGGAATGGGGAATTAACGAACCAGAATCTCTTGCCCTTTGTACTAAATTAACAAATGTCCGTTCACCAGGAATTTGTCGGTCTGGAAATCGTTCTCGATATAATTTTCTTGCAACAGTTGCATTTCCACCGGTTTCTTCATAAATACTCAGCATATCACACTATTCTGCTGCAGTATAATTTGTCATAATTGATTGAAAACTATTTCACAATATTTTCAACAAAGTAAAAATCAAATCCAAGTTACTCGCTCCAAATTCAATATATAACTAATCTAATTTTACTTTTTCACTAGAGTGTTTCTTTCTCATTTTCTTTTCTCTCTATCTTTCTTATTTTCAATTCCCACTTTAACATAACAATGCCAAGAGATAACTATCAATAATCTGTTAAAAAAAGATAAATATCAAATAAAAAAATTTGGAAAATTTAAATTATTTTTTTAGGTTTATATTACATTCTTTGTGTTGTTATTTAATAATATATTATTATTATTATATTATATAATAATATTAATATTAATGTAATATTATTATGAAATTACTATTTCATTTTACTAAATTATTATCGTACCCAGTATTTATTCTTAAAATCCTGATAAATATTAAAACTTTAACATATATTTTTTTAATTAACAATTATATTATATGCACATTTTGATTTACTTATCTTTTGCTGATCCCACATAAGAATAAAGCGGTTGACATCGTGGCTTATCCATATACCTAATGTTTATGATAAAACACATACCGGTGATTTATCAATTTACTTTATTTAAATATTCGTTGAATAATGCTTTTCCAAATTATCAACTTTAAACAAAAAAAAAATTTGCCATCTCGGCTTATTTCATAGAATGTATAAAAACCTTCTTTGGGGATTGGCATTAAGTTCGCACCTATGGTTCTGGTCGAACCAGACCAATAATTCATAAAAACCAGATAATTCATCTCACACATTTTTTGCCGCGTTTTCGACGAAGACATCTTCCTTAGCTCGCGCTAAACGTATTACCAAAATACAAATGGAGTTTTTAATTAACTATTTAGAGGTAAACAAAATATTAATAAGTAGTGAAAATTACATTTTGCGCAACAATCGCTGCGAAAAATTGAATGATTTCTTTTGAAATGACCAAGCCAAATAAGATTCCTATGTTGCTTAAATTATTACATAACGACACACATTTTTGGCTTATAATAGACATGAAAGTTAAAAATATTGAAAATTTATATATATCTCTAAGCAGTTATTGAAATGAGAATTAATGTTACAAGGCGAGCCCGTACAATTAAATAATCTTTTTGAGCAACTGGAATTGGCGAATGACTTCAAAAAAAATCGCAATCGTTGGAATCTAAAGTCTGTACAGACTTTAGATTCCAGGCTATTTAAGCTACAGCCAACATAACACTCTTTCACACATGTAAATCCAAAATTACTTTAATTTTTCCTCGTTAAAATAATGAAGCGTATTTCGATCTATTTAAAATTTTAACTGTTTTAATGCGAATCGCTAAAATTTTAAAGAATTTGTATCTTACAGAATACCAAAATTACTGATTTACACACCTCTTAAAATTTCAACAGGTTTAACGGGAGTCGCTTAAAATATTAACGATGATGGCTAAAACCGTATCTTACAGAATACCAAAATGATCTTAACAAACATTAAAATTTTAACGTCCGTAAACGAAAACGTTACGGAATAGGCCCCATGATCAAATAATTTCTATGTATAATTTTTTTTATATTGAATTGTATAATGATAATTTTACAATTTTATTCTTTACGGTTTTAATTCTTTTTAATAGAATTAAAAATTCTTTTAGAAGATTAAATAAAAAAAGGAACTAAAACCAAGATAGAATTGCCGAAAAAGATAACTAAAATTATCAAATAATTTCTTTACATTTGTACAAATTTTAGGCACCATCAGAAGACAAAATTAAAATAGCTTATAGAGGATGTTTGGACTATAAAGAAACAATGCCGTTTTTAGAAGCTAATATTTACAAACATTTCTAAAATTAATCAAATTCGTTGAATACGCAGAAAATCAGTTTCTGAAAATGTCTGTTAATTAAACCAAAAACCATAACCATTGATATTTAGGATAGATGTCAGTCATCAGTTCTATTTCAGAATAGAAATTGAAAATTTATTTACAATTTTTTCGAAAGATTTGAAGATTTGTGAAAAATAAAAAATGAGGTCGTACTTTTCAGTGAAAGTTGATAATTTTTACCGTTTATTTCGTATTACCAGTGTACATTAGACAAATAATCTACGTGCAGAGAAAGAGATGTTAGCTAGCTAAACGCTTGCTAGAGTCGACCAACTCGACAGACTTCGATTGGCCTAACGTCTCTATCTGTCGCAGTAGAGTTACTGTCTAACGCATGCTAGTAATACCAAAAAATGATAAATTTACTTAGATTTTTTTGTTTTTTGGATTTCCTATCCTGTTATATTTATTTTTACTTTGTTTTCTTTACTCTGACGACCGTTTCGATATGTCTATCTTCGTCAAAGAATTAACACGAAAAAACTCTTTGACGGAGATAGAAACATTAACACGGTCGTTAGAGTAAAGCAAAGAAAATAAAAAAAATATAATAGGATAGGAAATAAAAAAAAAAAGCTAAGTAAAATTATCACATTATCTATAGAATATAAAAAATTATACATAAAAATGATACAAAAAAATTTTTGATTTGGAGAAGTACTGAAATTTTTCTTTCTTAAAAAAGAAAGAAATCATTTGCTTAATATGAAACATTAAAATAACATCTTACGCAATATACCTTAATCTGATTTTGTTAAAAACCTGATTAAATTCTCTATAATAAATAGATGTAAAAGCACATAAAAAAATCCACTATATCTTTTTTTGACAGTCTAACGTCTTTCATATGTCACCAATAGTAGTTTATTAGCTTATTGAATCCAGAAATCGAAGCACATACAAGGAAAACGAACAGATGAGCGTGAGTCTGTATTTGGGTGGGGTTGAACTGTTGTTATTCATTTAGGCTAAAGTCAATGGCAAAGGCCTTCAATCCAATTTTAAGAACTATCGCTATTTTAAACAGAAAAAACAAATCAAAATTCAGTGATTACAAATTGTAATTATAACTACCTATTTAATGATGTAACTAACAAACTTTTTCAATGAGAGGTACTCAACTTTTAATGGCTCCTTAAGTTAAAGACGAAGAAATCATTTACTTTTGCTTAGATTGTTTGAATTTTCTAACTTTTATTTATTTCTTTTGTTATTAATTTTTTCAAAGGTTGACAAATATTTTAAACAAAGTCGAAGCAGCTATCGAGTAAGAAGTAAAAAAACCTAAGTAAAAGTAATATATACTATCCAATATGAAAAAAATTACTACAGTAATCATTTACTTTATAATAAAAATTAAAATAATATCTTTATGGGCAATATGCTTCAATTCGATTCTCTTAAAAATCTAATTAAAATACTTTTTTTATAAATCCAAATGTAAAACCACATAAGAAATGTGGGGGGGGGGGTTCTTTTTTTCTCCTTCGTACGTCGTCGGAATTTCCATTTCTAATTTAGTAACGACAAATGTTAGAAATAATATGCGTATGCAGCTTTTAGACGCAATATCATGAATACGATTGTTGTGAAAAGAAAACCCATATGTAGTACAAATTCAATTCAATCACAGCAAATATATCGCTTTATAAAGCGAAAAAAAAGCGCTAAAATGTATTTAGCTTTATAGTTAAATAACCTATTAAAATTTCTCTGTATTTAATTTTATCTAAATTTGAAGACATTAATTAGTATCTTATTTAATTTAGTAAAACAATAAGTTAGTCGTTCTATCCATAATGTAATACCCACTTGAAGTGCATCACAAAATCACCCAACACCAATTAAAACACTGAAGTAAAAACCATTTTGCTTTTGCTAATGGTGCATTCGGACTTCAATCTTCTTACTGTGACAGCTCGAACACAGTTTTATTACATACTAGCAGAAGCACCCGACTTCATCCGGGTTGATGTTCCGGGCTGAATACTATAAGTACTCGAACTTATTCCGTATTACCACAGTGAAAATAACCGTTAATATAAATGTTTCAATTATATTGACTAGATGTAATATACCAAAGGTTTCCTATATGAAAAACTGCACCTTCGTCTGATACTCTGTAACCTAGGTAATGGGAGCCTAGGGAAGGTACCCGGCTTCGTCCGGGTTGAGTTAAAAATTGGAACTCTCTATGAGGCAGAACTCAACCAAACCATAATTACCACTAACCATAAGTGAAGTTTATAACTTCAAGGCCTGCCGCAGATCAATGCAGCAAAAACGTTGTTAGACAAAACATTTTTGTCAAAACCGCAATTACATATGATATTTACATGATTTAACTGGCACTGATCAAACACAACACGACAAAACAATCAAACACCTTCAAACAAAATGTTTTCTATAAAAGCATTTTCGTTTGATTAGCGTGTATTGGCTTGCGACAAAATGTTATACAAAACGATTGACAATGATTGAAAGAGACGCAGTTTTTTATATGTAGGATCATCAAACACATTTCGACACAATCAATATTGAGCGTTCAGTCATTACTTTTTGCTTGAAGAACAGACAAAATAGGAAATTTGCAGATCTTTCACTATTATTATTATTACATAAAATGTATTATATTATATTATAATGTATTATATGTATTATTACAAGATAAATAAGGTGTTTTTGCTGAATAACACTTTACAGTTAATGTTGTTTAACATTGGTGAGGGATGATATTGCCCCATTAATATTGTATAATTATTGTAAAATATAGTATTAATTTATTTTTATTAGTGTTTTAATTATTTTTGAGATTTTATGTGTTAATTATTATTTTTATTACAATAACGCGTTAAAATTCCAAGTTTGAAAGAAAAAAAATCCTAATTTTTGTGGCAAACCCGAAAAAATAAGATAAAAATTAATTTTATCTGTAATCTTTTTCTACTTAATTAACGCTTAAGTATCTACTATCCGTTTCAAAAGTATTGAGCTCCCCTTTTAAGCAAGCATAGAAACAAAAATTTTGGACGAAATTTTTTAATTTTTGATTTAATCTATTGCCTGTAATTCTCTGTGACATCGTAATAAATCAAAGTTAGCGATAGTTTATGTTTTAAAATATTAGTAAAAAATATATAAAAGTGCTTAATTATTTTTGTTTGTAGTTTTAGATTAAATTTAATGTGGAAATTTGTATTAAAAATTTGCAGTGGCTCATGGTGGGTTTATACAGAAGAATAAGGCATAAGAATAACGGATAACGTCTAACGTTTAAGTTTAAAGATAGGCAATTCAATGGAAACGTTTATACATCGTATTAGAATAAGGAACAGCACCTAAAGTTGACCGACATTTATATTTATTCTTGTTCATATACATTATTCTGTTGACGCAAGCGCATTGCCTTATTATATGCAAAGAAACATGGATATTTTGATATTTATATTTCATTTATAATAAATAATTAGTATTCCTTCCTATTATATACAGTTGATCTCCAATATTGTCTTTAAATATTAATACGTATAATACAATTAATTTGTTATTCTTATATTAAGCGCTTTTATAAATGATGTAATCCGTTTGGCGTTATTCGTTATTTTTTATTATTATCGCTTATTCTTCTGTATAGACCCCCGGATTCTTCGTCCGGGGTTATATTCTCCCGGGCTGAATACTATAGAACTTATTCCGGATTAGCATTGCGAAAATAGTTAATATAAATGTTTTAATTATATTGACTACATGTAATATATATAAGGTTTCGCCTATGAGCACGATATTGATTTAAGTAACACAAACGAACACGTTCGGTGGTATTGTTTTCATCATGACACGACATGGCACGCGCGTAAAAATTGTACTTGCGTCACGAACACGAACACAATTTTTCTTGCATCTGAGACCCGATTGTTATGTGCTTAACTAAATATTTAATAATGGTAAATCTGCAACAGCTATAATTAAAAATGATAAATTGTAAACCCGCTATTTGTCCAAAACAGAAAATAACAATATAGTTGGTTGATGTTGTAGTTTCAATATTATAATAATACAACATACAAAATCAGTAATATAAGAATAATAACAAGTATAATAAAATGAGTACCTAATGAAATAAAACAACTTACCCTAATACAAATTATTTTTTAAGCGCTAAACATTGAACGACACTGAGGTTCCTTGAGCGATCAATACCACTCTATTTTTCTAAAATAAACTCATCCAAACAAAAATTCGTTTCTGTGCACGTCAGCTGTAGATGATTTATTATGTACTTTGTTAATAAATACTAGTCTATCCAAATTAATCTATTCATATTTTACGTCTGGTGCGCCCCTGAATAGCAGGTTACGAACACTGGCTGGGATGCCGTAGGTTTTAATAAGCGCCATTGGATTTTGAGGTACAAATTCAGAACCTTCACAATGTTGAGTAAGCAGGTAAGCTAACCAACATAAAATATAAGTGATAAAAAAATTTAATGAAATAAAAATACAATTACAAACTTACGCCAATTGGGCGTTTAAAATAATAACATAACAATCGAAGCCACTGAAAGGCTGGTGGCAATGGAGTTAGGTTGATGGTTGTCCAAGCCGGAAGCGATGTTACTGACCAAGGCGATGAATAACTGGACACAAAATATTCCCTCTATAGGGTTTTCGAAGGCCAAACCCATAATAATGGCACTTCAATACTTTTGTCTGCAACGAAGATAAATCTCCCTCAAACGGGTTAAAATGAGTTGCATACTGTGAGGCACAAACCATATACAATAAAGCAACAACCTAACTTTGACGCCTTGTAGCACTACTTCAACAAAACTTCTCCGACAGATATGTCATACGTTAAATAACCCGTACCAGTGAAAAAATTCAGGTCTTCAAACGAATCTTAACCAGCAAGAACTATTCAACTACAGGTCTTCAAAAATCTCACCGAAAGAACCCTTAAAAAAATTGATAATAATTTCGCAAAAACCCCAACTTATTAAATTTGATAAAATTTCGGACGTGTCGGTTGATCTAGCGGTCAACCGTCGTAAATAACACAAGCCAAAACGGTGGACTGTCGGCAGATCGATAGATGGAAAATTATCTCCCCCAAATAATGCGTACTAAAACTTTATGGATGGTTTCTCACCAGGAACCATAGTAGTCGAAAATAAATAACAGCGCCAAAGGAAAATCAGCGCAAAGAGGCAGAGAAAACATCTAAAAAAAAAAGTCATAATTTAATATGTAACGTAAATTTTGAACAATTACAAAATAATATATAAATTAGATTTAATACATTTATAATATCCCTTACTCCCATTATAAATGGAGGCGGCACACTACAGCGACACGCACGCGCGAAACATCCACCTTTATATTCGAATACATAAAGAGTAGTGTTGAAAATACAAATATATAACACGACACGTCGGGTCACACTGGTCAGGGTCAAATCACGGCACGACCAATATCTAGTAGATAGTGTTATAATTTTTAATTTGTATCATTTCTAATATTTCTTTTTGTATGTATTTTTTTCAGTGTTTAATATTACTGTGTAGTCAAAATTGAAATTGTTTTGTTACTGCAGCGGTGTGTTAATGATGTTTTGTTTTTTTTTTGTCATATTTATGTTCATTTATTATTTAATTTTTAAATATGGACTAGTTTGTCCTCCTATATAGGGTGAACTTATATAGGGTATAAACTATCAAAATCTGTGCATGAAATTTAGACACTATATTACTTTTTTATCTTTATGTGTATTAGATTTTATCTTTGAATAATATGGTTTTGTAAGATTGTAAACTTTATGTGCGACTCGTATAGTATACTTTTCAAATATGGGTTAATTTTTCTGATAAATGTTGTGTATATAGAAGTCATGTGTACTTCATTGGTTACATTTTTTCTATTTTTTGCGTTGGGTTATAAAATTTGTTTATGCCTTGATAATATAGCCTGCATAAATTTTAATTGAGTGGTTTTTAATTAGGCCTTCGTTACCTTTTTGTAGTGTGGTGTCTATATTGTGGGTCTGTTAATTTTATAGCCCTACCTACTATACCTATTATTACAGATATTTTTGTGATATTGGATGTTGTGAATTATAATTTAAATATCTACCAGAATATGTTTCTGTTGTGTACCATCCGGTTTTGTAGTGTTTAAAACTTGGTGTAATGTTAGATCTAGAAAATTGATTTTATTTCTTTTTCTATTTCAATTGTAAACACAGTCGTCAGATTCGGCGCTTTAGCGCCAATTGGAATTTTTTGTGAAAAAATTTGCGCTCATAAATTTTGAAAAAGCGAACTTCCCAAATTGTGATCTTTTAGAAATTTACAATGGCGCTTTTTTAGATTCTGATAATCAGCATCTGATTACATTAAAAATTCAGAATCGGAATTTAGAAAAAATCAAAACGCGATCAAAACCTCGAACGTACAATATTGGCTTTCGCTGTCATTTTATGCTCAGTTATTTTTAAATTTAACAGCGGCATTCGTTAAGTGTCATTGAATTTTGTTGTTTTGTAGTATTATATTTTTTTGCGAAATTACTGTTGCTATTGATCTGTGATTTACTATGGGAAAATGGACTAAATATGAAAAAAAAAATAGAAAAGAATGGGAAAACGAAGCAGAATTTAAAAGTAGGTTAATATTATTTATTTACAATTCAAATTATGTAATTCTATCAC
This sequence comes from Platypus cylindrus, assembly GCA_949748235.1. NCBI lineage: Eukaryota > Metazoa > Arthropoda > Insecta > Coleoptera > Curculionidae > Platypus > Platypus cylindrus. The sequence continues at coordinate 47,492,149 of OX456488.1, read as the reverse complement.
TTCACTGGATAATATCTTTATATTATATCAGATATTAATAGAGCCATTATAATTGATGACTATTGATTTGCTGAAAACATGAATGTAATAAGCGTTAACAAATATTGTGTAGTATGCCGTATGCATGTAAATAATTTGGCGGTTTTACAAAGGTGTTGGTTCATTACAGATAGATTTGCTTTGCTAGGTTGGTTAAAAAGCAAACCGGATGGTACTAGTTATTGTAAATTATGTGATGCAAAAATAAGGTCACATAGAAGCGATCTAATCAGACATACACAAAACATGGAAGCATAAGGCTTGCTCTAAAACAGAGCATGCTACAAAATTAACAAACGGTGGTGAGTTTGAATACCTCTGTGCTCTTGGAAGTGCATGCATATTTAATTGTATTGTATTAATCTTTTTTGTATCTATAATTTAATAGTCTAACTAATTCTTTTTATTTATTTTTTGGGAATTACTGTATCAAACAACGATATACAGAAAAAAAAACATAGCAAGCTACATAGCATGCCATTCTGCTATAAGATCTGTTGATCATTTGGTGGACATTTTAAATTCATTTTCAAACAACGCGTCAAGTTCTAGTTTATCAGCAGCACCAGATAATTTTCATCTTCATAAAACTAAATGTGGTGCTATAATGAAAAAAGTTATTGGTCCTTGTCTTCTGTTATAATATCTGATTTAGGTGATTCTCGCTTTTCTGAGTCGACTAATGTCAGTACCCAAAAGTTATTATGCATTAACATTAAGTATTATTCAAGAAAAAGTAATGAAATTAAGATACATTTTCTAACATTCTTATGCGTAATAAGAACAGCAAATGATTTATTCGAAACAATTTATTCTTTTAGTGTAGACAATAAATTTAATGCAAAAAATTTAATAGGGATAGGTACTGACGGAGCCTCGAATATGTGTGGAGAACACAATTCGCTCTATACACAAATAAAAGAAAAATTGGGGTTTTCTCATTTAATTTTAGTAAGATGTATATGTCATAGTTTACACTTATGTGCTTCTAAAACGTTAGAGTTTTTTTCTAACGAAATTGATTTTATATTGCGAGAAACCTATAATTGGTTTAAAAATAGTGTAATTCGCTTAAATAGCTACGAGGAAATATATGACCTGATCAACCCAGGTAAGTTTTACAAAATTTTCCCAACTGTCGAATACGCGGTGGTTATCTAGATACCAGCCAGTGGATAAAATTTAATCTCAATATTTAGAGCTACTTACATTTTTCAAAATTCATGCAGATGAGGATAGATGTCACACTATATATATAATATAATATTATAAAGATTACTTTATAATATTTATGAAAATAAAGAGACTTTTATTATTATAACGTTTATAAAACCTATTCTCAAAGAAATATATACTGTAAACATATATTTTCAAAAATCTAACATCGATTATTATCAAGCTTTTATTCATGTCAATAATTTAATTTGGATATTTGTAAGACAAATTCTAAGGCGATAATAAAGGTTCTTAATAAAGACATCCAAAATTAAAAAACTCTATGTGCTTTAATAGAAATTATATGGAATTACATAGTTGCGACTTTGGTTATGAATGTGAAAAGGATATAAAATTGGGTAATTTTTCATCAGAAAACGTGTTATCAATAAAAAAGAAATGCATGGAATTTCTTAAGATTATTATTATGGAATTGATTAAGCCAGTTCATTTGAATGTGTTTAGTCAAGTGCGCAATTTTTCCCCCAAAATAATTTTAAACCAAATAAGACCTAAATTTTCCGATTTGCTTTTATATTTTATGGCATCTGATAAAATAAGAGATCTAGAGTTTCAATATAAGAATCTTTTGAATATTGTATTAGTATTAGTATTTCACTTCACGCTTTTACATTATTAAGTTAACCATCTTCTAATGCCGTGGTGGAACGAAGCTTCTCTATTATGAATACGGTGAAAAGCAAATTAAGAAATCGTATGACAGATTAAATGCGATAATGCTTTTTAGGAGTTTCTTTCCCATAAATTCGATTTGTTGCAGAGAATTCACACCATCTAGAGATATGGTTGAAAAGTTTAATTCAACTATGTATATGTACGAATCTGAGAATAATATAGAATCAGGTACTTTAAGTCAAATAGATGAAATTCATGTAATAATCGAACTATTGGAATGAAGTATGAATGAAGGAATTTCATTTATTTGATTTAAAGTACGTGATTCTACATTATTTTCTGATTCGTACATACAATTTTGCTTTTATAATAATTAATAATACAGTTTTGTAGCCGACACCAGTTGATGGTATAAGGCATCTAGACATATATATATAATAATACAGTTTTGTAATACTAATAGTAAATTAACAAGTTTATTCTAAAGTCTATTATTTCATTAATTTTATTTATTTAATAAACTGTTGTAAATTTACATTTTGGACCCTCCTATAAGAATTTTTTTTTAAATCTTAATAATATGATGAAGAAAATGCATTATTATTAGAATTTTACTTTTTAAATTACTTAATAGTTAAGACTTGGAATCCAATTTCCATCCCACTAGCAAAAAAAAGAAAGTATATGTGCAAGTATGTAATATGTAATATATTTCGTAGAAGAATATAACTGTATATAGATATATATTTGATTGTTTTCTTTGGTATTTTAATATTGTACTACCAGCCGCATTTGGGCGCTTTTATAAGCTAAAGTCTGCGTATAGTACATTTGAATACATATGTGAAAAACCGCTTGTCCGGTTGACAGTGCGCAGTGAGTGAACCAACCTCGTTCGCACCAAAAATCGGTTTTCACACGCGTATTCAACGCTATTTTTTCTAATGAGGTAATTTTAATCAACAAATAATTAATTTTAAAAATTAATAATGTCTGCCATTTAATCCAGAAATTGTTTTGTTTTTACTGAAAGTAGATTCTGTGGAATTAAGTAAGTTTAGAAGATGAATTTTAATATAATTTAACAATTAAAACTACGAAATTACCTTATTATAAGTCACTAAATTGCGTGCGGAAAACTTCTACTTTTCGACACTCAAATCGACTAAAACGGGTGCCGAAAAGTAAACTTTTCGACACCGAATTAGAAAAATTGTAATTTTGTATTGTAATTGTTATATTGTCGTTTATCTTATGGTATTGCTGTAATACAATAAAAAATATATAAAATTCCACGAAAAAAAAGATAAATAAAGTAATATTTTTATCTAGAACTAAGAGTGTCTAGTAATTTACTAAATATCGCTGCTACTTCATTTAAAACCCATTATTCCACAGTTTTTAGAATTAGTAACTTTTTTCTAACATAAAATTTATCTGTGAGCGTGTTGTGAATCAAATATCAACCGAATACGTGCAACTTTAGGTGACGAACAAGAAGTCTACGTATTAATACTTGGTTGAAAAATATGTTATTCTTTTCTAAGCAACATTCTGCTACGAATGTTGCAGACATTCATAGCACCAGAATGTCTGCTGGAAAGAATCAAGCTAGAACGGTTAACAAAAAATGATGGTACCTATATTAAATCGCTGATTAACTTTTTCATGTCCAAAAATGAAAGACAATATTAAAAATTCTAACCAAACTTAACGGTCTAAAACAAAAATTATAAAAGAGAGTAATCTCTAAATTTCTAATGACAAGAACTACATTATCTCGCTATTTTTTCCCAAATTTGCTAAATTATAACCCATTGTTTCTATTAATTTAAAATTAAAACGTGTCATATAAACCCTTTAAATTATTTAGTAAACAAATTATATATAAATATAAATATATCGTGATGTTATCTTCATCCGATTAACATGAAATAGTGTAAAAAAGAAACTCAACTTACCAGCACAAGAACGAGTATGCCAAATTTTTTGTAAAAGAATAATAATGGCTATTACATGGGAAAGGTCCCCTAGAAGTCGGAAAAAATTCATCTTTTTTATTAATTTAGAAAATTAACCAATTGCTTTCTAGAAATGACGTGTTGCAATTGCTTATCAAATTAAACCGTTAGGGGGCAACAGAGAAATTATAGGAAGGAGAGAAATCGAAATGATTAAGTTTGGTTATCGCTAAAAGGCTGCCTTCCTCATACACAATCTCTTATGGAAAACGTCATTTCGTAATGTTCTTAACGTAATTTGTCGTTAGTTCAAAAACTGAAATGACGTCGTTAGTTCAAAACAGTGTTGCCGAATATTTCTACTAGAAATACCATAATGGATTCTTTTAGTCAATTATAAATCGGCACCGCTGAAACGATTAAAAAAAAAACGGTAGCAAAATAATCGATTTTCCAAAGAATCGATTTGCACCTAAGTGGCACGAAGTAACAGCAAACGGTTTCATACCCTTCGATAAATGTTTTTTGAGATCAAAATTTCCCTCCACTTTTAAGTGTCTATTTTACTACCCGTAAGTGTAGTTGCGTAGGGTTATATTCAATTTGGTATTTTATGCTTTTATCAACTCTGTAAAATATTTAATTGCATAATATAAAATGCAAGATTTAGAAGATTTTTTAGAAGATGTGGATGAGGCGCATAAAGAAATAGAGTTAATGAGAATTTACAACATTTAGTTGATTCATTAATAGCAATATATTTATATTTTAATTGGAATTGGAAGATTTTCTAGATGATATGGACGATATCCAAGAGACAATATCAATGCCAAGAATTCCAAAACGTTATATTAGAGGCATTGAAAATCCATGGATCATAAATAATGGAAATTTGATAGCGTTCGGGGTTTTTCAGCTCCTTTCCAGTTACTTGTGGTATTGCGAATCTATATGCTACTGGAAATTATCAAGTAAGCTATTGATGTTATTATTTATTTTTGGTGATACTTGTAATAAAGTATATGCTAATTGATGTTAAGATCGTATCATTGATCAATTACACATTCCAATTTTTTCAGGTTATTATTGGTGATTTAAGATTCAGTTCTCAACCATCAACTAAACATACTCTATTAGTTTGGCAGAGAATATATTATTGTATTGTACAATTATTAAATAATGAATTACTGTAATATTTACAATTCATGAAAAAAAATTGACGGATTACTAGCAAATAAAAATCGATGTTAGGTATTATTTAGAATTCTATAACAAATATAAAAAATATATTTTTTTATCCTACTTTTTAACCCCGTTGCTATTTTTTAATCGAAAATAAAAATTTATTTTAATCACTTGCAAAATTTTGAATAAATGAGCAGTTAATTTGAAATTTTTAATTGCATAATAATATAAAATAAAGGCAAGATCATGTAATAACCAGAATCTTCAATGTTGCCATATGCAATTCAAATTTTAGTAAGCACTTACTCAAGGGAATGCGAAATACTCAAGTAAGTAATACTTAAAAATCACTTAATTGTGGGAATGTAAATACGGCCGTTAAGTATGTGTGCGTAATGTGATGTAAGTAATATAACTAAATGAATCTATTGTATATTGACCGTTCACCCCGATTTATTTTTGTTTTGGATTGATTGAAATTGCCAATTTCATATTTAGAAAATATGATCAGCTTATTCGATTTTTCAATTTTTTGATTCGATTAAAAAAATAATCGGAAGTCAAAAAAATCGATTAATAAATCGATTTTTTTTTAATGAATGGATTTATTTTAATAATCGATCTACATGATTTTGTATTAGTAGCACTTATGGCCTACATATTCAAAATAAAATAGTATCCACAAAATATACTAAATACCGAAAAGTATAAATGCGCATGCGTGGAATTATATGGCGATAAAGAAAATAAATATAGAATTTACACCGATTCGATTTACCCACTCCAACCTAAAATTACATCGGATTTCAATTTAGATTATTATTGCTAAATATTAAACATTTGAATTTAGTCAACGGCAAGTATCGAAGTTAGTATCTATTTATATTAGCATTTTTTACTTATTCATAAATCCGATTTTGTGGATATATTTAACGTGGATAGCGACTATATTAAGAAGAATTAATACTGTAGACCGGAGTGTGTAATTTTATTATACAAAAAATATTGAAATAAACGAAATCACAAAATTATGTTATACTTATAAGTACTATAAGTGGTGAATAAATTTCTGTTGCTTTTGCCTAAAATTCTTCTTTCCCATTTGCTATCTGCCTGCCTAGAATTCAAAATCCTTATTTTTTTCTATTTGAAAAAAAAATACATAAAATGGACTAAAAATAAAGATACTAGAATCGAAACGATATAAGAATTTTTACGATAAGTTATTGTGGAACAATTAAATAATTTATCCCTATAAATTTTCTTAAATTTTAAAAATTTATAAATTCAAAACGTAAAATTTTAATAAAAATTGATTGTAAGTTAGAAAAAGTATTATTACTTTTCAAAAAACTGTCATAAAGAATCAGTTCTTAAGCAAATAGAATTTCGAAAAGTCGAAATAACTACTAAAAAGCAATTCGAGAAGGGCTCAAGGTAGGTTATTCGAATGTTTGAGCAAAGCTAAAGCTGAGCACTCACGAAGTACTGCTCCACCGCGGAACAACCACTATGAAATGGGGACAGCAACTCAAGTCGGCCATAATCGTGAGTTTGAGCGAAGATTCGACAATGAATAGGGGCCTAAGTTTTTCTGTAATTGAAATTTTTCACGAAAGTACATATATGAATCTACATCCGACACCCAACAAGGACGCTCTATTTGGCGGAACTCAGTAAACAAAAATTTTACCTTTTTCTTTGTAACAGTTCAAAATGTACGTTACATTTGAAATTATTTCTTTCTTTTTTTAGAATATTTTCTCTGCCATTTTGCGCTGATTTTCCCTGTTGCGCTTTAAATTTATTTTCTACTTTTTATATCTACTATGATTTCTGGTGGAGAATCATCTATATAATTTTAGTACGCAACTTTTGCGGGGACTTATTTTCCATCCTTCGACCAGTGAAGAGTCCACTGTTTTGACGTGTTTTTTTACGGCGGTTGACCACTAAGTCAATCGGCCCGTCCAAAATTCTAATTATCATTTTTTAAGTACTTACTAAGTTTTTTTTTCCAAAGCATTATTAGTGTTTTTTACATGGTTTTTTCTGTTTGATTTTTACAGAGTAAAAGTTATAGTTCCTGATGGTTAAGGTTCGCTCCGCGTTCTATATTTCCACCGGTACGCGTCAGTTAACGAATGGCATACTCGTAGTGAAGTTATTTTGTAAGTAGTGTTTTAAGTCTCAAAGTTAGGCTACTGCTATATGTTTGTGCCTCAAAATAGGCAACTTATTTTAACCCGTTTGAGGGGGATTCATCTTCACTACGAAGAAATCATTGAAGTACCTTAATTATTGGTTTGGTCTTGGAAAGTCCTGTAGAGGGAATACTTTATTTGTCTGGTTAATGATCGTCCTGGTTCACAACACCGCTTCCAGCCTGGAGAAATACCATCAATAATTCAGTGCCGCCAGCTTTTGGGTACTACAGCACCTACTGTCAACTCCTCCACCAGAACCGCAAGTAGAACTTACTGTTTTCTTATTTCTATTTTCTACTTACTATAAAAGTTTCACCTGCGTAAAATAATAACGTAATATTAATAAAATATTAATATATTATATTAATATATTATATTAATATATTATATTAATATATTATATAAGTATATAAAATAATACGTAACATTTAATTTAACTTATATTCTCCTATAATTCACTCTATGCTCTATCATATGCCCTCTTCGAATTTGGCTTTGGAATTTTTAGTCTTATTAATTGTTTAGTCTTTTAACCGCCTCATTGACGTAATAATAGCTTTACTGATTTCACTTATTATTTTATCATCACTTATATTTTTCCTGGTGAGCTCACCTACTCATTCAAGATCGTGAGCTTTCTGGATTTTTCCACAAGTTCCACTGGTGCCCATTAAAACCTACGGTAAACCCAGTCGGTGTTGGTAACCCGACATTCAGGAGCGCATCAGAGATAAAATATAAGCTGATCCTGTTGGGTGCCCATAATTGCATTAGAGTAAGTTTTTTTTATTATTGTTTGGTACTCATTTGTATATGCTTCTTTAATTTTATAGCACTGATGTGTAATTTTGAGTTGCCAAACAATGCCAACAAATTGGCACAGTATCTGAAGAGTGTGATAACAAATTTGGTTAACAAAAGTCGTTAGGATTCGTCAAACGTCAGGCGAAAGAAGTGGTCAAAAATTCGTCAACCTCGCGGAACACGTGACATAAATACCAACCCCGACGGTGGATTCCAATCCTTAAACGAAGAGCCGAAGCGGCAACCAGACCGACAAAGCAGCGATAGAAGTCCGAGACGCTGCAAATATTGGTAGAAAACCACAACGACAAAGCATCCCCAGGAAGAAGAGTAGATAGGCGAACGTTGATAACTTCATAGAGTTATCAATTTGTGAGTATGAGTACAATTTATTATATTTTTATTAATTTTATTCAGTTATATTCATTATACATCGTTACTGAACCAACCAAAATAACATAATTTTATTAAACTTATCGAATTTTAAAAGCCTACACCAGAAATGGTAGACAGGCTTTACGATACATATATATATCGAATTTTAAAGAATCTATTTTATCAAATACACTGAATATATTGAATTTTTTTCTGAAATATTATTATATATTATTTTAAATATTGAATTGAATTTACTATTGAACAAGAATTTTGTGATTGTTTTATCGAATATTATTGAATTTATCGTATTTTAACGAGTTTATTGTAAAACACTAAATCATCATAGTAATTTAAAGCTTTTGCCAAACCAATTTTATATTACCCATATATTTTGCAATCAATAATAGCATTTAACAAAATGACTCAACTAAGTACTACTCAGGTAATAGAAACCTATAAATTGTCAGAAATATTTTCAATTATACCAGAATTTGAAAGTGACAAAATCTCACTAACTACATTTTTAAATGCATGTGACTGTGCAACTAGAATGGCTACTGCAGATCAATTATTCTTACTTACAATTTGTATAAAAAATAAACTAAAAAGAAAAGCAACCGAACTAATCAAGTCAAGAAATCCAAGTAATTATCAAAATATTAATCAGTTGTTGATTACCCATTTTGGAGATACTCGCGATATAACTTCTTTAATTCAAGATTTACAAATATTAAGACAAGCAAGTAATGAAAATGCGCTATTATTTTTCAATAAAATACAAACAATTAATGCTAAAATGCACGCCAATATTCAGAAAACTACAAATATCACAAATGAACAAAAATCTGCACAAGCAACTTTAACAGACACAATGGCATTAAATACTTTACTAATAGGTCTAGAACCAAAATTAGGACAAATAATTAGAGCAAGTAATCCTTCAACAATGCTCGAAGCACACACAGCGATCAGAAGAAAAATACAATTATCCTCTTACGAAAATAAAAATGTAAGACATACTTCAAACACCCAGATAATTGAATCAAGAAATTTTAACAATTACAATGCAAATAATCAATCAGGAAATTATAACAGCAATAATCAAGCAAGAAGCTTTAATAATACTAACAATACTCAAGCAAGAAATTTTAACTATAGTAATCAACCTAGAAATTTTAACTATAACAATTATAATAATCAACACATATATTTTAATAATAATCAAAGAACTAACCAATATAATACTAATTCACAATGAAAAACATATATTGTTAATCCAGACGAATATAACGGAAATTTTCAAATAGAGCCTCATGTCAATCAACCACCAGAAGATACGGAAGAGGAAGAATAAATTCACTTCATATAAAACTATACACAGCAAATTATGAAAATTTATATTATATTAATGATATTACTAATACGCACAAATTATTAATTGATTTTGGAGCAGCAATATCTATACTTAAATAAATATTGATATTTCGCCAGCATCATCTCAAAGGATGTTTTATTAATTATTTTTATATATAATAAAGATACCCAAAATCTAGCTCCTGTTAAATTTTTTCTTTATTGATAATATTGTGACATGTTTGGCCCATTTTTGAGCATCATCAGACAAATAAATTACTAAAACCAAGACAAAAATGATACGCCAGACATGATTTTAACTTATCCTACTACTTAACTAGCCAAACTATACTATACCTAACATCACATACACATTAAAATATTATATTAAGATATTTTTTTATTTTTTTTTCTTGTTATTACTTTATAAATGATATTGTTATTATGTATTCTTTAATTTCTATTATATTTTATTATATAAATATAACGAATAGTTGCTTACCTATTGGCTCTTACATGTATATCATTTTCAGCGCTAACTTTAATTATATGTTGCCTCCACAACAAGAATACAATAAAGTGGTAACCCGTCGTTTTTTGTATCTGTATTCTGTCACATTCTTTATTTGTGTTGGTCTATTTTCGGTACCGTAGCTATCCCTTATCATTTTCCCATTATTTTTATAGTATTTGAAAAATTAATATCTATACTTAGCGAAAAGGCAGCAGCAAAATTTACAAAAAGATTTAAAGATCAATTACCAGTCCAAAAAATAACTAATCATCAAGTAATACTAAATGAATCAACATTTATACCAATCAAACGTAATGATCCACACAAAGTTTACATAGGAAATTTTGACATTGCATTTGATGGAATCTTAGAACTAGATTTTTTAGAGCGTTATGAATCCGTAATCGACATTAAAAATAGAAAATTAATTAGAAATTTTAAAACTATACCCTTGCAAAAACCAGGCGATATCAACATTAATCAAGAAAAGAGTAATAAAAAAAAACAAAAAGATTTAGGACAAAATGAAATCAATTATCAATTTAACCAACAACCCAATCGACAATTTAGTAATAAAGCAAGAAGTGGATTTTCAAGAAATTTTCCGAATCAAATCGAACAAATTAATAACAACAATTCTGACAATAATCAATACATTAATAATAGAAGAATATCTACCCCATTTTCAAGAGATAATCATGATATAAATTTAGACAACCAATCCATATCGAATTTTCTAAAAGGCAGAAAAGTATTTGCAAGACCCATTTTAAGAGCAAAAAATTATTTAAAAGAAGCAATAAATAAACTAGTAAATTATAACAACACGATAAATATCGAAGGCAGAACGGAAAAAGTATGCAACTTGAGATGTAATTGGAAGAACACTGATGCTATTGTCTCAACGCAAGAAAAAAATTAAATAAGAATACCAAAAGCAATAGTACACGTCAATAATAAAGGAGAATTCTTAACCACAATATTAATTGCCAATCCTGTAAAAAAGGAACTGTAAAAATAATAAATGAAAAATGGACATTATTAGTTTATAAAGATTTAAATCAAATTGATGAAATATTAAAAAAATTATAGAATTTTAATGGATTCAACAGTGGATTCACATTGGCCCGAAATGTTAGCTTTTAAACCATAATGGCAAACACATATAAGTCTGTTAGAGCAAATATCAAAAACAACAAATCAATAATTATAATTTAATAATTATAATTAAATTTATTAATTTCATTATATATTAAAGATATTAAATTAAAAATTTAATTATATTCTTGTCATAATATCTGAGGATGGTTTATACCGAAACACGTGTTATATTATGATTTTTTATATGTATATTGATTTAAATATATATTATATAACTTTTTGAGACGTAGATTGGAGAAAATTTTATAATAATAATTATAAAAATAATGTCTCTTAAAAAAAATGGAACTTGAATTTAAATAATTTATTCTTTGATTAAATAAATTATTCGGAACTCCCATATTTTTTTTCTTTATAACTATTTTGAGTGCCTCTATCATAGATGCCGGTTTATTACATCTTATGATGGTTCTTGGCTCTCCGAGGCCAACTAAAAATGTTCTAAGTGCCACACGCCGCTAAAATTCGCACCTGTTATCAGAATTACAGGAGATCTCAAATTATGCTGATCACCTCAATTATGGTGCAACCGCAAATAAGAATCGAATACAAATATCGATATCTTTTGAAATATAATCGATTGTTTCAAGAATCGATTAACAATCGGCATTACTAGCGAGTAGTGGCATCTATCCATGATACCAAGACTACCAGATAAAACAACCTGAGATGCATTTTTAAAAATTTCTGCGCAAAGCATCACTGCGAGACCCTTTCGTTTTTTTTTTCGTTGAAAAAGCGTTGACATTTAAATAAAACATGTTTTTTATATAATATTTTTTTCATATTTTTTTAAATATACTACAAACACATGTTTAAGTATATATTACTGAAATAATGAATAAATTTAAAAAAATGTTATTAATTAATTAAACGCAAACAAACTGCAAGCTGTATTAGAATGAAAACATAGACAAAAAAAAATTAATATCAGATTAGGGACTATAATCACAATTTCAAGTATTAAAACAAGCGATTTGCAAAGGGGTCTCTCACGACGTCACATCTAAATCGAAAAAGTTAGTTTGTCCTAGCCTTTAGTTTTTTGGCAAATAAGTAATCATTTTTGTTAGATGGTGCTATAATTGTGCAACTAATATTTCTCGGGTTTTATAATGTAAATTTAATAAATATGGGAATAGTTAGAAATAGAAAGATATGACAAAATGTTGTTATTAAAGAAACTTTATTAAAGTCGCACCTTATTTAAATAAAATCGTCCTTTATTACAGACACTGAAATTGTCTTATAGCAGATGATTTGTGAAGTGTATTAGTGACTTTGAGTTAATACCAGTAACGCCCTTATTCTCAATTTTGACAATTGAGAAAAATATTTGATCGAATGATATACAAAACTGACCAATGTAAAAAAAATGTCAGATAATTTTGACAATTTCAAGTCGACCGTTGCCGGAACAACCGATCCGTTAATGAGGAAAAATAAAAGTTAGGCAGTATTTTATTTAAATAAAGGCAGTCAGTATTTTAATAAAGTATCTTCACTTAAAACGGTTACACGCGCATGCGCAGATCTTTAGAAAAGGAGTCTTAATTAAGTTCATTCATTTTACGTTTGCCATATCTCTATAATGCTAGCGTTAAATCCGTATTTTAAGTTTATTTTAAAATACTTTATTAATTTAATAAAGCATTATTCATTATATCGAGTTTTAAATAGAATGCTATAAAAAATTTTAATGGTTCTATATTTATGCTCTTTAGGGTGGTTTTGCTCATTACTAATAACAAAAGAAGTCAGCTGTATTTATTTTGGGTAATCGTTCGTTAGCTTAGACAATCCAATTCGGTGGAATAAAATTATCTAAAGGTGTGCTAGTTGTTTATTTATGTGGCTTTGTACGTATTATTAGTTTTTGCATAAGGGTGAAAAACAATGGTAAATGTTTGTGTTTATACGGTTCCATTTTTGCTCTTTATATCGTGTCCTGTAGAAAGTGGTAAGTAATAACAAAACGAACAAAGATCTATTGTACATTGTTCTGTTATTGTTATATTCATAAACAAGGCTCCTGGACGATATACTGGATTTCGAATTTTTAAATTTTTTTATTGGAATCACTAATTATTTACATTAGAAAACTAACAGATTTTTTGTCGACTTTTTGGTTTGGTTTCGTTGGTTTGGTATTTTTCTTAGGTAAACTAAATACCGTAGCAGTTGATCTTTAGTTTCTTTATTTATGTATAGTGGGCAATAATTCTATTTGTAATAGTTATTTAAGCTAGGTATCTAGTAATTCCAGAAAAAAAAAAAAACAGTAAAAAACTTAGAAAATCGGAATCGGTTCAAAAATGATCGATCAAGGACATTCCTAATGAGTATGAAAGCATAATGCATTCTTAAATTCTGATTCAAAAACCCGTTTTACATTATCCTATTTCGGTAATTATGTACATTAGGGACAAATGTAGTTAGGCGAACAATTTTTGCTAGACGTACTTAGGACAATTGCTGAAAGTCATTTTGACTACTCGAAGTTTGTGCACTTGAATACTTTTCCTAAAATCTGGAGAATTGTAAAATTAAGTTTTACAAACTGAATTGGAACAGCCAAAGTTACTAAATTTGGGTAAGTATGGCAACAGCACCAACAGTGCTGGTATAAAATAGTATAAAACATCTGTAACCGATACTAACAGTTGGTTGAAATAATACTGCATTTTAATAAAGTTATTGTAAAACCGCAAAGTTTAGGGCAAGGCGTTACAAAAGTGTATATATAATAATTAATAATGATTATTTGGGAGTTTTTTACGTCATTAATTAAGCATCGTTCTATCAGTTAGTTAACAAATTAGATGAGAAATCGAGTAACTTTCTGTCTTCATTAAACCTATCTCTATAATGAGGAAGGGTGTAAACTTACATCCTGCTTTGTTCCGCATTTTGAACATTTATGATGACACGGGATTACGTGTCATCATAAATGTGTTACGTTTAATATATAGAACAAAAATCAATAAAATCAAATGAAACTGAACTAAGAAAAGTCAATCAATTTGTTCAACTCAACTCAATTCTTAATACAGACTATAGAGAGGACCAGAATTGATCGGATTGGTCGTTTTTTAAAAGAAGAACTTACTAAATATTTACAAAATCAAAATTAATGAGCTGGATGGTCTATGGACAAGAAATTGAAAAGAGAAGGAGCAAGTCTGGAATTTGGACTATGGACCCCTTTAGTACTTGAGCTTGGGCAGTGATATTCGAGAAGTTTTTCACTTAAATATAAGGAAGAATCTACTCTAATGAAAACAACCTTTTCTAAAAATAATATTCACCACAGACAAACTGTTGTCTGTGATATTCATTATAATACAATACCTAGTCGAGAGCTTGTTCTAGCTTTAACGTGAATTTTTGTTGTAATACTATAAGCAGTATTCCAATTAAAATTAATAAATTACGTATGAAAATTTTGTATTTCCAACTTAATTACAGAAACTGTTGTTATATTGGGACATTTTGTTTTCAAAACGGTGTTTTAACAGAAATTGTTTTATTTATGAATCCAAATTGTACTTTAGTGAAGTGTCGCAAAATTATAGATTTATATCAGTACTGGTCTGAATAAACTGATGAAAGTGTTATTAGGGGAAGCAGATACAATGTTAATGATATTACGGGTCGCATTTGTGACTTAAACAAACATACAATAAGTAATGAAATTAACCAGCGTAGCAGTAATACTAAACATTGATTGTCTCAATCAAAGGTAAGGTTGCTTGATTTCTCAACTAATTTCGGTTACAAATTTTATTTATTTTACCCTCTCAGCACCTATTCACTCAATGATCCCGTAAGATCCTATAATTGTGTCGGTGTTGCCATACTTACCCAAATTTAGTAACTTTAACTGAATTTTGTAATTTTCCAGAATTTAGGAAAAGTATTCATTTGTACAAACTTTGAGTAGTCAAAATGACTTTCTGAAGTTGCTCTAAGTACGTCCAGCAGAAAATCTTCGCTCAACTCTATTTGTTCCTAAAGTAAAAAATGACCCCTATGGTAATTTCTTGTACAAGAATAGGTGTTTAGTAATTTGTGCTCAGAGAAGATAAAATCAACTAGTATCACACACGACCATTTTATCCCGTCTAAGATATTCTTCCAATTCTTATACAAAATATAGGATAATGTAGAACAGGTCTAACTTCTGCAGTCGATCCATAATATTTGCACCCTCGGAAAAACAGATTACGGTCTCAATGGAGAAAATTTGGCTATGTCGAAAAATTCTGCCATAAGGAAACGTAGATGGCGCAATTGAAGGCAGTGGTGGTGGGGGTCCATATTTATTTAAATTTTAACTGTTTATAATGAAAAAATTTCTACGACCATATAAAAATGATTAACTTTCGTCACTATCTGCTATACAGGAAAATTTGTGTTCCGTCACTAGTGATGTAATAACCTATAACGTTAACTTTTGTCACTTGTGACGAAAGTAAATCATTAGTAAATCAAATATATACACTTACATATACAGGGCGTTACCTTGGAGTTGTAGAATAATAACACCACGCACTCCTGACATCAATACAAACAACTTTCCTTCATAACTTTTCCGAAAAATCAATTTTAATTATTTCACAATATTTAAAAGCTGCTAGAAAACGTTTGATATCCGCTTTACTTTGCGGCGGCTCGCGCCAGGCAACGTATCAACAGGCAATCATTACTATATACATAACTAATAAAGCATCGTTCGAAATAATGCTGGCGAAATATCAATACAGGGTGTTAATTTAGAGTTGTAGAACATTCACATTACGTACTCCTGACATCGATTCAAACAACTTTTCCTAATAATTTTTTTCCGTAAAATCAACTTCAATTAATTCACAATATTGCGCAACATTTAAAAGCTGCTAGAAACAGTTAGATATCCACTGTACTGTATGGCGGCTCGAGCCGACCGACCGTAAACGACCGTTATCAACGCAGCCGTGAGAGACGTCTATGAAATAACACATGCAATGACTCGCCCACCCAGTAGATGAGCGAAGGTCAAACTTGTTTATTTTATTTTTTTTATAACTACACAATGTTGTCTTCATTAGGGCAAAGCAAATTAAGACAATACCTGCATACCACTGATATTTTGTGTAATTTTTACAATAAATTAGTAATTAACTCCAACTTACCAAGCGAGATGGTATGGCTTACTACCCCGCTACTGCTCGCAATTAATAACTAATATCATCACATAAACAAATGTCCACAGCACTAGACAATGAATACTACATTAGACAATGCAAGTCACACTTAACCCTACAATAATAGTACAAGGTGTAAAGTAGTAATACACTAAAACATGTCACACTCTCAATTCATTAGTAATTTATTAGTTATTTATAGATTGTGTTCAATATTATTACCATTTTTTTTCAATATTACGCTGAGCCCGATTTATAAAAGATTCAAGAACTCCTGGGAGTAGTTCTGCAGCCTTTTCACAAATTATTCTTGTAACTTTAAAAATTCGTGCATGAAGTGCATCTTCAGTATAAAGGGCTTTTTACGTGCCAGATATTTCCTGTAGTCCCATAAATAAAAATCTAAGAAATTTAAATTAGGGGATCTAGCTGATCACACAATAGGTCATCCACGGCCTATCTACCTATTTTGAAGTCTTGCTCATGTACATAGTATTTCATCCACCACACTCCACAATGGAGTGGAAACAATCTACTAGCAGAAGCTGGTAGATTGTTTCCTTCTAATTATCTTTTTTCTCTTTCTTTATTATTTTCAGCTGTCACTATAACATAAATCCATTTAATTCCAAGAAATAATTATTGATAATTCGCTAGTGCAATGTTTCTATGTTTGCTGTGTATTTAAAGAATGATTAATGCGAGTCAAGCTAACGCAATGTTATTAAATAAGTAGATATTGCTGCATACAGGTTAATAACCCATTTTTAATAAACAAAAAATGTCACGTATGTTTTGTTAGCTAATACGGAGTACTTAGTACTTACACTATGATATGAAGTACTATTTTATTTCGAATTTAAGTGATTAATCAAAAGCAAAAAAATCGTTTTCTTCAAGCATTCAAATAAAAATTATTAGAAATAAATTTCAAATAAAGTTCATATATACAAAACAAAAATCAGTTAATAATAAAAATAATTACTTCTGATTTATTGCTAAAATGAAGTCACCGCTTCTCAAAGGAGAAGCCAAGCTTTTTTTTCTCTGAATAACGATAACATTTTGTATTGTAAATTATTATTATTATTATTGTTTGTATCGCAGCTGGTTAGTGAGCAGCCAGCGTCGTCGCGATTTTTCCTTTTTTCCGATAAAAACCGAAATTAAATTACATTATTAAATCGATATTTTGTTTTATGGAATGTTAAATGTTTAGTATTAATAGTTACTATTCGTTTTCAATGCTTAATCTTACACATTAAAAAATTAGTTGAATAACTTAAAATTCTTCTTCCAATAGTGTCAAAAATTTCATTAGATCAACGACTGCATTTAATAATTCATTTAATGCAAAGATAAAAATTTACTGTTGACTAAATTTTAATATTAAAAGATTGAAAATCGGAAAAAATGAAAACTTTAAAATTAGCCTAAACTATTAAAACGTTTCGCTAGGAAATAGCGAAATTTTATACTACGTGGGACATTGAACTCGTTATTGACTTCAGTGGTTATTCTGCTTTTAAAGACCCAGTATTGCGTAGGTCAGTTACACTGCGGTTTACGAACGTTTTTGAAAAAATCAGAAAATATCGATTATCTCGGAAACTATTGAAGATAGACTTAACCTTCCTTAACAATTTTCGGTTTGGTTTTTAATGACTTATACGTGGTGTGACTTTCCTACAACTCAAACTTTACACCCTGTATGTAAAAAATTAACTTCAAAGTAGTTTTTATTTTATTTAGAGTTCGCAATTTTCCTATTCTACCCTACATAACTTCTAATGCTTTCCAAAAATTCTGAAGAGTGTTTTTGAAAGGTATTTTTGACATTTATTTAACAATATTCAATTTTTAACACTTTTAATACATTTTTAATTTTAATTTCAAGTTTATAAAAATAATCAAGCTTGACCTTCGCTCATTTCCTGTGTGGGCAAGTCATTATACATGTTATTTTATCGATTGCTCTCGGCGGCTTCGGTAACGATTGTTTATGGTCGGTTTGATCGAGCTGCCATAGAGTACAGTGGATATAAATCTGTTTCTAGCAACTTTTAAATGTTGTCCAATATTGTGAAATAATTAAAGTTGATTTTTCAGAAAAAAGTTATTAAGAAAAGTTGTTTGTATTGATGTCAGGAGTACGTGGTGTGAATATTTTACAACTCTAATTTAACACCCCGTATACCCAACCCAACATACTAAGTGTTAGTTGGCTTTGTGGTACCTTAGAAATCAAATTGAAACAACAAACTTGCATATGATATGCGACTAAGATGGAGCCCCTAGCACAGTATCATTTGCTTATATTTGCCGTTACCGCAGCATTAACATATTGATGATGAAGCATCAGCATGTTTTAAATTGCTGCGGCCCCGCCCCGCCAATGGGCATACGGACCAAACATACTTACTATACTAGCATAGTGAACCACTGCTAAGTTCACACCCTAACCATCACCGCACTCCATTAGCAGAGAACGATGTTCGGTTCTGTCAAAGTTCACAGTGATCCTCACTCGATTAGTTACCACAGGTGTTAAATCCCTGATTTACATTAACTAACTTGATGCTATTAAGCTGTACTTTTTAGCAATCACTTCTCTATCTATCCCAATGTCCCGCTTTTTGTTGTTGCATCACCTGCTGCAAACAACCCACGCTTCTTCCCTTTATCAACTACAAGCAGAATCTGCCTCTACTCCTCGATGATTTACTCATTTCCCATGTCTACTCAGATGTATTTTTAAATACCCACTCTTAGCCGGTTCAGGGGAACCGTTGACGAGCTATGCCACTAGGAGGCGGTGGGAGAAAAGCCGAGCCGAGCTCCCCTCGCAGCTCGGCTTTGTGGTACAGTCGTAAGATCTTAATACCCCACATAAAAGTATGTAGGTTTGATTGCTATTTACTTTTTAAAAATTCGACAATTAAAAGTCTTATTCGTCTCTCTCTCTCTTTGCACTCTCCTTTCATCCCCTACTTCTGTAATCACCAGCTTGATTATCACATTGTGGATAGGTGTAAAGACGCCTATTATAACCCGCCTACGCCCGGCTCCATCTTTATACTTATCCATCTTGTAAGCAAGTACAGCCAGCAACTTTTTTTGGAATAGCTCAAACATCAAACATTACATCAAAAGATACTTAGGAAACCACGTTGAAACTGACTTTGCCGACCACAACATGCAGCCGCATTCCCAAAATAAATATGATATGTCATTGATCAAAAAATATGACAGCGACAATTGACACACAAAATGCAAAAATATGACAGTGACAATTGTCACACAGCGCCGTCTAGTGGACAACCTATGAATCTCAATGACTTAAAATCGGGGCCCCATCCCGCAAAATTTCACCAGCTAGTGGCGAAATTTTAAACTGTATTAAATCTAAATTAACATATTTAGCCATATGCAATTGGCTATAAAATCAGCTTTTATAAAATTATTATAAAATGTGATAAAGTCAATTCAATTTAGCCTATTAATTAAGGGAACGACATGATATGTATTGATGAATATTATGTTAACCAAATCAGATTCTGTTAAGCATATAGTCTTTTCCTGTCTAGTATTTTAAATCATTTTTAATTCCTCATTATTATTACCTGTTATGATTATATTCTTACAACAAATAAAACGTAAATAGTCTAATTCCATTGTACTAAAATATATATGACGAATCCAATACATATTTAAAATCGGTGTTTGCCATTCAAATTCTTCCAATTCGGGGATATTATTTAACTTTATAAAAGGCCTAAAGTCCATAGCCATATTTAATCCAACATCAATTAATATATTATCACTTATTGTAGAAAATCTTATATTTAATAGTAAAAACTTTGCTTAATTTTTTTCACTAATTTCATTTTCAAACTAGTCTAATAGTTGAAACAAATCTTTATTGATTTGATCAGCACTTAAAACGCATTTATTTTTAGAAGGCGTCATGTTTATACAGTGGTGTATAAACATGTGTATGTTTTTGTACAACAACTAATTTTTTTTAATAGTATATTTGTCTTATGAATCCAGCTATTACGAGAATTATCAAAACAAAGCCATTTTACATATACCATGTTGCCTTTTATCTGTAACACTTTCTCAACTAAATATTATATTTAATAATAAATATATAAATAATATAATAATAATAAATATCCGGTTGCTTTGTCTTCTGCAATTCATAACTATAGAAAAATCCATTTATTGGCTTTTTATTTAAATCTTCCAATAAATACGTCACAGGATTGGTATAATTGATTTTGATAATTTTAAATAGTTCTGTGGTCCAGTTAAGTGTGTACCCTTTATCGAAAACATGCTTTTATTTACTGATGCGTACCATATCGCCAACATTTAATTTCGATCCTGGAAAGATTTTCATATGGTTATAGATTGTATCCAACAACTTTTTCTCAATTGTCTCACCAACAACATCACATGGCTTCATTTTAATTGTACTATGTTTTGCTTCATTATAATTTTTGACAATAACTGGTAAAATTGAAATCCACTTGTGCGTTCCATTTAAACTGAAATATTTATACAGTCGTGCTTTTATAGTACGAATTGTTCGTTCAGTAATGGCTGCTTTCATTCGCGAATATGTTGAATAGTGATTAATTCTGTATTGTTTAAGCAAATCTTGAAATTGACGATTGTAGAATTCTTTGCCTTGATCAGTTTGTAAATTTTTAGGGCTACGCTTTGAGGTAGTTAATATTTTAAAAGACATTCCACCGCCGAATCACCAGATTTATTTTTTAGTGGTTCGGCCCCAATGTATTTAGAAAAACAATCAATAACAAGCAGAAAATATTTAAACTGGTTATTTTATTTTCCATATGTATCCATTTGAGCAAGATCTGCTTGCCGTAAATCGTCTAACCGTTTAATAATTGTATGTTTCATCTGAAAATTCCATCTTATTGGTTTATGCAGTTCATTAACAACTTAATTTTTTTCTTTCGATGCCATTTAGCGCTTTATCACTTTAAATATTAAATAACAGTCTAGAGTGTTAGCAAGCTACCTTAAGTCTAGACGTGTTGTTCCTGGTTGTTTATCAGCTTTGGAATAATTAAGATTTTCTATCTTGTCGCGATTATTAAATACATCCATCTGAAACTTATCTAATGTTCTAATTATATCTTCAATCGTGTTATTAGATTCAGCTCTACTGCTATCAAATAATGCCGATAATTCTATAATTTTTGTCTCAAAAGTATTGATAAAATCATTAAATCTATTAGATATATCTATTAATCGCTGTCTATTATTTTCTTCACTTTTAGCCACATCTTGCTGTAGCATTAAATACAAATTCATTATTGGTCCATATGAACCATCCACATACTTTTTATTAGCAACGTCATCATCTTGAGTGGGTAAATTAACGTTACATATTTTTAAACCTCCAATATCTAAATCACCATTATATGTGAATGAAAATAATGACGAGGAAGTAGGCGAGGAAGAAATCTGATAATGTGAATATTTATCAGACGAACGTCCAAACTTATCTATACTCATCACCGTTGTTTAACTAAATAATAATACTTATGACTGGTAATATATTAATATATAACTTTTGCTTCTTTTAATTCTTCAATAATTGACGCAATCTCATTACTATGAGAAGAATTACCTGCTTGTTATGATGCGAGTAGCAATCGTAATCTATCAACTAGTTCATTAACATCATCCCAATAAACATATTCTATTGGCTTGAAATTATAGACCATATTATAGCTTCCACCTTGCTTTATCAACAATGGACGAATAATACGTCGATGTTTCTGATTCCTGACTCCAACTATTCTGCCTTGAGAAGAGTGACTCTTTCTGTATAGATTAGTGTCATGTATTAGTGATAGCGTTATATCTTGGAGAATGAGTAATGTCAATATTAGGAGAATGCTGAAAATAGTCCTTTATAGGTTCTTGAGAAACTTGTGGCTATTTATCTAATTGAGGTGTATCTGCATTAGTAATTGTATCCTCGTCTTCATTTACTTCATCATCCTCCTCATCCAGCTCGTCTTCCTCATCCTCCACCTCGCCCTCCTCCTCCTCCTCTTCTACTTCTTCATCTATCTTGTCAATTTGATCTACTTCAGATATCTCTTTTTTTAATTTTCTTTACATTTTTCATTTCGTTTCCATTTATTGCAGACGTTTTATTTTTAACAACTACATTGTCTGCTGCTAATTTTGGTAACCGATCAGTAACAGGTGTAAAAATTCGGTTCAATGTACCATCTTCATTAGAACGTGCCAATTTTAAGGCTAAATATTTCTTTCGGGCATCATTAGCTAATTCAAAAATTTTTCTTTTGCGGGCACTTTCCGACTTACCTAGAAGCTTCATGATTATAAAAAGGACTGTTTTTTGAAAATAAAACTATTCATGAACCTTTATATATACATCAAAACCACATCGATATCGACCATTATTTAATTCGAATTCTTTTACAATTACTAATGGTATAAATTTATTACTATTCCAACATTGTTGACACATGTTTTTAAAATAATTGTACGATATATATATCGTACATATCTGCTGTGACATGTTCATCAAAAATATGTTTTAAGTTAATATCATTGTGTTTAAAAAGTACAATCACATTGCAATTGTCTCTTATTAATTGTTTAGGGATTTTGGAATCAGTTTGACATAAATATGCTACGTTTGTGGATTTGTGTCGTCCCATTGAAAAGTTTATCCTAATTTTATCCTGCTTATCACATGAAACATCGTCGAATATAAATACAGAGTTTGCTTTAGCTTCATCAGGATCAATAACTAATTCATTATCTTTATATGGGAAATATTTTATTTCTTTAACTTGCTGCAATACATTTTCCAATAATTTATACTTAGGCTGATAAAGAGATTTTGAATAAAGATAGATATTAGAAAATTTTAATCAAATAACAAAGCTAAGAGTCAATTTGTATTGCCGCACCCGCTCGGACCACAGAAAATTCCGCGAAAATAATTGGGTAGTAATTCACTGTGAATATATGTTTTAGATGTCGAATTATCAAAGTCCAAATTCTCGATGGCAAGTTTAAGATCTTGTTTTACTAAACGCATTTTTGTAACTATTATGGAGATGAAACCGAATTGGCTATATAAATGAATTCATTTTGCTTATACAGTTTAGTAAATGAAACCTATTCACTACAGAGGTACGGGTATAGTAAATTCGTTAATTGATAAACTCCCCTTTGAGGCCCATCTCCATCATTATCAGTGGTGCGGACCAGGCACGCGAATCCAGAAGCGCCTGGCACGTGGTGATCGTGGAATCAACCCATTAGATGCAGCTTGCAAGCAGCACGACCTCGCGTACAACTCAAGTTCTGCATTATCTGATAGACATAAGGCGGACAAAGAATTAGAAAATCGTGGTTGGGAACGAGTGAAATCAAAAAATTCTAGTTTTGGTGAAAAAGCTGCTTCTTGGTTAGTTGTAAATACAATGAAAGCTAAAAGAAAAATGGGAATGGGGCTTTCATTCAAAACACACGTTATCGATCCTACATCGAAAGCGTTCAGAAAATATAAGAATCATAAAAATTTTACGAAAATCAAGCTTTTGCCACGCGTATACATATATATATATGTATCTTAAAGCCTGTCTACCATTCCTGGTGTAGGCTTGTTAGTCTTTATCTTTTTTCCTTCTTCCTCTAGGCCCCCACGTTTTCGCTTCCCGTCACTGCGTCGCAAAACTTTCTCCATTCCTTCCTGTTGTTTGCCATCCTGCTAGCTTCACTCATCGTTATTCCTCTTCTTTGCAAAATCTTTCCTATCATTTCATTCCAAGTAGTTTTAGGTCTTCCCCTTTTTCTTTTCTGTCCAGGTCTAGCTTCCCATACCCTTTTCACTTGTCTTTCTTGTCCCATTCTTTTCAGATGGCCCCACCATCCCAACTGCCTCTTCTCTATGTATTCGTGTATCGCCTCCATTCCCAGTTCTTTTCTTATTTCTTCGTTCCTGATTCTTTCTCTCTTTGTCACTCCCTTTACTCTCCTCATGTATTTCATTTCTACCGCTTGAACTTTACTTATTTCCTTTTTATCTGTTATCCATGTCTCACATCCAAATGTCAGTATTGGTCTTATTATTGTTTTATATACGTTTATTTTTGTTTTCCTTGTTATTTCTTTTTTTCCCACAATCATATTGCTGATACTGTAAAACACTTTCATTGCTTTTTCTACCCGACTGTTAATTTCTTCTTCTTGCTTTCCTGAACTAGATATTTCTACTCCTAGATATTTCCATTTCGTCACTTGCTTCAATTTTACCTTATCTACCATGATTTTTATCTCCTGTTGTTCCCCAATTACCATTACTTTTGTTTTCTCTTTACACATTTCCATTCCGTTCTCTCTAAGTGTTTCATTCCATATATTAATGTTTGCCTGCAGCTCTTTTTCATTAGATGCTACCACCATTATATCGTCTGCGAATGCTCCACTCTTTACTTCAACTCTCTCCATATAATTCCATCCCACTTCAAGTCCTCTAGTTCTTTCTTTCGCTTTTCTTATTATTCTGTCCATGTAGATATTAAATAATGTTGGACTTAGTCCTCCTCCCTGTCTTAATCCGTCTTTCGTTTTAAATTTTTTTGACTGTCTGTTTTTGACTATCACGCTATTTGTGTTTTCTTCGTATATTTTTTTTATTAATCTAATCATTTTCCTGCTTATCTCATTCTCTGACATCATCCTCCATAATCTACTGTATACTTGTATACAGTAAAACCGCCATTAACGGGCACTTTTTGTTTTCACCAAATGGTTTATATCGGATTCCTAGTATTTAGAGCATCTCAAGAACGGTAACCTCTTCATAGCGGCCTTGACCACTATACGCTGTACACTTTTGATCGGTTTCTATTTCAAATTGCCTCTTGATAATGGCGGCTTTTCAACAAAAAAAAATTATATTGAAATTAAATGACAATTTTTTCAGTATATGCACTTAAATATATTTTTATAATCTATTTTTAAGTCGAAAATATTGAATTTCATGGAAAAATCCAATTACAGCCATTCAGGGTGAATACTAATTTGAGCGAATTTACTAGATTAAACTGTACTCATATTTTGCATAAACAAATGTTTGAGTCAGACGAAGAAAGCGCTAAAGTGAGAAATAATTTTTATTGTGACGATATCGGAACTACATATGTCATTGATCCTAACGAATTTCATATCCGGACTTGAAAGTAACACATGAACAAACCATTAGTAATAGGAATTATTGATTTAAACTAAATTAACTAAATGAAAATATCGGTAGAAAAACAAAAGTGACTTTTTACAAAGATAGTGTGTAACTAAAATCAAGTTTTTGTAAAATTTATTCCATTTACAGATACGTGTGTAATCAATTTTACTATATCAGATTCTGAAAATGTCTTTACAATTGTGTCACTCACTTGAGAACGCTTCATTTTTTTTTTGCGCCGATAGGTAAGCGAGGCAGAGTCAAATTAGTATAAGAAGAACGTAATAAATTACGAAATTTGTATTCGTAATCGTACAGTCCGGCCAGCGTAATGGGCGGATATGGGATATCCATAGATGATTTATTATGTACTTCTTATACTAATTTCACTCTACCAGCAACCACCAAATGGTATTGATGACATGATTTATTTTTATGCTGCCAGAATGAATTTGACATTTTCATTTTTACGTATTGTTGATATATTTCCGTCAAGATCAGTATGACACATTACTGATCTTGCTTCTGAGAAGTAGACGTGTTAATTATTCTGGAGAATTCGCTCAAATTATAGATGCTGACGTTATGAATAAAAGCGGTTACCTGTCTTACTGATATCTATATCTACAAATAAGCTGTGTACATATCCAGAACTTTTCAAGACCAATAAAACACAAATTAAATCTTCATCTTTTGCTTTTATTTATATCTAAGGTCCAGCTCTCAATAATAATTTTTTTATCACTTTTTTCATAAGACTATACACAAACACTGGTCGAACAAGCAAACTAATTTAAAAATGTGTACACATATGCGTTATACAGTAATTGTACATACAACTCAAATGATCTATTCATTATATTTTAATGGATGTTGGCGAAATACATAACTCAACTCCGAGTTCACTTTCAACTCGGAAAATATTGAGTTTCCGAAATAAGCAGCATTTCCAGATTTCCTGACAAACGTTCGTGAACTGCAGTGTAACAGACCTACGCAATACTGGGTTTTGACAAGTAGAACAAACATTGAACTCATTAACGAGTTCAATGTCATACGTAGTATAAAATTTCTCAATTTTGTTTGAGCCAGTCAGTTTTAAAGTCTAAATGTTTAAAAATTTTCAATCTTTTAATATTAAAATTGGGTTGGGTTTGGTTTGGTTTTTCACATCTCACTTTAACATAAAAATCCCAAGAAATAATTATCAATAATCTGTTAGTAGATTTTTTTTATTTTTCCTGTTTTTACTTTTAAAGAATGACTAAAGCGAAGTTAATACAATTTTGTTAAACAAGTTGACATAGGTGAATATAGTATTGTAACAAAAGCCAGTACCAAGTGTGAAATTGTACAACCGTTTCAAAGCCACGTGCTTTTTTATTAGCTGAAAAATAATGTTGTATTTACTATACGATGTATAATTTGATTCCGAAATTAAATTAGTACATCGCCGGTTTATTAAAATGAATTTTTTTTTTCATGATAGACTCTGTCTTATTTAGGCATTTCCATTCAATTATTTATCCTCTATCCACCATTGAAATTAAAATTAGGAGTGACGAAACACCCTGTACATATGTGCAGTATGCTTATTTTTTATATTCTTTTTTTTTCAGCAAGTCCTCTTAATGAATACATTAGTCATTATGAAACATTAAACTACGATATACCTGATGTGCGTAACGCGCATCTACGCGCTAAAAGATCAGTCGTCAAAGACAATTATGTAAACTTATCACTTGATGTACACAAAAAGAAATTTAGATTACGGTTGAAACGTGATCTCGATGTATTTAATGGAAACTTGGAAGTGTACAATGATCATAGCCTAGTGCAAGTTGATACATCACATATTTACACTGGATATTTAATTGGTAAGTGAAATATTTAATATCGACATATATTTAAATTTGTTATTAACTGAAACCGAAACGGCTTGCCCTAGTATTAGCTAGAGAATTCATCCATTGTCAATACTAAAACATTTGCTTTGTTCGGTGATGTGGTAGTGGTGCAATAAAATAATACGATAGAAAGTAGTACTAGCAACTGAAATATATGTATATTTTACATACAAAATGTATGCCATAATGTATACTTTATATATTTAAAAATTTATTGTTGCAGCGGAAATAGTATGTGCAGCCAAAAAATGGGTGATCAGTACTGATACTCATCGCTGCTACTCACTGTTTTTAGAAACAATAGATTTGGCAACAACAGGAAACTAGAAAATTTAAAAACAGTTCGACGTGTTCAGCGTTGTGTCGTTTATAAGATTAAGTTACTCTATATGATTAAAAGGATACATCGATTTTGTATTCGATACTTCATTTGATAAAATATAATAGAAAATATAGAATCATTTCTATTTTTTTGTTTACACCTTAATAGTTGATATGTTATTGAATTTGTATTATATATGACATGACAGACATTTGTCATCATTAAAACATAAATTTTAATGAATAGTTCTGTTTCAGAAAATCGAGTTTAAAATAGGCTGGATAACGTAATGTAAACTTATTATTTGAGTTCGAAATTACGAATGTTTCGAACATAAAAAAATTTCTCCAAAATTGGATTTATTTTATCTCACAAATCAGTAGAGGATCTCATCCAATTCTATTCACTATTTTAGCAAATGAACAATTGCAAAACAGCCTGATGAGTTATGGTTAGATCTAACCTGAGTTAGGTTAGAAATATTTTTGATTTGCATAATCTTAACCTGCTAATAATATTGTTCGATATAAAAAATTAAATTAATTTATTGTCCAACCAAATGAAGAATGATTGTTCTAATAACAAAAATCAACACGTTAACTGTTAGAAAATTATTGAGGTGTTGTCTAAACTTTTATTTTTAATTTTACTGAATACATTATTCATAACAGTTCGGTAAAACTGCGGAAATCTTGCTGTAAAAAATAGTACTGATATATCAATCTAACATTAGAAATGCAACTGTAACTGCAACTATTATATAGCTGCTTTGCCATAATTATTACCTATATTGCTATAGACTTATAGTTGCATTTCTGTAGCTATAAATATTGAAGTAAATATAACTGCGTAATATGGAGTAAATTATTTACTCCATATTACTCCTAGACATTCACACATGTATTCAGCACTATCTAACTACAAAGAGCTGTTAAACCCCATAAAAATCCTTATTTAGAAACCCTTTTCTAATCATACGGATTCACCACTTGCGTTTATCGCTAAAGACATCTTTTTAGTAGATACATAATATTAATCTGGACCATATCTGTAGTAGACAATTATTTTTTTAAAGCCAATTTGATTAATATTTTTACTTAACAATCAGAGCTAATTTGGAAATTTAATAAGATCAGAGTGTCATAAAGATTTGGAAGTCGTCATCAAATGAAAGAGAATCTTAAAAATTTATATGCTGAGATATATATATATATATATAGATATATACATACGTATATCGCTCATATAAGCGAGAACAGGAGAATCTCTAGTTGCGATCATTTTAAGTGATCGATGATTTCAATTGTCCATGTATACTTCTACAAGTTAGTAACTGAACGGAAATGGATGGCATGCATTATCGGACATATGACAATATTCAAAATTCTAGTGTTCTAATAAAAACGCTGGAGTAGTCTATTATGTTATTACGTATGATGTAGAGTATACAGCAGGAGCTGGTATCTGGGGGGTATCTGTTTCTATATACAAAATTGTATATTGTATAATATACAATTTCAAATTATGCATTCCTTAAATTTTACGTTTATTTAGAATTTGTTTATAGGGGATGATGGCAGTAAAGTATTTGGATCGATATTAGACGGAGTTTTTGAAGGGAAAATTGTTTCACCCAAAGAAGGATCGTATTTTGTTGAAAGAGCTCATCACTATTTTCCTCATACAAAATATCCAAACTTGACTTTTCATTCCGTTATTTATCACGAAGATCATGTAAGAGATCCATACACCGATCTCAGACAAGGTAAAATGGTTTTTTTTTTTTGTTCTATAAACGAGCAATCATTCTATTATCTGTGAAAGTGCATGTGCTTTTGTTTTTTTTTCATTTTATATAGAAGTTAGTAAGCTAAGTTTTTTTTATATCCTTCCTCCTGATCTAAGCATGTAAGGACCAGGTTATAGAGGGTGCTGAAAAAGAGTTATAGAATATTCACACCACGTACTGCTGACAGCAATCTTTTCTTAACTTTCTATTCTCAACTTTTTGCCGAAAATCAACCTTAGTTATTTCGAAATGTTTCGCAAAGTTTCAAAGTTGCTAGCAAAAGTTTGATATCCATTATCCTATACCGTGGCTCCAACCAACTAACCGCAAACAACCGTGATCGACACAGTCATGAGTAACGTCAATAAAATCACCCGTACAATGATTCGCCCACAGCAAATAAGCGAACGTCAGACTTCATATTTTTTTATTTATGCTTTGAATTTAAAGTAAACAAACTTGAATACGAAAAATTTGACATTGTTTATCTCTATTTTAAAAATATGTTTCAAAAACACTTAATATAAAGAAAAAAGGTAAAAGTTAGGTAATGCAAAATAGAAAAAATGAAGTTTTTTATTTAAAAAAAATCAAAATTTACTACGAAATAACAAATTAGAATTTCTGGGTTTTTAATTAGTATCTTATTTGATTTAGTAAAATAATAATTCAGTCGCCTCGTCCATAATGAAATATTCAGTTGAAGTACATCACAAAAACACCAATTAAAGAACTGAAGTATAAAACATTAAGCAATTTTTTTCATTTTAATTTCAGCGGACACCAATTGGCTTTTGCTAAGTATCATTATTAACCTTTACAAGGTTATCATTATTAACCTTTAGAAGGCTAATGATGGTACTTAGTAATAAATTATTTTCCAATTCGTACGTACAGTAACCCGTCTTTCTTTTAATTTTAAATGAACCTACGTATTACGGAGC
Organism: Platypus cylindrus; assembly: GCA_949748235.1. NCBI lineage: Eukaryota > Metazoa > Arthropoda > Insecta > Coleoptera > Curculionidae > Platypus > Platypus cylindrus. Next base: position 47,461,274 of record OX456488.1, on the reverse strand, counting down.
TAATTTTGTGCAATAATTATTAGTTGCATTAGAAAGTGATTGATTCTTTCTCTAAACTTCTTGTCCAATTGTATAATCAATTTGCGGTCCTAATGCAACGTCCTAAATCATAATGATGTTCATTTTTAGTTCTAGAACTTTTAAACCTGTTGGAAAATGCAATTTTCCAAAATTAACGTAAAAAGGAATGTATCCATTAGTTTCATGTTTAGACGTACGAATGGCGCAAGCGATGGATGCTAAATTTCTCATGATTTTTATATTGCTTTATTTATTTTTATTTTTATTTTTATATTCCTCATGATAATGAGCAATATAAAAGATTTTGACATTATATCTAGCGAAGGGTTGTTAAAAATTTTTTGATTTTATGGATGTACCATTATCACAGTATTGCCTTTTTTGGAACGGTCCTTTATATTCAGGTCTTGTACCCATGTAACCAGCAGGTGCCTTTTGTACTACTTTGTTCTGCGCACACTCTAAAGATTTGATATAACCGACTGCATCAAATTTCATTTTTTAACAAAAAAATCGTTCATGGACTCTCCAAAATGTTTTAAAAACTCCTAAATGTCCAGAAGATGGTATATTATGAGAACGATAAACGATCTTTTTACGCTCAGCTTTCGGAACAACGATTTTCCAATCATCAGCGGTTGATGATGATGTTGAATTTCTAACGTGTTTATATAAAAGTCCATTTTCAAAACGCCAATTCGCATAACGTTGCGGGTGTACATTCATTTGTTCGATTACACGATTGTACCACTTATCAGATGAATTTTTAAATGAATTGGCTAAATTATTTTCTGTTAAACAATCAATTGCGGGTATACTACGAGAAAGGAAGTCTGGCACGACGTGATCTTTATCAGGACGATGCATTAATTCGAAATTATAAGGTTGGGCATTATGGGATAGAATACTGCTTACACAATGGTATAGCGGAAGTAGTACTAAACCTGTGTTACTATCAACTTTTTCATTTTTGGTATGAAAATACTTATATTCCAAAATTTGTATATTTTCTTTGGTGGTGATATATTGAGCGCATAAACATGTGTTTACTTTAAGTCATTCATTGATTTTAATATATTATTTATACGTCTCTTACAAAATTCAAAAGAATCTTTTAAAAATTCTGTGGCATCTGTGTGTTTTATGCTATAAATGATGCCTGTCCCATAATATCAAATGAAGCAATTAACTACATGGTTAAATTAACAATAAAAATAAGTAAAAATGTATGTCTTTCTTAAACTTCGTTTTCTGCATTGTTAATGAAAATGATAAAGAAAACTGATCCTCGAGAATTTATTAATAAAAAAATTCATAATGTGAAGTGATTTTCTTTCAACCGATGACTTTAGGTTTAAAGAATTGAATAGGTCTTTAAATATTACTAATCTGTTAGTACATGGCGTAATCATGTAACTGATAAAATTGTAAAATTAGGCCAATTTCGTAGTTTTTTGTTAGCTTATACCTGATGCGAATCGAATACTTATTACTTACATTACGATACGGAATACAATTTGATTTTGACATTACGTGCTTAATTAAAACCAAAAAATTTGTTTTATTTATGCAGGCGTTTTTTCGAGGCAATTTAAATAAAAAAATATCAATTTCATACTTTATATTTAAAACAAAAGTTCGTGTAATAAAAGTAAATCTCTTAATTTACTACTAAAATGAAGCCACCACTACTCGAAAGAGAAACGAACCTATATTTTTTCAAACTTTAGAAATGAACCTATATAACATTCTGTATTGTAAATAATTATTATTATTTATATTGGCATATAAAAATCGTAATTAAATTACATTATTAAAGTGAATTTTTTTACTTAATGTTAAATTTTTAGTAGTAATAATTAGTTAATACTCAGTTTCAATGCTTAAATCGTTTAAATTCCTCAAAAATGATTAGGTCAAACACTGCATTTATTAATTCATGTAATTGCAAAGATAAACATTTAATGTTGACTGAACTTTAATATTAAAAATTGGAAATCTGTGGTAATGTGAACTTTAAAATTATTAAAACGCCGCCACTATTTCAATGTGGAGAAATTTTATACTACGTGTAACATTGAATTTGTTAACGAGTTCAATGTTCAATATTTATTCTACTTGTCAAGACCCAGTATTACGTAGGTCAGTTACACTGCGGTTCACGAACAGTTTCGAAGAAATCAGAAAATGCTGATTATCTGGGAAACGTTTGAAGGTAGACCCTCACTACATTAATAATTTTCGGTTTGCTTTTTAATGACCCATACGTGTTGTGACTATTCTGTAACACTCCCTTAACACCCTATATGTGACGGATAAAATAACAACTATTTAATTAATTGTTATATTTATTAGTATTAATATTTAATTTATGTAATTAGCAATTTTTAAGACATTCATCTTCTTCATTTAATATAATTAATTAATTGTTAAAACTAAATACAACATTTTGTTTGCTGTTTTGCTGTGCCGTTTAAGAGTCACTTCCAAATCTATTTTAAACGTCGCGTTTAGAAACGGGCTGTAGAGAAATTGGTATTTTAACTTACATACAGTAAAACATCCCTTAACGGCCAGCTCTATTATTTAATTATAATTTAAAATTTAATTATTTATTTTTTTATAAATTTGTTTATTTATTATCACTTATTGATTGCATTATTATGATATTAATGCATAAGATACCAATTTATTATAAAATTTTATATTTTTAGGACATATTATAAAATATGTCCATAAGTTACATTAAGCCACCAGTTAATATCACAATTTGTAAATAGGCTTTTTTTTGTATCTGACTTATCTTATTGTAACGATACTTACATACTTACATACATTACATACATAAATAATAGCGACCACGAGTACACTCTAGAATAACCTCTTTTACCTGTATTTTTAATAAGTCAAATTATCTGGAACTGTCTTGACCGACACAGATTGTTTAAATCGATAGGCCATAGATTAGTGAAAACCATTGAGAATATTCTAGGATGTGTATTTTATATAAAAAGGCTGCAATTTTCGATTTCCGGATCAATTTATCTATTGCTTAGATACGCGTCGTATAAATAAATATGTGTATAGGAATCTGCTCCGCAAATTTGTATATAAATAGTCTAAACACAACTCACTGTTCGTGAGTTGTTTAATAATTGTGTTGATTGTGTTGTCTTTCTTTTAGACATTTGTATTTTAATTCAATAAATAACATTTTTTTTATTTAAAGTGCAATTTTTATTTTTACACCCATTCGAACTCATAAGACTAGAACGCTACAATTGGTGTCTGGGTGTAAATTAATTTGAAATGGTTTCGAAAATGAACATTACGTGGACATAAATGTGGTAGATTTAAGAAGAGAGCTAGAGGAAAGAGATTTGGATACCACCGGAAAAAAATGTGTGCTGATCGAACGGCTTAAACAAGCATTAAAAGAAGCAGGTGAGGATCCAGAAAATTTTGAATTTGAAACACCATCATTAAACACCCACACAGTTTGATGACTGAAATTGCAGTAATGGGCAATAAATTTGTTAGAAAAAAAATTAATAGAAAATTTTATTGGCTTAATGAATGAAATGGAAAATATATTTGTAGAAGTTTCTAGAATTTTCCAAGCAAAATTGGAGTCAAATGTCGATGAAGTAAGTAATCGGTTGAAATAATAGGATATAAAATGCAAGAAATTGAAATATGGTTCGCCAACTTACAATTACTGAAACAATATGTGGAAGTAAAGCTTCAAATGAAGCTTTACTTCAAATGTAGTTCCACAGAGCATTCCAAGATTCAGATGAATCTACCGAAATCTGATGGAAAAACGTCATGGGCCAATTACTTGCTACAATTCGAGGCAGCTGCTCTTGCTAATGCATGGTCTCCATCACAAAAGACCACCGTTTAAATATTAGCTTTGTGCGGTGAGGCAACCAATATTTTACAAATTATTCTTCTGGCTGAACAAGGCGATTATGAACAACTAGTAAAATGTTTGGAAATGCGATATGGCCAGTCACATTTGGCGCAGGTTTATCACTGTCAGTTGAAAAATCGTCATCAGAAGTTTAATGAATCGCTGCAAGAATTCGAAGCCGACATAGCTAGATTGGTTCGATTAGCATATCCTGGTGCACCAGAAAATGTTGTGGAGCGGCTGGCGGTCCAAGGTTTTATAGATGGCATTCCAGATGCAGAAACTAGGCAAGCATGGATTCTGGCAAGGTCTAACTGTTTAGTAAATGCTTTAGCTCGTGCATTGAAACTTGAAACGGTTAAAGTAAGTGCTCGAAATGTGGCCAGAATTCGGATTGTGGAAAAAGAAAAGGACACCGAACAACTACAGAAGATCCAGTGCTGGCGATGTTTCAATTATGGGCACATCCAAAACATTAATTAGGTCGGATATTAATACAAGTAAAATATTGTCATCGAATTAGCATTTGCGTACTGCTACTGGCCAAGCAGCCTCTGTACTGGGCGAAAGCAGTTTTTCTAACTATCGGGAATTCTTCTTTTAAACATCGAGTTTTAGTAGCCGATATAGAAGACGAGTTTGTTGTTGGAATGTAAAATCCAATCCAAAGGTTTTGGATTGGATTTTCAGCGAGGTATTTTAAAATTGGATAAATAAGAGGCAGTGTTGTATTATCCAATTGAAGAAAGATTGTGTGTAATGTTAGCTGACAATTTTACACTGTTCGAAAGAAGTGATCAGATTTTGAATGCAAATCTAAATGGTTGTTTTCGAGAAGGCAGTATTATGATGTTCGAGCCTAATGTTCATGATGTTGAAATTGGTAAAGAAATTTTATCTGCAAGAGCGATGCAAGTAATGTAGGACTAGGAGCCGTTTTATCTCAAAATCTCAAAGATTGAGAAGAAAGAGTAATTGCTTATTACAGTAAAACTATCCAAGCCAGAATGCAATTATTGTGTTACCAGAAGAGAACTTTTGGCGGTCGTCAGGGCAGTGAAACATTTTTATAAGTACTTGTATTGGAAGAAATTTTTACTGAGAACGGACCATGCTGCGTTAAAATGGCTTCTTCAGTTTAATAACCCAGAAGGTCAGCTACCCAAATGGATAGAACGACTTCAAGAATTCGACTTCGAAATTTAGCATCCAGTTGGTACTGCTCATCGTAATGCTGACGCCTTGTCAAGTAGGCCTTGCCAAGAAAATTGCAGGCATTGTCATCGAGCTGAGGAACGAAATGCTCAAGTCAATCAAATCACGATAGTCGTTGATAAATAGCAATCGCTGGAAATACAAAAAGATCAAGAGTGTGACAAAGATTTGGAAGTTATCATCAAATGGAAGAAAGAAGGCCAAAAACCTACGTGGCAAGATATTGCACGGTACTCTCCCAATGTAAAAGCTTATTGGGCCCAGTGGGGCTCTCTTGTCTTAGATACAGAAGATTGTTTTGGTGGATCCAGAGGGCAGAGAAGTTGGTACTGCTCATCGTAATGCTGACGCCTTGTCAAGTAGACCTTGCCAAGAAAATTTCAGGCATTGTCATCGAGCTGAGGAACGAAATGCTCAAGTCAATCAAATCACGATAGTCGTTGATAAATGGCAATCGCTGGAAATACAAAAAGATCAAGAGTGTGACAAAGATTTGGAAGTTACCATCAAATGGAAGAAAGAAGGCCAAAAACCTACGTGGCAAGATATTACAGGGTACTCTCCCAATGTAAAAGCTTATTGGGCCCTGTGGGACTCTCTTGTCTTAGATACAGATGATTGTCTTCTCACGCGTGTTTTGGTGGATCCAGAGGGTAGAGAAGAAAGAAAACAGGTGTTAATACCTCGTTGTAGAGTATCGGTGGTATTGGAATAAATTCATGGTGGTACTTCTGGAGGACACCTGGGGGTGTCCAAGACCTTGGTACTGGGTCTCTAGGCTACTAGTATTAATCTACTAGTATTAAATCTAACTTTAGTTATATTTATAATAGATATTATTTTTAGTAAATTATTATTTACCATTTGCAAGTATATGTAGCTCTTGCGGATTTAGCATTATTGAATATTTAGTTACGTTTATGCTAATGCTGTCACAGCTGCAGGAAAATTTGTGTTCGTTTTCACGACAGGAAAGAACGCATTACGTGCGTGTCGTAATAATAGTAAAATATCAGCAGTGGTGTTCGTCCGTGTTACCCGGACACAAGGAACATTGTGTTTAGCGCGTCTTCGTATCAAAAAACTCGGCATAATCCACATCTCTTCAACGAACTAGCATACTTTCCGCTTAAACACTGACTGTTGTGATTTGTAATTGTACTGTAGGTCATACTGTTTCACGGCGATAATCGATGTGATGTGATGTGTATCGATGACTACCGAACAACATCGTACGCACATTGCATTTCAATTTTATATAAATAGATTCAATTATTTGCTTTAGGGCAGTCAGCTGGGTGCGGTGTAAATGAAGAAACCAAAGAATGGATGGAGAAAATTCAAAATGCTGCTGTGCCAGATACGCCGTCATCAACATCTCCAAATATAAGAAAACCGAAAACCCATAGAGCCGTATTTTTAAGCGACGAGAAGAGCAAAGTCGCTCAAAAGCATTTTGATATAAAATCCAAATTATTTAAACCGCCTGTTAATTACGAGGAGCATTTCAGTAAATATTCAAAGGAGGCCAATCAGGAAAATAGTAGATTTAAAAGAGCGACTAGACGAGATGAGAACAGAAACACTTGTTCATTGTACATACAAACGGATCCATTGATTTGGAGGCATATACGAGAAGGATTTCCAGAGGTAACATATAATTTAATAGATTATGACAACACGAAGGTCGTCTCTAAACGTAGCAATGCGTTTTCTGCCTTGACCTCGCCTACTCACATATTTCCTAGTTTGCATCCAACGGTTAACACTACGATAGATTAGCGATGTTGATTTAGCAAACATGGTTGCAATATTACTTAAGATCGATCATTGCCGTAGCTCTAGCAAGATCAGTAGGTGGTTAATCACCTACTGATAAGTGTTTTAATTGGGAGTTTGATAAGTAACCTAAAAGTTACCAAACTACTACCACTACTTGCAAAAAGAATTAAGTACTTTAAGATCTGCATTCGTAGTCGAATATTCGTTCAAACTCATTCTTAACACCGACTTGAAGATCTGTCTTTATTTTATAGTGGTTGCTTCGCGGTTTAGCAGTACTTGGTGAGTGCTTAGGTTAAGCTTTGCTCAAGCATGCGAATGACCAATCTTGAGCACTGTTCGAATAACTTTTTGGCTGTTATTTCGATTTTTCTTTTTATTAAGAGCCTAATTTTTTATGGTAGTTATAATATCAAAATACTTGTTGCAGCTTTCAATGAATTAAAATTTCACATTCTAAATTTATTACGTTTTATGCGGTGTTACTTTAATTATAGCGATTATAATACCGATAAACTAACTATTTGTCGCAAAATAGCTTGGCGACGAAATAGATTTTTCTACGACCGTATAAAAATGGTTTAACCTCTGTCACTATCTCCTCTACTCTAAAATACACCTTTCTTACTTCTACTTGAACTCTAAGAATAAAAGATGATTATATTTCGACAACAGCCCAGTGATCTTAATATAGATCGATCAATTTTTCATGATATAAAACCAAAACTTCATGCAGTTTAAGTAATATTTTATGATAATAAGTTAGGTATATCATGCCAGAACAACAATTCAAAATTTGGGTTACCTATCTGGACAGCTTTTAACTAAAGTTACTAAAAATATCTTTAGAAAAACACACTAAATTTGAGAATATTTTACAGCGAATAAACTAGTCGTATCACGTTTCAAAATCTGTTCAATTACAACGTTTTATTTATTGATATCATGCATTTTAGTAGTGGTGTAGAGTGGAGAGATTAAAATACTATTGGTCTTTTATTAATACTATTGGCGAATTTTTTTTCAATCTGTAGATAGATCGCTGGTCGCTAATGATCGCCTTTGTTGATTTTACAATCAAAACAATTTTCAAAATTTAAATAACTTATTTTATAACTTATAAGAATGAGGTCACCATTGCTCAAAGGGGAAGCGAAGCTTTTTTTTTTCTCTGAATAACGATAACATTTTGTATTGAAAATTATTTTTATTATTGTTTGTATTACAGCCGGCTAGCGACCAACCAGCATCGTCGCAATTATTCCTTTCTTTCGAGAAAAAGCGAAATTAAATTACATTATTAAATCGAAATTTTATTGTATGGAACTTTAAATGTTCAGTATTAATGGTTACTAATCGTTTTCAATGCTTAATCCAACACATTAAAAAATTTGTTGAATAACTTAAAATTCATCATTCAATCGTCTCAAAAATTTTCTAGATGAACGACTGCATTTAATATTCTATTTAATTCTAAAGATGAGAATTCATTAATGACCAAATTTTAATATTAAAATATTGAAAATCTGTAAAAATGTAGACTTTAAATTTCGCCTGAATTACTAAACACCGCCACTGTCTCAAAGGAAATGGAGAATGGTTCTACTTTTCAAGACCTAGTATTGCGTAGGTCAGTTACACTGCGGTTCACTAAGTTTTGAACAAGTCAGTAAATGCTGATTATTTCGGAAACTATTGAAGGTAGACCCTTCCTTAACAATTTTCTGTTTGGTTTTTGATGGCCTATACGTCGTGCGATTTTCCTACAAGTCAAGCTATTACCCTGTATATGGAAATGATATGAATTTAATTGGTTTAGTTTTTTCTACTTTCGTGTTGTGTTATAAAATTGGTGCATTTTCTGATAAAATACTTTATATATCTGAAAAAGAATGGTAGTTTAAAATTTAGATTTTTAAGTACTGTTACTTCTAAATCTTCTAAAACTAATTGTGCTGTCACACTTGATATTGATGCTCCCATTGTACATTCATCTATTTTTGTGAAAATTTTTGTTTTCTGTGTGCAATATGTTGAGTATAATGTTGTTTCTATTGCTTTTGTAAATTCTGTGACTGAAATATTTATGTGCTCTTTGATTTTGTTTCAGTGTTTATGTATTAACTTTTTTACATTGATAGTATATCTAATGATATTAATATATAATTATGTGGTATTTTTATGGTTTTTATTTGCCATATATTTTTGGTGTAGTGCATTAAATGTATTTTTAGATTTTTAGCTGTACGTAATATGTATAATTTGTTTTCGCAATTTTTTATAATTGCAATATTAGGTTTTTTGTAATGTATTTGTTGGATCTGATTGGATAAAAGGATTTATTTAAATTTTGGGACTTTATTTGTCTAATTTTAAAGAACCGGTTTAGTAAGTAAAAGATTGCTCTACGTAGCCCGTATTTAAAATTGATAATTTAAATCATCGTGTGCATATATATGTTACTATATATATATATTACAATATTTTACTTAGCTTTTTTTTGGATTTCCTTTCTTGTTATATTTTTTTTTTATTTTCTTTACGCCGTCTTACTCGACGGCGTTCCGATATTTTTATCTTCGTCAAGAGTTTTTTCGTGTATATTTTCGCTTAGGTGATACCAATTTAATTATGCCAATTTTTGTCTTGTTATTTTTGTTTTTATGGTAGTTACGTTTTCTATAATATATAAGTAAAATTATACTTATATATTATAAGTATAATATATGTATAATATATACTTATAACTAACCAATATTTAAAAAATTGTACATATATATTACAATATAGATACATTTATTGTATATTTTTATATAAATATAAAATATTTGATTACAATCAACATCGATGACCCAATTTAACTATTAAACTGCTTAAATATTTATTCAGCACGCAGATCCAAAAAAAGAAAATGAAGTAAACGAAAAAACAAGAGAGGAAATTCTTTCTTTAATAGCACATCATGTAAATGCCGTTAATTTCATATACCGCGATACTAAGTTTGATGGACGAACTGAACATCGTAACATCAAATTTGAAGTTCAACGGATTAAGGTATAACATTATTTTGCGAATCTGGCATCAAAATCAGCATTTACAATTTATTTGTGTTTTAGATTGATGACGATTCATCTTGTAAATGTTCGGATCAACTGTGTGGTGAGATGAATCAGTTTTGTTTAGAAAATATCGATGTTAGTAATTTTTTGAATATTCATTCACTTGGCAATCACGAAGATTTTTGTTTGGCTTACGTTTTCACATATAGAGATTTTACAGGAGGTACTCTTGGCTTAGCATGGGTTGCCAGTGCCTCAGGGGCATCTGGAGGCATATGTGAAAAATATAAAACGTACACTGAAACTATAGGTAATTTATATATGCCCATTAATAAATTAACGAATTCGTTGACTTATGTTTTCAATTTTAGGTGGCATGTACCAATCAACCAGACGTTCTTTAAACACCGGAATAATAACTTTTGTAAATTACAACAGTCGTGTTCCACCAAAAGTTTCTCAATTAACACTTGCTCATGAAATTGGCCACAATTTTGGGTCTCCTGTATGTTATTTTAGCTTATTGATCTTATAGCTCAACTAAATCAAACTTTATTTTTTAATTGTAGCACGATTTTCCACAAGAATGCCGCCCGGGGGGAGGTGATGGTAATTTTATAATGTTTGCATCAGCTACTAGTGGCGATCGTCCAAATAATAGCAAATTTTCCAGTTGTTCAATAGGAAATATTAGCACCGTTTTAGATGCTATTGAAGATAGTAAAAAAAGGAATTGTTTCACAGCTTCCGAAGGCGCATTTTGTGGTAACAAAATTGTGGAAGCCGGTGAAGAATGCGATTGCGGTTACGATGATATAGAATGCCAAGATAAATGTTGTTATCCAAGAATTATATCCATAGAAGAGAAACAGAGGAATCCGAACGCTGCTGGCTGCAAGAGACCTAATGAGGCAGAATGCAGGTATGTTATTTAGATCATATTTACATAATTAGTGCTCATATAATTTAAATCCTTTAACTAATAATATGTAGTTTCAGTAATAGGTAAAAAATAATTCCAAATTTATGCTATTTCAGTCCAAGCCAAGGACCCTGTTGCAGTGGTGAAACGTGTAGCTTTATCAAATCTTATGAGAATGTTGTTTGTAAAATGGAATCAGATTGTTCAATGTCATCAAAGTGCGATGGATTCAATGCGGAATGTCCTACTCCGAAAGCCAGAGCTAACAAAACTAGATGCAATGATGGAACACAACTGTGCTTAAATGGAGAATGTACAGGCTCCATATGTTTAGAATGGAACTTAAATGCCTGTTCTCTTAACTCTCAAGATAATCCTACTATTGATAAAAGAAAACTATGCGACTTGGCTTGTCAGAACGGTACTGATGCATGTAGAAGTACCAGTGAATTTTCACATAAAGTAGGGCTTCCGCCTGGAGGCATCAGTTTGAGACCCGGCTCGCCTTGTGATAATTTTCAAGTAAATGTTGAAAAAAGTAAATAAAGTTCTACATTTTATCTTTTGTTGTTTTTTTAGGGTTACTGCGATGTATTTTTAAAGTGTAGAGCGGTAGACGCTGATGGCCCTCTGGTTCGGTTAATGAATCTTCTGTTAAATAAAGAAACTCTACTGACAGTAGCTCAGTGGGTGACTGAGTACTGGTGGGCAGTTCTACTGATGGGGGTAGCTTTTATTATTTTTATGGGATTATTTATTAAATGTTGTGCTGTCCACACCCCATCATCCAACCCCAAGAAGCCGCCAGCGAGAAGAATAAGTGAAACGCTTAGTAGGCCAGTCAACACTTTGAGGAGAATGGTACGTTGAGCATTTTATAACATGTGGCATGTATAATAAGTCAGATTTTTTGTCAATCATTAAAAAGTGATCTGCAAAAATTTGTTCAACTTAACTAAATTTGTGTTCAAGACGTAAAGAAGTAATTCCTATTCTTACTTCTTTTACTTCTATAAACAGGTTAACATATACAGGTCGTTAAAAGACAGTTGTACACCACGTATAGGTCATTAAAAACAACCCGAAAATTGCCAATGAAGTGGTGATCTATTTATAATAGTTTTGACAGAGGTAGATAACGCTAGATAATCAGCATTTTCTGATTTTTTCAAAACTGTTCGAGAACCACAGTGTAACTGACCTACGCTATAATGGGCCTTGAAAAGTAGAATAAACATGGAAGTCATTAACGAGTTCAATGTCATACTTAGTATAAAATATCTCCATTTCCTGATTACAGCGTTTTAATAATTTAAGCGAAGTTTATAGCTTAAATTTTGACAGATTGTCAATATTTTAATATTAAAATTTGATCAGTAATGAATTTTCATCTTTGGAATTGAATGGATGATTAAATGCATTTTTTGATCTAGATCATTTTTGAGGATTATTGTTTAGGCTATTAGGCATTGAAACTGAGTATTAACTAATTGTTACTACTAATCATTTAACATTCCATTAAACAAAATTTCAATTCAATAATGTAATTTAATCTCGAGTTTATCGAAAGAAATGAATAATTGCAACGACGCTGCTTTTCGGCATAGCTGGTTATGTCGATACAAATAATAATTGTAATCTCCAATACAAAATGTTATCGTTATTCTGAGGGAGAAAAAGGATACGGTTCACTTTTCTTTTGAGAAGCGGTGACCTCATTTTAGTAATAAATTATAGGTAATTATTTTTAGTAAACTGATTTTGGTTTTGAATATGAAGTATAAGTTAATTTTTAATATGTTTTTATTTGAATGCCATGAAAAAACGTCTCCATGAATAAAACATTTTTTTTTGCTTTTGATTGAGAACTGCATTACGAAATCAGATTGTGATTCGTATCGTAATGTAAGTACTAAGTATTCGATAAGAATTAGGTATAAGCTAATAAAAAACAGCACAGCGTTTACCTAATTGTATAATTTTACTGGTTACGTTATTACGTAAAAACATTCTGAAATTAGTAATGCTGTTTCATAATAAACATCATTAGACTTATATTATTTAGTATATTAAATAACTTTAGTTACTCTTAAATAAATACCCCATACTTAAATTAAGCAATTAATAAATTGTTAAATTATTACATTAAAAATTAAACATTGTTGGCTACATTGATTGATTGCAACAAATGTTGATGCATTGTTAAAAAAAATGATAACAAAAAAAATCCTTCGGAATTTATTAATAAAAAAATTTATATTGTGAAGTGATTTTTCTTCAACCATAGTTGGATGGACATTCCATTCGTTGGAACCATAGGATTATCCAGCTGGGTCGCAGTTTGCTCAGTTTGTATTAAATAAACTAAATGATCGCCCAAACTTCTCCGAAATTTTATTTACGGACGAAGTTCGTTTTACTCGTTTCGGACTATTTAATAGTCGAAACAGTCACTTGGGTCAAGGCAAACCCTAATGTCTACCGTTCTAGAGCATTCCAGGGTCAATTTCTTCTAAACGTTTTACAGGTATCGTTGGCGATCATTTGATTGGCGCATACGCAGCGTTTGACGGCGAGTACAATAATTTGATTGTCTGTTTAGATGACCTATTGGAAGATGTTCCATTACGCTTGCTTACGCATACGTGGTACATGCATGATGAGGCACGTTCACATTTTCAAAGAAATGTATGTGCATATCTGCATGTCAATTTCTCCTATAAATAGATTGACCGTGTTGGGCCAAGTTTGTGGCCAGCCATATAGTCAGGCGTTAATCCATCAGGTTTTTATCTTTGGGGTAACATGAAATCCTTATCTAATCGGGATCAAGCTGACAGTGATAACTGCAGCGACGAGTTATTCAAGTTGCCAGTGAGATTCGTCAAGAAGCAGTTGCCTAATTTCCCAGAGTAAGATCGTCAATTTTGAATCTAAATAGACTATTAATTGAAGATGACGGGGGCTACATTGAGCATCGGTTGTAGCTGTTTTAATTTTATTACTATTTAAAAACATTTAACTTATTTAACTCTGTAAATCATTTTCATTACTAGTTAAGGTTAATAATGATGCTTAGCAAAAGGCAAGTGGTCTGCTTTAGCTTAATTAAAAAAGAATTGTTTAATATTTTATAGTTTAGTTTTTTAATTGTTAATTTGGTAATTTTGTGATGTACTCCAAGTGGGATATTGAGGCTGGAACATTCAAACCGAACATTATGGGTAAGACGATTGAATTATTGTTATACTAAATCAAATAAGGTATTAATGAATATCTTAAAAATCACATAAAATTTAATTTCCAGAAATTTTAATTGGTTATTTAGTACCTTATTTTCATTTTTTTTAAATGATTCGATTTAAGAGTCTTGATTTGTTTCATTCTCCATAAGAAATGTCTCATTACACTTTTAAATTTTTTTTATAAGCTTGAAGTGTTTTTGAAATGTATTTTTAAGACTTGATAAACAATGTTAAATTTTTCGTATTAATTTTTTTCACTCAAATTTTAACATATAAATAAAAAAATACAATTAACAAGTCTAACATTCGCTCATTTTCTATGTGAGCGAATCATTGTGCGTGTATTTCATTGACGTCTTTCACGGCTGTCTCGATAACGGTGATTTACGGTAAGTCCTCTCGAACCCCTGTAGAGTACAGTGGATATCAAACTGTTTCTAGCAGTTTTTAAATGTTATACAATATTGAGAAATAATGAAAGTTGATTTTTCGGAAAAAAGTTATTGAGAAAAATTTGCCTTGATGTCAGGAGTACGTGGTGTGAACATTCTACAACTTTTTTTTAATACCCTGTATAATACCTATTTTATGAATTGTGCTTTTGGATATTTAAAGAAACAACCGGCGGTTGTACCGTGGGGTTTTCAAAGCGCTACTGGGTTGCATCGAAAATACTGGAACGTTGAAGTTACTTAACCGTACTCAATCTCAGTATAAAAATAGCAAAAATCTAATCATAATAAAAAATACGTAATATACACCTTTGTATGGAGATTTACGAATAAAGTATACGGTTAAGTGAAATACAGAGAAGAAGTTTATACAGGGCGTTAGCGAAGGATTATCAGAAAATTAAATCACATACGCCGGGCTATCATACAAACAACTTATCTTAATAACTTTTTTTAAAATGCGCAATATTGCGCAACATTTAAGAACTGGTTTTAAGGTAGTTTGATATCTGCACTATCCTGCGGCGGCTCGAGCCAAGCAACGGTAGACAATCGTTATCTAAACAGCCAGGAGAGACGTAATAGAACAAACGTTCAATGACTTGTCCACATAGCTAATGATTGAAGGCCAGACTTGTTTATTTTTATTTTTTTTATTTATCTCTTGAAATAGAGTAAAAAATTTTAATAGGAAAAATTGAATCTGTTTATCTAGTCGTAAGAATTCCTTTTAAAAACACTTCAAAATTTAAAAAACAAAATTGTAAAAGTTATGTAATGTAAAATAGAAAAATTTAAAGTTTTTTATTAAAAAAAATCCAAATCTGTTTTAAAGTGTATTCCTTTACATTTAATTTTTTAATTACAACTGCCATTTTCTTGGCCTAATTTCAATCAGAGGCGAGTATGTAAAATGTTTTATTTCATAACACTTTCTATCATTTTGTTTTTAAAACCAACAAAGACTATTTAATTTTACTCATGCCTAGTTTGTAAAAAATGTATTTTGTGTAATCTCCATACTAGCAATTCAGATTTATCAATTACACAAACAGTTCTTTAATGTTAGCTTTATTAGAGTAACGCAGATTAAGACAATACCTGCATACCACTAATAATTGGTGTAATTACTGCAATAAGTTAGTAATGAACTTCAACTTACCAGGCAAGATGGTATGGCTTATCAAATGTTCACAGCACTAGACAATGAATACTATGTTAGAAAATACAAATTACAACCTACACTATACAAACAACTTTTGCACTAAAAGTACAATATCCACATTAAGGATTCACTAAAACATCACTATCAATTTACTAGAAATTTATTAGTTATTCACAGATTGTGTTCATTATGACCACCGTTTTCTCCAACGCACGCTGAGCCCGATTTACGGAATATTCGTGAATTTTTGGAATTTTTCTGCAACTTTTTCACGAATTATTCTAGTAACTTCAAAAATTCGTGCATAAAATTGATCGTCAGTGTCAAAGGGCTTTTTCTACACTAGATATTTTATGTAGCCCCATAAATAAAAATCTAAGGGGTTTAAATCAAGGTAATCAAAAAAATTAAATCACTGGCCAGCTTGCAAGCTGTGATTCAATAGGTCCTCCACGGCTTATTCACCTACTATCCACGGAAAATTCACCAGGAATTTTTTCCTTCAAAAACGATCTAACCTGAAGATAAAAATGAAGTGGAGCTCCGTCATGCATGAACCGTATATCATGATGTAATTGTACTGGGACATTATCCAATAGTTCCCATAAATTGTTCTTCACAAAATCCAAATACCTTTCTCCAGTTAAACGGGAAGGCAAATCGAAGGGGCCGATCAAATAATTTCTTACAATGGCAGCCCATACATTCATTCGTAGCTGTCTGTGGAAACTACTAGGACGATAAGCATGCGGGTTTTCTTCGCTCCAGATGTGGCTGTTTCTGCTATTATAAAGTCCAAAGTCGTGTAAAGCATGCTTCGTCGCTAAATAAAACTTGTGAGCAAATCCAGATTGCCTTAAATTTTGACTAATGACCCATTGAGAAAGTCTAATCGATTTAAATAATCTGACGGTTCCAAAGTATGGGCACGTTCTATGTGATACGGATAGTGTCCATTTTCCCTTAATACACGTCACACTGTGTAATTGGAAACTTCGACCTGTCACGCAATCTCCCGGGAACTGACCGACGGCTCATTTTCAATCATAGTAAAAATATCTTCTTCTATGTGAAAACTTAATTCCCTTGGGGTAAACTGGACTGGATTAACGAACCCGTATCTTTTGTCCTTTGTACTAAATCAGTAAATGTCCGTCCACAAGGAATTTGTCGGTCTGGAAGTCGTTTTCGATATAATCTTTTTGCAGCAGCTGCATTTCCTCGGGTTTCTCCATAAATCATCAGTATATCGCACCATTCTGCTGCAGTATAATTTTCCATAATTGTTTAGAAAATATTTCACAACACTTTCAACAAATTTAAAATCAGTTACTGGCTCTAAATTCAATATTTAATTCAATTATTTAACTAATCTGATTTTACGTCTCCACTAGAGTGTTTCTTTTTAATTTGATTTTCTGGCTTCCTTTCTTATTTTCAATTTTCACTTTAACATAGAAATTCCAAGAAATAATTATCAATAATCTAGTAGTAGATTTTTTTTATTTTCTATACCTGTATTTAAAGAAATTAAATATACTATATACTGTAAATTTAAAATATACCTTTTTCCTAGAAAATAAATTAAATGCAATTATTAAACCTTATAACTAATAATAATAAATATAACAATCTTACGACAGCAGGTACCACACCGCTATAGGGTGAAAAATACTGAATGAGCGGATTACTCTGCTTCCAGTGAAGTCGTTTTAATGTTTCCTCTACCCCACCTTTTACAGCTAGGTATCTTGAAGTCACGAAACAACTTCTCATTTCGGCCGAATCGGGCCCTTTTTATACCCAAGATTGTTTATCAAAATCGAGGGCCAGGGTGGAAGATTTACAATAACAATTTCCTATACCTTCGTGTGGTGGTGGCTGCAAAACCCTATGTTGAAAACAACTTATAATAAGTATAAAAATACATTTTATTTAGCCTAAGTTGTTTTCAATTTTACAGTCCGACTGCCCTATACCTATGCTATATGGTTTAAGCCTATATAATTAAAAAATAATTCATCGGTAAATACTCTCATAAAAATACCCTTTTATTCTGGGCACGGTTAAGTCGCCAATAAAAAAAAACAATTAATAATATCCAATAAGTACCAATATTTAAATAATACGTACTTATTATATACTATTTTACAATCTTTATTTAAGTTCAATACACCCCTTTTTATCATTCCCATTCTGTATTTATTTAACACAACAAAATAATTATAAACCAAGCATCGTCTGTCCTGGGTATCTCCCCAAAGTCGCATTGAGTCTTTTAACAATTTAACCGGTAAACAATTACATGAAAAACAGCCTTTTATTTAGGGCGCCGCTAATTCGCTAAATAAAATTTAAAAAATAACCATTAATAATCACGGTATCATGCCAA